>VZQC01012184.1:378372-756069 GCA_009823505.1 Rhizomys pruinosus
AAAAAAAAAAAAAAAAGCTGGAGGCATAGTCACACATGTCTTTGCTGCCCCAGGGCTCTGGAGGGTAGAGGCAGAAGGACCATTGGGTGTTGGAGTTTACTAACCTAGCTCCAGCTTCAGTGAGAACCCGGTCACTGGGGGATAAGGCAGAGAACAACAGAACAGAGCAACCTATGGCTTTCTCTGGCCTCCAGACACACCCACAGGCCTGTGTGCTCTTGTAGACGTGTCCACAACACACACACACACACACACACACACACACACACACACACACACAGAAATACACCATACTAACTTAAAAACAGTGGCTCTTTTAGGCAAAATGAAGTGTAAGATTTGCTTACAACATTTAAAAAAAAATCTCAGAATTATTTATTTATTTGTGTAGAGGTTAAAATTTTAAAGTAATCTAATTTTTATATGAACTTTGGATACCAAATACAATAAAAGATTCTTAAAATTACAGAGCAATCAAGCAAGAAAAAAAATCCTAGAGTATGTTTTCTGACCGTTTATACTGCATTTATTTTTGTCATGGGTTATGTTTCTTATTGTGTACAAAGAAATACTCCTTTGAATTCCTAAAGCATCACAATTTTTCCACACCTGCAATAAATTAAAATTTGACTCTTCCTGCTGATGGATTTGTGCTGTAATCCTCATAATTTTAAAACTGAAAACTAATCAGCCAGATCTACCACAATTCAGCCTAGAATAGAAGCATTTATTAACATTTAATGAACACCCACACATATCCACAGGAGGATTGGAAGGGAGAAAACCAGTCATTGTTTGGGGGTATTTCATTTGAGATACAAGTACTTATCAAATTAAATCTGGATAAACTTGGAGTAGAGATTGACAACGTGGCAGGCAGTATGGGAAGTTAAAAGCAGGGTCCTTTAAAACATGCAATGCAAAGTATAAAAGTATTTCTCCAGATGTAAGAAAGTCATCAAAGAGGTAATGGATACACCACTCCTGATCCTGCTTTTGGGAGGGTTTACACTTACACACATACTCACATACCCCTCAATAGAGAAAGCACAGCCCCATATAGCCTTGCAATGCTGAAGAACTTTTTGTAACCAATAAGAAGATGAAGTCAAGTTCACTGGATCTCTATCCAGTAGCTTCTATAAATACCTCAAAGTTAGAAAATCCAGTCATTTAAGTCATAGAGAAAAGATCATAGTCAGAGATTTGTGAAAAGAAACATTTGAGTTTTTAACTTCAAAACCAGACCTAGAAGCGCAGTGGGTTATATCGATATTAACATGTATCTTTAAAAAGATAGAGAATTGGAGAATTGTATGCCTTCATTCATTAAAGTTTTTTCTTACTGTTCTTTAATAATGTCTACAAATTAGCCCTGAAATATATGAAAGCTCATGCAAAGAATACCTCTGGGTGGTGTACAACTTTGGTAAATTACTGAAAAGGGCTTTCTCTTAGCTGCTCTCCTCAGTCCTGCCTGTGTTTACTTCTCTGTCCCCTAGCTGTACTGTTTGTGGCTGGTTGTCTATCATTTGGAACAACAACAAAAAAAATCTCTATTCCTGTAAGAAGAATCTTCTACTTGGATCTTATTTGGAGGTCAGTTGCAGTCTCCCTACCATTGTTTCTCAGACTGGAAGTGCTCTTTTAGTATTAATAGAGGCAATATTAGATCATTACTATGTGTGATTTCCTCTCATTCCAGCTACACTTGTTTAGGAATCCCTTTGTAGAGAAACACTTCTCAAATTATCCCATTTAGATTCTGTTATCAGTGAGAACTCTAATTAGTGCAGTTAAGTTCAGGTAACTGAGTCATCTTTTCAGTCCCAAATTTCCTCATTCATGAAAGCCAAGTTATCTAGCACCTGGATTATAAAGGAAGACTGTAATAACATTAGTTTAACACAAAACTCTATTTTATATATATTTTTAAGACTGCAATGCACTTTGATGAATATGGAAGAATTTGTGATAATTTCCATCCACCAGTGCATCATGATCCTCTGAAAGAGGCAAAAGACAAATCAGGGAAATGATAAAGCATGATTCCAAAGAGTAAAATGCAGTCACTTTTGATAGAGTCCAGTAGGTATGGCTTATTAAGATACATCACACAGTGTTCCAGAAACCTGTACAAACTTTTATGTGTGTGCTTCTATTAGTTACTTTTCTGTTGCTGCCATAAAAATATCATTACCAAGGCAACTTATGGAGGAAGAGTTATTTGACCTATGGTTCCAGAAGGAGAGTCCATAATAGCAGGAGGAGGCATGGCAGCAGGCAGCTGGGACCGGAAGCTGAGGGCTTGAATCCTCAAATTTTATACACTTAAACGTTTTATTAAAAGAAGCCCTTTTCAGCTTTTCTATGGTGTATCCCAAGAGTCAGTATCATTAATTGCACCTTGGGACATTATCAAGTAAAATAAGGGTTACCTTATCGTTATCACTGTGGTAAGGTGACTGCCTGAAAACAGATCTTACTGAATGGCTAACAGGCAGTTACAGTGAAACCGCATGAGATTTCATCACACTACTCAGGATGACATGCAATTTAAAACTGATGAAATATTTCTGGAATCTTCCATTTAATATTTTTGGATGGAAGTTGACCACAGGTAACTGAAACCATGGAAAGTGAGACTGCAGATAAAAAGGGACTGCTGCTCAGGACAAGCATTAAACTAAGAAACTAGGCCACAAAGTTAATTAAGATAAAACTGGTATTTAATCTGGCATGGTAGTGCATGCATTTAATCTCAGCA
This sequence comes from Rhizomys pruinosus, assembly GCA_009823505.1. NCBI lineage: Eukaryota > Metazoa > Chordata > Mammalia > Rodentia > Spalacidae > Rhizomys > Rhizomys pruinosus. The sequence goes on from VZQC01012184.1 coordinate 381,140, forward strand.
CTCGGAAGGCAGAGGCAGGTGGAGCTCTGTGGGTTCATGGCCAGCTCAGTGTACATAGTGAGTTCCAGGACAGTTGGGGCTACAGGGAAACCCTGTCTAAAAAAAAAGACCACTTATGCAAATGCCAGGCAGGCATGGTAGTCCACCTGTAACCCCAGTGCCCAGGAAGTCAAGAGGGAGCTCCCTGGTAGACATTAAGCTAGACTAGCTTAATGCGTGAGGGCTGGGTTCAAATGAGAGATCCTATTTCTCATGGGAAACACAGGTGGAGAGTATGTCAACATCCAATGTCACCCTCTGGCCTCTGCACACATGTGTACACAAGCACACTTCACATACATAAACACACACAATATCAATTTCATAAAGATTATAAAGTACTTGATCCTTGGAAAATATCAAGACAAACTTCTTTTCTAGATACATCCATTTAGGTTTTTTATACAGTGAGTGATTCAGGTGAGAAAAACATGTTGAAAGTTTCAATAAACATAGAACTTGACATAAAGTGAGCTAGATTTGTCTGGCTATCTGTCCCTTTTTACTTGGCAGCTACTGAAATACCAACTGATAAGTTGGGCCCAGAAGGGCTTTCCCTTTTCTTAAAACCTCAGAACATATTAACTCTAGGAATGCATTAACTACTACAAAGAAAACTGAGAGAAAGATGCAGGACAGTTATGGCAGAATGCATGATCTGGGATGGGGTGGGGGTGGGGGGGAGGGAAAGGGAAATAAGCCTGAACTGAATTGGAAAAAATGTATGAAATGCACAAAGCATCAATAAAAATTAATTAAAAAAAAAGCAGCAATTTGAAGATCCAATATAGGAGCTCAGAGCTCAGAAAAAGGCTGAGTCCTTATTTTATAGCTAAATACCTGAGCAAGCAAGATTTCATGCAAATCAGATTTAATTTTCTATTCATTTTGCTTCTAATGAATATAAAAAGAATCAGTTAATTCCTTACATAGTCCGTCCACATTTTCTCTTATATGTGATTTCTGATAGAACCTCAATAATTCTTCTCCCTTTTAAAGGGAAATAATGGGCCATCAAGGTGGGACACTAGGTAACGGTGATTGCCACTGAGTCTAATGACCCGAGTTCACTCTCTGTTACCCACATGGTGGAAGGAAAAAGCCAACTCCCAAAAACTGTCCTCTGACTTACACAGGAGCACCATGGCATGAACATATATGCACATGCACATACACACTAACTAACTAACTAACTAACTTAATTAATTAATGTAGTTAAAAAGTTAAAATAGAAATAATGAAAATATACATGATTCAAAAAGACTAGAATGAACTTATGAATAAGAAGAATTTACCCTGAATATGTGCTTCTCTGTTTAAATATAGTTTACAAACATTTTATTTTTGTATGAATCACTATATTACTCATTTCCAATGATTCTAATAACTGTAATGTCTAGTAAAGCCCACTTAAAAAAAATCTCAAAACTTGCTAATGATGAAACCAAAGGCTTATCATCTATCTATGCACATGACCAATGGGGTCAGTATGGTGATTTTATGTTATTCATTCATTATTTACTCATTTACTTCTCTTCTTTTTTTTTTTTTTTTTGTCTTTTCGAGACAGGGTCTCCCTGTAGCCCCAGCTGTCCTAGAACTCACTCTGTAGACCAGGCTGGCCTTGAACTCACAAAGATCTGCCTCCCTCTGCTTCCCAAGTGCTAGGATTAAAGGCATGAGCCACCACGCCCGGCTACTTTTCTTCTTAAGATTATTTATTTTATTCATATAAGTGTTTGTCTGGAACTGGAGTTACAGAGGGTTGTGAGCCACCATATGAGTACTGGAAACTGAACTCAGATCCTTTTCAAGCGTGGCTAGTGACCTTAAACCACTGAGCTCTCTCCAGTAACTCATTTAACTGCTGGAGATAGAGTCAAACCATGTAGCCCAGATGGCTTCAAATCCTCCATCTCCCTCAGCCTCCAGAGAGAATTTCAGATATTTGTAATAAAAGACTGGCTAGGATGCTGATTTTTGATTTCCTAAAATTTTGTTTTGGTATTTGATATATAACAATATATAATAAACAAAATATTAAAGACATGATTCTAGTTTCTGATTTCTCTTCTTTCTTATTCCCCCAACATCACTATTAAGAATTGAGGCCCTGGCAAGGGAAACCTCCCTTTGAGTTCTTATCAGGGTCCAAGAGACTTCCAAACCAATACAGGAAAATACCATAGTCTTTCATCTCCTCTCATATTCCTTTATCTCCTCCCAGAGTCCGTCATGTCCACCCATAGTCCTTCATCTCCTCCCATAGTCCTTCATCTCCTCCCATAGTCCTTCATCTCTTCCCATAGTCTTTCATCTCCTCTCATACTCCTTCATCTTCTCCCATAGCCCTTCATCTCCTCCCGTACTCCATCATCTCCTCCCATAGCCCTTCATCTCCTCCAGTAGCCCTTCATCTCCTTCCATAGTCCTTCATCTCCTCCCATAGTCCTTCGTCTCCTCTCATAGGCCTTCATCTCCTCCCACAGTCCTTCATCTCCTCCTATAGCCCTTCATCTCCACCCATAGCCCTTCATCTCCACCCATAGTCTTTCATCTCCTCTCATACTCCTTCAACTTTTCCCATAGCCCTTCATCTCCCAGAGTCTTCATCTCCTCCCATAGCCCTTCATCTCCTCCCATAATCCTTCATCTCCTCCCATAGTCCTTCATCTCCTCCCATAGTCCTTCATCTCTTCCCACAGCCCTTCATTTCCTCAAATAGCCCTTCATCTCCTCCCATAGCCCTTCATCTCCTCCCATAGCCCTTCATCTCCTCCCATAATCCTTCATCTCCTCCCATAGTACTTCATCTCCTCCCATAGCCCTTTATATCCTTCCATACTGCTTCATCTCCTCCCATAGTCCTTCATCTACTCCCATAGCCCTTCATCTCCTCCAATAGCCCTTCATCTCCTCCCATATTCCTTCATCTCCTCCCATAGTCCTTCATCTCTTCCCATAGACCTTCATCTCCTCCCATACTCCTTCATCTCCTCCCATTGTCCTTCATCTCCTCCCACAGTCCTTTGTCTCCTCTCATAGGCCTTCATCTCCTCCCATAGTCCTTCATCTCCTTCCATACTCCTTCATCTCCTCCCATAACCCTTCATCTCCTCCCATAAAACTTCATCTCCTCCCATAGTCCTTCATCTCCTTCCATACTCCTTCATCTCCTCCCATAACCCTTCATCTCCTCCCATAATACTTCATCTCCTCCCTAGTCCTTCATCTCCTCCCAGAGCCCTTCATCTCCTCTCATAGCCCTTCATCTCCTTCCATAGCCCTCATCTCCTCTCATAACCCTTCATCTCCTCCCATAGTCCTTCGTCTCCTCCCATAGCCCTTCATATCCTCCCATACTACCTCATCTCCTCCCATAGTCCTTCATCTACTCCCATAGCCCTTCATCTCCTCCAATAGCCCTTCATCTCCTCCCATATTCCTTCATCTCCTCCCATAGTCCTTCATCTCTTCCCATAGACCTTCATCTCCTCCCATACTCCTTCATCTCCTCCCATAGTCCTTCATCTCCTCCCACAGTCCTTTGTCTCCTCTCATAGGCCTTCATCTCCTCCCATAGTCCTTCATCTCCTTCCATACTCCTTCATCTCCTCCCATAACCCTTCATCTCCTCCCATAAAACTTCATCTCCTCCCATAGTCCTTCATCTCCTTCCATACTCCTTCATCTCCTCCCATAACCCTTCATCTCCTCCCATAATACTTCATCTCCTCCCTAGTCCTTCATCTCCTCCCAGAGCCCTTCATCTCCTCTCATAGCCCTTCATCTCCTCCCATAGCCCTCATCTCCTCTCATAACCCTTCATCTCCTCCCATAGTCCTTCGTCTCCTCCCATAGCCCTTCATATCCTCCCATACTACCTCATCTCCTCCCATAGTCCTTCATCTACTCCCATAGCCCTTCATCTCCTCCAATAGCCCTTCATCTCCTCCCATATTCCTTCATCTCCTCCCATAGTCCTTCATCTCTTCCCATAGACCTTCATCTCCTCCCATACTCCTTCATCTCCTCCCATAGTCCTTCATCTCCTCCCACAGTCCTTTGTCTCCTCTCATAGGCCTTCATCTCCTCCCATAGTCCTTCATCTCCTTCCATACTCCTTCATCTCCTCCCATAACCCTTCATCTCCTCCCATAAAACTTCATCTCCTCCCATAGTCCTTCATCTCCTTCCATACTCCTTCATCTCCTCCCATAACCCTTCATCTCCTCCCATAATACTTCATCTCCTCCCTAGTCCTTCATCTCCTCCCAGAGCCCTTCATCTCCTCTCATAGCCCTTCATCTCCTTCCATAGCCCTCATCTCCTCTCATAACCCTTCATCTCCTCCCATAGTCCTTTGTCTCCTCCCATAGTCCTTCATCTCCTAGTGTCAGAAAGTGATATATAAGCTGCCAAAGGAGAAAAGCAATCAATAGCCTCATGCAGTTGTAAAGCCTGCAAACCACAGTAAAGACTGATTTGGCTGGATATCCCTAATGGTGCCATAGTGGCACTTTCATCTCGAAGATAGCAGACAACTGTCTAATTGGACTTAAGGCCTGCTCAGTAGAAAAGAATCCATGCCTGGGATTGTCAACATAGCCAAGTATCCAGGGCTGGAGGGGTCATAGACTATAGAAGAATCTATTTCTGCCATTTTTCTAAACCAATGCAATTTCTTACTGTATTCTCCATATTTACTCCTATATTCACAGATAAGTGTAGCACCACCACTCATCAAAGAAGCTGCTTTTTGCAGTACATGGAGGCTATTACAAACTTACAACTGATTGAACTGCAGAGAATAAATGAACCCTAACTGGTTCATGTATAATTCAATCCCTATACCTAAGGCTCAGAGAACATTGAGGAAGAGGGGTTGGAGAGAGCCAAAGGGTCAGGACATCTGCCACTAAACAGTATTCTAGACATGGCAGGAAAGATGCACTCTCCACAGAATGGCTGCCTAAACAAGACCTGCATAATGACTATACATGTGACATGACAGTGTCAGTGGGGGAAATGGTGCAGGGTCCCACCTCTGATTGAAGAACCACAGGCAATCCACAGATGCCAAGGGAGGGAGAATCAGTTTTCCTCAGGGATGAGCTTCCTGATAGACTAGTCAATCCCAAGTAGTCAGCCCTAAACTTGAGCACCATGAAACATATGTAGATATAGCCAGTGTGGTGCCGCTTGCCTTTAGTCTCAGCACTCGGGAGGCAGAGGCAGGCAGATTTCTGTGAGCTCAAGGCTAGCCTGGTCTACCTAGTGAGTTGTATGCCAGCTGTCTAAAAAAAACCCTATAAAATATGTAAATTTAAATAATATGTGTAAAAATAATAAACAACTGAACAGAAATTGAAATTGAGTGTGAGTTGGGATACATGGGAGGAGGAAATGGAGGGATAGAAATCATGTAAAACAATATTCATGTAGTAAATTATCAAAAAATTAACAAAAAAGAATCGTGGCCCTGTAGTTTGAATACCCACTAGTACCTTATTTCTAAACTGCATTTCTGCCAGGGGAACACAGCACTTCTTGCCAGATGACATATATGTCACCATTTATCTGACTGGGAGGAACAGCCAAGAGTGCTATAGGCAGCGTCCTGCGGTGAGTGATGGGTTTTATTATGCTGTAAAAATCTATAATGTGCACTCTATATGCTACAGTGGTTGTCATAATTTTGACATATTGGTGAATGAGTTTCATTATCTTTTTTTTTTGGTATGAGATCAGTGAAAGTAAAAATGAAAGCCCACATATTCTCTTCATGTTAAGGCTCATGCATGTACCCCAAATTTTCTACTACAATGCCAGTACCAGGTTAAGCAAACTTGGCAGCGACCTTGGTGCTAAGATGAAATGACCTGACCTCATTTCAGTTCCTTCTGTGAAGATGTCCAGGTGAATTAATGAACACCCAAGTGACGGTGTCATGAAACACTCAAGGTGACCCCCATGTGCATAGCATCCATGAGGCTGCAAAACTCCAGGTTATCTGTGTACTGAAGCCAGGCCCATCAAGTATTCCTTTGATTTTCTTTACTAAATTTGGGGTCACCTGACAGATACAGTCTTGCTACCCACACTTTATAGTGTCAGATGGAATGTGCTTTGGATGGATTTCAGAGTGAAGTGTACCAAGAGTCATGGAATAGAACAATGGTGCATGGAGGAAAGTAAAGACAAGGCAATCCCCAGGGAGGTGTTGCTCCTTGTCTTCACTCTCAATCACAATTACAAAGTGTACAGTAGTGACTTTTTATTTGGTTTGGGGAGAAATGGTCTTCCTGTAGCCCCAGCTGGCCTAGAACCCTCTATGTAGACCATGCTGGCCTCAGTCTCACAAAGGTCTGCCTGCCTCAGCCTCCAGAGTGCAGGGATTAAAGGCATGGACCACTACGCCCAGCTGTAGTAGCGTTTTTTTTTTTTTAAAAAGAGAATAATAAGAACAAGAGAGAAAGCAGCAGACTAAGGAAAAAAATATGGCAAAATGAAGTTTACAGATGACAATATAACATCTATGTAAATCTTAATTACAAAATTTCAGTTACTCATATTTTGCTGCAGGTACATGATGATTTGAAGAGAATCTCTTCTATTTAAATGACATAATTTGCACAAAGTTCTTAACTTTCTGATTGGCCTATATGACCTGAAAATATACAAATCACTCTCAGGTAACCTTTTCATATTTCCAGTAAAATGAAACTATATTCTTTCCCTTTTTGCCTCTAAAATAAAATTTTACAATTATTGTGTGTATATGTGTGTATGAGTGCATGTGAGCCTTCATATATGTGTGGGAGTATGCATGCCATGGAGGGGGGCTATGTAGAGATCAGAGGCCAGCTTTTAGGAGTGGGTTTTCTCTTTCTACCATGTAAATCCAGGGCTATATCTCAGGTCATAGGTTTGGCGGTTCTAGTGTGCTATCCTGCCAGCCCCTGAATTTCATTGAAGCTGTTATATTCCAGTATCGGGGAAAAGCACTTTCTTAGAATCGTGGCCCTATTTCTACCTTTCTACCCTGAATCCTCTAATATTTTTCCTAATGGAAATAAAAAGCAAATTAACTATAATTCTATAATTCAAACTGCTTTGAGCTTATTAAGCACAAGGAAAAATCAACTAATTTGGGGAAGTCATCAGTCCCCTGAGTATAATTTTAAATCTGGTTCTACAACTAAAGGCAACGATTATTTGCATTTTGCGTTTTCTCCCTCTAGTCTTAATATTGAGTATTGTAATCTAAAAGATCACTCGCGAACTAAATGCAATTAATCCCAAACTTTAAAAATTCAGCAGATATTTAAGGAAGATCTGACAAGAACATTTTTAGCCATTTAGCTTCACAGGATTTTTATTCCTTTCAGGAAAAAAATGTAAGGTCGGTGAAATGAATGAATTGCTTTATTTTTTTTTCCTTTCATCCTGATAAATAGTGAAAATCTTTAATACTTTAGTTTTAGATGCTGCAGTAAACAATTAAAATATTTTACTTCTAAAAGACACTCCCCAGTTTTGAAATTGTACATGGTTAAAGACATTATTTTGGATTAAAAATAGTGGGGATAGAGTTGGTGAAATAGTTCAGTGCTTGAGTGCTTGCTACTCTTCAGATAACCACAGGTGGGTTTCCAGGCAAACATAGGACATACACTCTATACACACAGACACAGATACAGACACAGACACACACACAAATTACAGATTTTTTTAAAAAATTAGGTAGCATTTTAATCTTGTCAAATTTCCTTTAGTAGTGTCTTTCAGGGATATTCTTGGCAAAATAGACTTCAGAGTCTGATGTATACAACAAAAATATCCAGCATTAGATCATCAAAGAGAGCTACAGGTTATAATAAATAGGCTTTGTTCCTTGCTCTAAGGAACTTCTATATATTCATATTTAGTGCTATAAAACCCTAACAAGGGATAATATACAAAGCATCTCTTATATACCTCACCAAGGCAAATTTTCTTGTAAATCATCTCAAGAGATTTGTTTTATGGAATCTACTTCAGAATTATTAATTTTATGACAGCCACTAGTTCACAGGAAAACACCTAGAAGGTTTGAGTTTTTAATCTATTTCTTTTCTGATGGATTATTATTATTTGGTCTTTTTGAGGCAGTGTCTCACTATGTTGGCCTAGTTGGACTGGAAATCAAGGTGCTGTATCACCAGCCTCTCAAGTGCTGAGATGATGGGTGTGCACTATCACACCCAGCTAGGGAAAGGAATCAAACAAATGGAGTAGTGAGCCAGCTCAGGTCAAGTGAATCAACACTTGTGAGGACACTATAACTTATGGTGTGAGAAGTTGGCAAAGTATTTTTCCATTTTAAACATACTGTGTTTATTTGTACTTTTCTTTATTTTAAAGAATACACTATAACCAGTTTTATACACACACACACACATACACAAACACATACACACACACACACACACATACACATGCATACTTGTGGGAGGTGAGATTACTCTTTCCACTTTTATGTGGATTCTGGGGAGTGAATTCAGGTCATCAGTCCTGCGCAGCAAGCACTTTTGCCTGCTATGCTGTCTATCTGGCCCTGCAATCAGTTCTGAGTTGTACACTGTAACAGCTCCATATGGCTAATCATGGATAATATAAATTATTCCACTTTATATGGTTGATTAAGTATAATTTAATACATATTATACTAAGCTATCAGTGTTCCTATATTCCAGAAAAAAGACCAAAAATATAGCTATTATATAAGAATTCTATAATGAACAAACTAAATTTTTAATGTAAATAAAAAACTAAGCACCATTTTAGAATGCAATAGCCAAGCTATAATAAAATCAAATTTAGTGCAAACCAGTGTTCTTAGAATTGCCACAGGTGGGGCTGGAGAGATGGCCTAGCGGTTAAGAGCACCGACCTCTCTTACAGAGGACCCGGGTTCAATCCCCAGCACCCACATGGCAGCCGAGAACCATCTGAAACTCCAATTCCAGGAGAACTTCAGTTCCAGGGGAATCAACACCCTCTTCTGACCTCCGCGGCATTGCACGACACGGGTGCACACACTTGCATGCAGACAGGACATTCATACACATAAAGAAAAAAAAAAAAAGAATTGCCACAGGTCTAGCAGGTAACAGAAGAGTTTCAGATTTTAGATGCTTTTTAAATAATAAAGTATTCAAATAACTAAAAAAAATTCTTTGAATACGAAGTATGGGGATGGAAAAAATTAAATAATGGTTTAATATTATCAATATTTCTGAAGGAAAACATTTTCCAAATATTTCATTTCACCCTAACTTGATTTTCTCAATGTGTAGTGAAAAACAGCCTATTTATTAGAGGGAAAACAAAAAGAAATTTGGGATATGGGGAAGAACAATTAAATCCTTCACCAAACTCTGGATCCATTTCAATCAGAAAGTTCTGAGTCATTAAATTTTAAATCTTTTACATCTGATTGGCCTCACTTGCTTTCTGTTTCAGACAGTGCTGTCTCTTTAAAAACAGATCTGTGACCTAGCCCCAGGGGCATATGTCCTAAACAGGGACAAACCATGGTCATCAGACCATGATTACCAGACCGTGGAGCCTGTATTTTCTTCTCTCAGCCAACCTTAAAAATGAGTAGCCAGTTAAAAGCTGCCAGGTTATCTGGGACAGGGAATGATGGTATTATATCAACCTGTATTGGAATGTGGATATACGAAGTCCTTAGATCCACTCAACGTGATAATTTGGAAACAAAACTTCCTGGGAAAGAAGGAAGCTACAGCTGTTCTATACACTCACTCCTGAGTTTAAACATTGTAGTGTGTGTCCTGAAGAGTATGGTGCAGTCAATACAACCAGCATGTCCCACTTGAGCTGGCAGGTAGATTATCAAGAGAAAGAGCCATGCTTTCTGATTACTAAAGCTACACGAAATATCAAATTTCCCTGGTCGACTTGGCTGCAAACTGAGCCTTCCTGGTGGAGTGGCATCACACTTGCATGAGAGCAACTGGCACCAGGTTTGGCTTCTCATTTTCTCACGGATATCTCAAGTTCTTTGCAGAATAGATTAAATACATTCTCTGAAATCTTCCCAAATGTTATTGATCCTACTCAAATTTTTAATATCTTTAAAAATTCAGTATCTTTTTATATTTAAATCTTTTTTTTTGAGACAGGGTCTCCCTTTAGACCCAGCTGGCCCAGACTCACTCTGTACACCATGCTGGCCCTGAATTTTCACAGATCTGCCTGCTTCTGGCTCTGGAGTGCTTGGATTAAAGACATATGCCACCACAGCCAGCTCTTATATTTAAATTTTTAAAACTCCATATAAATATTTACTCCATCTCTAAATGTCCCTACTGGTCTACTGGTGATAATTTACAATATGAACATAATCTGGTATAAAGACTTTTACCTAAACTTTCAACCAAAAGATTACTGTTCTATAATGTAAACATATTCCATGATAAATGTGTCCTTGAACACATGACCTTAATCCCTCAGGACTCCTTTCCCTCTGTATGAATGTGCTTATGCATGCTTTGCATATCGAACTACTGAAAACAAGGTGCTTGTCTCATTGCAAACAATGAGAGAAGCTGCATGTGTGTGATATTCTAGTTATAGGGACCAAAGTGCAAGATTCTCTAATAAAATAAGGGAGAATCCTGACTCTACTTCCCTATTCATGCTGGAGATAGTATTTCAATTAAAGAATGAGTGAAGTCCTGGCTTACAAGCACAGTTCAGAGAGACATCTGAAGTAACAGGTGCTCAGCAGGTCAAGTCTGCTCTTGGCCTTATGAATGCTAAGAATCAAGTTGCTCTTTATAAAGACATAGCCATGATGTGGTATTAAAATGCTGCATAATTGGAATGTGAAGAAATATTCATTCAAAATTCAAGAACTTTGTCACTTGGTTTTAGTCCTTGGGCATTCAAGATGGATTCTAACAAGACACAAATAGCCACACATTTCTAATTATTTACCTTCCTCCAATACAGTAAACCATGTTGAAAACATATTTTGTGTTATAAACACTTTGATTAGTTGACAACTCAGATTGGTAAGTCATTTTTTTTCTATTAAAATATTTCTAGAACTAAAAGCAGATTAGGAAGTCTGACATCCTAATAGTGGTGAAGTGAGAACATTGCTTCAAGAAACAAAGAACTACATAGCAAGAAAACTTATACACTGATAGTAAAAGTTTGACCTTGTTTTTAAGAATGCTGTGCCCTTTTTCTAAGCCTAGGGAACAATCTGCGGAAGAGGGGGCGTGGTAGAGTGTAAGGGCTACGATTGGGGTGAATGGTGAAACTACAGCAATGTAGTCTGGACACTTATTTGATCAACTTGATTGAACATACAACCCCTCCCCCCCCCCCCCCCCCGCTGGATGGTGGGGCTGTGGAGGTTTGGGCACAACAGCTGCAAATTGGTTTCATATGAAGGATGCTTGTACTCATGGATCATCATTTATAGCTAAAAAATGAAAAACAAAAAACTGAGAGAAAGATGCAGGACAGTTATGGCAAAATGCATGATCTGGGATGGGGTGGGGTAGGGGGGAAGGGAAAGGGAAATATGCCTGAACTGAATTGGAAAAGGATGTATGAAATGCACAAAGCATCAATAAAAAAAAAAAAAAGAGAAGGCATATTGCCAGCGTAATCAAGAGAGAAAATGAATGTTTATATTGTGCTCACTGCCCCCATGAATTCTGATTGTCATTTCACACATTTTATTTATTTACTTATTGCAATAACCCTTCAATGTAGGTTTTATAATCTCCATTCTACAGTACAGATAATTAAGGTTTAGAAAGATTAAATAATTCATTACCATCCTTGGTTCTGTGTTCTCCAAGAATTAGAATAATCATTGTTATGTTTTCATTATTTTAAATAAGTGTGACTAATTCACAACATATTTCAAGGGGCATTTGCCAACTTAAAATTTATTCACACTCAGTTTTATTTTGGCTCCTCCAATTCGGTTTTTGGCTGAACATCATAGATATTCCCTTTATTCCTCCTCCTTAATCATTAAATATGACCAGCTACCAATCAAAGTCCCTTTACTTAATGTTCCTCATTCATTAGCAAATTGTTTGTATGTCTTGAGTTTCTCCCATTCCTAAAAATGCAAATAGATATTACAACAAAAAGGAGGTGGACTGAAAGTAAATTCAATTTGGGATGTGTATAACCTTACAGTCTCCTTGTGAGATACCAAGTTAAATTGGTATATTAAAACACTGAAAAGAGCTAGACTTGGCTCTGTATAATCCCAGGATTTTGGAGGAAGAAGTAGGAAGATCAGGAGAATTCCAAGTCAGCCTGGGCTACATAGCAGAGACCTGCATCAACACAAGAACAAAAATGCAAACAAACTCCACATCAGAAATAAACTGGGCTCATGCCTGTAATCATAACAACTCTGAACAAATTGCCATTAGTTCAATGCCAGCCTGCATTAAGTGGTGAGTTCTTGGATAGCCTGAATTACAGAGCAAGACACTGTCTCAAAAAAAAAAAAAATCAAAAACAAAACTTGAATGTGACTCCTTATCCCTGAGGTAGCCTCAGCTTAGTTGATCTGAAGCGTTTATGTAATATGAACAAATGTTCTCAGAACTCTGTGTTGTTGGCACTAATATTTTTGAGTATATACAATACAAAAGGTTCAAATATGGATGTGAAACCAAAAACAGATGCTTCTACAAAAACTAATTTGGTAGATTCTTAATCCAGGACAGAAAATGGAAGGCATGGCCAGAAAGCTGTAATTACTGGTTTAAAAATCAGCCCCAAATAAACAGGACATTGAAAACAAGCAATAGCAACCTGGAAGACTTCTAAACTCACATTATTTTCCCAATGTCTCTGTCAAAAAGTGAATTCTGGAAACAATATTTAAATAATTCTGGGAAAAACTTATGCAACCTAAAGACACATAGAAAATAACTATTCAACCATTACTTGAAAAAAAAAGGCATGTTCTCATGACAAAGTCAGCCATGCACATACATGGAAATAATTTAACTTGATACAATATGTATCGTGTATGCAACATTCCATAGTTTCCAAAATTTAACCACTTTTTTTTAGATAGACCAATTCAGGGGCCATCCATCAGTCTAGAGGTGGTGACAAGATGGCTTCCACTGCATAGCTACCGAGTTACAGGGACTTAGCACTCTTTATTACACTTTCCTGCTAGTGCAAGAGAAAAACTGATAACACAGAATATAAATCTGAGTTTATCTTGTTTCTTTTGGAGAGATCAGGCTGGAGGCAAACAGCTCAGTAGCTATGATGAAGCCTTGGGGTCTCCCTCCATTCTTCCCTCCCTGGGGCCTAAAACTGGAAGTCTCGGGAGGCAGAGGCAGGCGGATCTTTGTGAGTTCAAGGCCAGCCTGGTCTACAGAGTGAGTTCCAGGACATTTGGGGCTACAGGGAGACCCTGTCTCAAAAAAGACCAAAAACAAAACAAAACAAAACAAACAACAAACAAACAAACAAACAAAAAACAAACAAACTGGAGGTCTCATAGCACCTCTACAACTAAGGCTTTTTGCAGTTGCTGCCTTCTGGGGTAAAACTGAAATGGATCCCTTGGTCCTGACACCACACATGCCGTTTCTACCCCTGGGCCCCAGAAGACACAGCTATGGGTTGGGAATAGCTGGAAAGAGCGAGTCAGCAGGCCCATGAGTCCTCAGCATGTGCAATCCCATGAGTCCTCAGCGTGCACAATCCCATGAGTCCTCAGCATGCACAATCCAATTTAGGTTTTGGCATCAGTTTGGTGACAAGTGGAACACTTCTGAGCACCTTGGAGACCCAGTCTTGAGAAAATGTCTTTAATCTTATGGTCTTTCTCGGTTTGTCTGAAGAAACTATTGTTATTAAAATGCCTGCAAGCTAAAGCAAGTTGAAGTTCGGTACATTTCTTAGGGTTTCATGTAGATACATTCTGCTTGTGCTTACCTTCCACTCTATTCCTTCCCAAACTATGAGAAGAAACAACTAACGAGTGCTCTCCAATCCTTCCTGAAAAGATGAGAGGACGAAAGACATTAACAGCAGGGAAGGGCCAAGCGTGGTGGCGCACGCCTTTAATCCTAGCACTCCGGAGGCAGAGGCAGACAGATCTTTGTGAGTTCAAGGCCAGCCTGGTCTACAGAGTGAGTTCCAGGACAGCTGGGGCTACAGGGAGTCCCTTTTTTAAAAAAAAAAAAAAAAAAAAAAAAAATGTTGAAGTCTAAGGATAATTTGATACTTCACCTTGTATTGGAAACCAGGTAGATTTAGGAATTTACTATTTGATTTATTTTAATTGTACCTGGGAGGTGGTCAGATAATATCTCAAAGTATGTTTTATCTCCAAAGCTCTTTATTTTTGCTGTATAATAGTACAATAATCCCATTTCTTTAGCACCAGATACTCTCTTAGTACTCTACCTACTAATAATTATTTCTTTATTTTCTCTTCCTCTGGGGATTCTCTTTTTACATAATGGAAATGTTTGTATAAACAAGTGGTGGCCCCTGGGAGTGTGTGGATAGAGCAATGACAGGAACTCAAAGTGAGAACTGAGCACTGTAGCACATTCAAAGTTACTTACTTACAGGTCAGTGACCTGTTCCTTATGCAAGGGAGGTGCAATCATCCTTTAGTTACATCATATCTCTATTTGCATTCTATAAATACATTGTAAGCTATCTCTCTAGTGCAGATCTTTTTATTCCCCTACCAATTATTTTTATTTGCAAACATTGATCTTTTAAAGCAAGGAAAATCTGGACCTGAAACACACTACCAGTAAGATTTTGTTTTAAAATCCCCAGAAGAAAAAAAATCTAGCTATTTTTAAATGAAGGTTTCAAGAGAGGTCTATCTTTTACTATCTGAAAATTTATATATGTATTAAATGCCTTTAATGCCTATTCGGAAAATTCTTAAAAGAAGTGGTTAACCAGTTCTATCAGCTGTTCCACTATGTGGGTTCAGCTGTTTTTTTGTTTTTTTTTTTTTTAATGTGTTGATCTTTATTCATGTTCACAACCTGACATTCTTCTTTTTAAATTATTTACTACATGCATTTTTTTAATCTCAAAAGAAATGTGTCCTAGGCTAACTTTATTGAGACTGAGCATCTCATCTGTTCCAGCCTGAGCCAATTGAAGAACTATATGTCCATATAAATGCATATCTGAGTGAATACTTCTACTCAATGTATGGAGATGCCAGTGATCTGTCCAAAGGGCAGAGGAAGAAAATAGTGTTGTCAAATCAAGAAAAGCTCATGAGGTTTTATCTGATCATCCCTTTTCTGGAAGTCTCATACCACAGAGAAGATGATGAAACTCCTTGAGTCTGTCTAAGTCACCCAAGTTGGAAATGGCTCTGGTTTTCAACTGGCTTTCTTCCAAGTGCAAACACACTCTGGGCAATGACAACAATAGGTAATAGAAGGTGCCCAGCCTGCGGCTGGACCCACACATGCCAGAAGCACCTTGAAGGCCATCTAGATGGACTCAGGCAGGCTCTCCCTTACCTCGCACCCCAGGTGGGTGCTGGCCTCCCCAGGGCTTGCTTGCTTATCCCATTTAGAGGATGTTCAAGGCTGACATATAAGGGCAGCTCTCAGGATTGCCATTTTTCTCTCCACCTGTGGGTTTAACTTTTGTAATTTTTTAGTGACAAAAAGAGTGGCAGTCATGATTTAATACTTTTGGACAAAACTTTCATTAGAAATATTTCATGGGGGTAAAGTGTTATTATTATTGGAGTATGACAAGACCCGGAACAAAAAACATGCTTTCTGGAACAGAATCTAGACCAACAGATATTCACACTGGAAAACAAGATAGGATTCACATATATGTGATAGTCAACAGAGGTTTCTAGGGCAGAGGTAGACAATGACAATTCAAACTAAGGATCTGAGGAAGACAGGTGAAGAGTGAGAATGCACTTCCTGGGCTCTGAGCATCAGAAGAGGGAGGTGGTGAAGGGGCAAAGTGTCTGGGGGCCTACGAGGTTTAACACTATCTTTCCCAAATAAACAGCTAAATGAACACAAAGTGTTTGCTATGGAAATTAAACATGGAGAAAGAGAGTCTGACAGCATCTTATTTTATTATTATTTTTTGGTCTTTTTGAGACAGGGTCTCCCTTTAGTCTCAGCTGGCCTGGAACTCACTATGTAGACCAGGCTGGCCAAGAACTCGGAGATTCTCCTGCCTCTGCCTCTGAAGTGCTGGGATTAAAGGAGTGTGCAACCATGCCCAGCTCTGACAGCATCTTCTAAAGACACTTTCACCTGTTAGATACTTCTATAAAGAAATTCCACAGCATTTTAAGGAGAGAATTGAAGAGGCCAGAATCATCAGCATGGGTTAAAGGAGGGGTTCAAAACAAGAGGTATACTGTTTTCTTGGTAGAAGATAACCACAAGAGAAGCGGATATCCATGACTTAAGGCTAAGCAAATAATAAAAATTGGCTTTGAAAAAAAAGATACATCACCAGAAAAAAAAGAACAAGCCAAAAAAAAAAAAAAGTTTAATGTACTGTCCAGCGGTACATTTAAGATACTAAGAAGGTAACAACTAACCACAGACACAAAAAAGTAATATTAACTTTACAGATCATTGAATGATGTTGATTATCCAGAATGAAATAAACTGGAAAGCACTTATAACCATTTTGTTAGAATTTATAGATTCAATTTACATATTTCATCAAATATTCTGTACTTATCTATACATAATATCAGGCATATATTTACTAAGAAGTAGAGCTTTTTGCTGTTCTGGGCTTTTTGTTCAGTACTTAATTTATCCATTTAGTCTAGAAGCAAATAACTTTATATTTAAGGGTTCTACCATGGAGCTAACACTAACTACTGTTCATACACTGAAGACTGAGATTCATCAGTAACCTCTGAATAAGAAATGACCTATATGTCTTTCAGAGAGAGCTGGGAAATAGCATCAAGTAGGTATCTTAGAAGCAATATCAAGATGCTAAGCTATACCACTTTCCTAGCACTAACCTGTAGAAGTTAGTTTATCACTTATTAATCCTTCTTACACATAAATACAAAACCTACCAACTTAAAAAAAGCTCAGGCCCAAATGGATTTACAGCAGAATTCTATCAGACATTTAAAGAGGGCTTACAACCAATATTACTTAAGTTATTCAAAAGGATAGAAACAGAGGGAAATCTCCCAAATTTCTTCTATGAAGCCAGCATCACTCTAATACCAAAATGAAGCAAAGATACAACCAAAAAGGAAAACTATAGCCCCATATCCTTAATGCATCTAGCTGCAAGATTCCCAACAAAATACTTGCAAACCACATACAGGTGCATAACCATAATTTATTCCAGAGATGCATGGAGGGTTCAATTTACATAAATCAATAAATGTAATAAATCATATAAATGGACTCAAAGATAAAACCACATGGTCTTCTCAATTAATCCAGAAAAGGCCTTTGATAAAATTCAACATGCCTTTATCTTCAAAGTCCTAGAGGGAATTGGACTGGAGAGAACATACCACAGCATAATTAAAGTTGTATACAATGATCCCACAGCCAACATCATTCTATATGGAGAAAAATTAGAAGCATTCCCCTTAAAGTCAGGAACCCAGCAAGGCTGTCCACTCTCTACTCCTTTTCAATATAAACTCTTGCCAGAGCAATAAGACAAGAGAACAAAATTAAAGGAGTACTAATTGGAAAAGAAGAGCTCAAACTATTCCTTTTTGCAGATGACATGATATTATACCTAAGGGATGCCAAAAATTCCACCAGAAACTCCTAAAAACAGTTAAAAGTTTCAGTAAATTAATCTACAAAAATCAATAGCCTTTCTACAATAGCAAGCAATTGGAGAAGGAGTACATGGAAACCCTCCTATTTACAATAGCCTCAAAAAAACATATCCCAAGTTAGCAAAGTGGCTACAAAATAGGCTTTGTCCATTTTGGGTCTAGAATCAACTCTAGATTTTAAAATGGCATAGACAGAAGTTATACTGGATATATGTCAAGATATTCAAAATCAGACAAGAATTTTACCCCTAATACAATTGATATAAATAATTCTGTATCGAAAATTCAGAAAGCCAAAATTTAAAAATGTAGTTCTTCACAGAGCAAACACTGGAGATGGAATGTACAGTTGCTCAAGGTGTATGAAATGAACTCCATGGTGATTTACCTGTGTATCTGTTGGGAAGATTCTACTGGCTGGGGCCCAGGTGTTCTACTTTAGGATAAATGCCTTTAACATGAGAAATTGTTTATAGAAGGCATGCTCATAGGAAGCACCATTACTGGGTCTAAACTCCTTAGTGCAAGATTTCTTATTCTGAGCTAAAGAAACAGTCATTAATAGAAAAATTATGTTCTGTATTTTGGTTCCTTGACAAATTCACTGTTCACCTCCTGCATGTTGGATATTTTATGACTAATATGGAGTCTTATTATCAGCATTAATTAAATTCTAAGAATTCAATTTTACTTAGGGTTGACAAAGGAAAGTAAAATTTCTACTTTGTACCATGACTGGTCTGTATATCATTTCTCTTGTATATCATGACTGGATTTACCTTCAAAGAAGAGAAGAGAGATACAGATCCTTTTCCAGGCTCCCTCTTTAATTCTCCGGCTGTCTTTTCATCCTTCCCCTTTGGTATATCGTGTCTATCAGCTCCACAAGTATTGACCCTCTTTGGGCATGACTCTTCCTCTAAGTTTAGCTATTAACCCTGGGGTGTTGGTTTTTGATTTTCACCTCTCATTCCTTTCTTCAACCCAAATGGCATTTATCTTTTGCCTTTGTGTATCATGTTTGAAAATTACCCATTAGAGGAACCTTTAATCTCCCTCTTAGGTCCCAGAGCTAATGGTCGTTCAGCCCTATCTAACCCATGCATCCTAAATCTTCATCCAGCTCATACCTCTCACACATTGGTGCCTGCTGCTTCGGTTAGTTTATTATTCTCTTTCTCCTAGATTATGCCCTTGGTGGCCCCATCTCTGGGGTCTTTCATCAACAACTACACAACTGCTACACTGACCTCATGCAGTATTTGGATATATATTTGCTCACTTAACCCTTATTGGTGTTTACTCTGTTCCAGAGATTTTGAAATGATTAAAACAGAATCTGTCTGGATGATTTATTTTATAGCACCTTTAAAATTATTTTATTTATTACTTTTTATTATTTTTTTAATTATTTTTATTTTAAGGGTCTGAGTGTATTGTCTGCATACATGTAAGTGTACTGGTGTCATGCAATCCCCATGGAGGTCAGAAGGCATGGATCCCATGGAACTGGAGTTGCAGATAGTTGTTAGCTGTCCATGAGTGCTGGGAATTAAACCCAGGTCCTTTGCAAGAGCAGCCAGTGCTCTTAACCACTGAGCCATCTTTCCAGCCCCATAGCTCCATTTCTTTAAAAAAAAATCTGATACCAATCTACTACTTTTGTGACTACTGAAGCAAAAGGACCTGGTTCTAGAGGAACACAAGCCCTTACTTCACCTTTTTAGCCTGATTTTTCTAGACTATTCCAACTGCTGCTGCCTGAACAAATATTCATATACTGTCTCTTTCTTTCCTTGCAAAACTTTGACTCAACTTGTAAGATCTAGCTGGAAGTGTCTCCCATTTTCTTTACTACCTCAGCCTCACTTAACTGATCCTTCCTTTGGGCCTGCAATTCTTGTTACCATCATTTCTCATATTCACAGAATACTGTACTTCTTTGCATGCCTATCTGTCTCAGCTAGCAAACTGTCAGTTCCTAATTGCAGGAAAATTGATGTCACCATTTTCTATATCCTGGGTCCTTAGCAAATATTCTGCCATAATAAGGCTCAATAAGCGTTTGTATAATTGGGTAAAAGAAGGGGGCAGAGAAATCTTTTTAGGGATGAAATATTGGTAATAAAATAGTTAACATCCCCATTGTTAGCTGGCTTTCATCAGACCAGTGCTTTGCTTGCTCAGGCTGCCTTTCCATAGTATGGAGTCTGCTCCCCTGCAGCCCTACCAGAGTGATGGGGAAGACACTATATACACATCACTCACTAGAAATTGAGCAGCACAACCTTCTTCAGCCCATGGATTTAGGACTAAAATAAAAGAAGAAGAAAGCAGGGGCAATAAAAAAGAGAACAAAATGGCAAATAAAATCTGTGGAGGGTCGATACATGTTTCTGCCAGAATTCAGATGATTTATATGTGGATAAGGCACTTAGGGAGGGGTAAAAATACTGTGCTGGGCTGCTCTAGCTACTGCCATGCATGAATGATGGAGGGACCAGGAAGCATGGCATTATTTATAGAAGAGGCTATTTCAATTGCTCTGTAAACTTCAAGAGAATTAATGGGTGGTCTTTTAACCAATGAGATACTTTAAGTTTTCTCTTGGCATTCCATCCATTTTGCTTTATAAACACCATCAGACAAGCAGCTAAATAGCTGTGGGGAAAAACGTTGTGCAGTTATCACTGCTCACTGACATTTCAAACACAGAACCACCTTGTATACTGTTTAGATGCAGCTAAGCCTCACAGAGGAAAGACTGAAAGGCTCTTTATTTTTACTTTAACTTCACAAGGTCTTATATTAAGAAGGAAATACTGGTTTTTCTTGTTTTCGAGAGTTTCCCCTGAACACATTACTTCCCCTGTATATATCAATGTTAATCACAATTTCGCTAATTAGCAAGCTTTCTAAAACTGCAGTTTATTTGTACTTAACGAACAGGCGAAGCAACAGTAAGTGGGAGCATCGTAGCTTTGTCCATCTTGTAGATTATTGCAAAGTGCAAATCTCACAGTGGATGCGTGGGCAACCAAGCTCCCACTATTGTTTTACTCTGTGTCCATAGAGAACCTGTACTGGTTAATTTAAAGTTCTGGCATTTTCCTGGATACTATGGGATACTCATCCCTTTGAAACAATCAGTAAGTTTAAAGGCAGATCTTTGATTATTTTTTGACTAATGTAACAACTTCTGCTTAGAATAATTATCTCAGTGAATATAATATATATACCATATATATATATATAATATATATAAAACTAATTTACTCTTCTATGGAAGAACTTCTAAGTCAGAAGTCACTCAAGCACAGCAGAGAACTCAAAATGAGGCCTCAGAAGCAAAAGATCACAAAGGGTGTAAGATTAATTTGATTTAGGGATATGAATTTAAAAGAGTAAAATTTAAAAATAATAGATATAGCAACTTTTAAAATTAAGGATAGGATTCATAACTTTTTGTAAAACAGATACAATTACAAACCAGAGTTGCATATCCACAAATAAGATAAAAGAGAAAATGGCACAGCACACAGAGACAAACGTTGGTTTCTGTGAAGTGGGGTGGCAGAGTGATAGAATGTTCCATTGGACTCCAGCTAAAAAGTGAGTCCTAAGAGACTGTAGGGAAATTTAAGAATCTGTGTAATTAGCACGATTGATGTTTGTTATGCTGATCCAAGTGATTCACGGTAAATGGTGGCTTACTTATGACCCACGATTTTCTCTCATTGCAAAGGACCAGTTTGGATATTTGTCAACGTCAAAGGTAAGACAGTTCATGCTTCATCCTTTTGTTGTTGTTAAATCCAGTCAATTTTCTTTGCAAATGATAAACAATTAAGACATTTTGAGAAACGTATCTTACATTGATATTACCTCCTTTCTGAAGGAGGGTTACCTAAGAATCAACTATGTGAAGTTGAACTATTGCCAGAGGAAAAGGGAGGATCTTTAACCAAGAAACATTCCAGTCTGATGAAAATTTAGCATCCTTTTCAGAACAGCTTTTAGAACATTGCTATGTTTTCACAACGGTGTGCATGGAGAAATTGGTCCTGTTTCTTTGTCCTGTTGCTGGGGCAGTCTCCCCATTTTTGGAGTGTTGACATACTTGTTGAATGCCTTTATCTCTTACTCTCCATATGATTTTAAGGATAATACAGGCAATACAACCATACACATAAAATAAAAATAATAAATAAAATATTTTTAAAAATGGATGGACAGGGGCTGGAGAGAGGGCCTGCGGTTAGGGAGGCCGACGCTCTCGCAGAGACCCGGGTTCGGTCCCCGGCACCCACATGGCGGCCGAGAGCTGTCTGAGGCTCCAATTCCGGAGAACTCAGTTCCAGGGAAATCCGAGACCCTTCTTCTGACTCCGGGCATTGCACGACACGGGTGCACAGACTTGCATGCAGACAGTGCATTCATACACATACAGAAATAATAAGAATTACATTAAAAAAAAATGGATGGCACAAAAGACTTCTTGAATAAATAATCAATTGGTAAAAGTTTGCTCTTGTTCTTTTAAAATAGCATTTGCCATATTACATATTACTATTTAATTAATTATTAGTAATAACACCAGTGCTAGTCATTAAAGATCATAGCAAGAGGCAAGGTCGACAGCTTATGTTTGGCGAAACTTGTTGCCTCTGCAACAAGTAAAATCCATGTAAACCGTAAATACACTGCCCAACTGAGTCACCCTAGTTAAACTTTGTCTTACACGAGAACATGTATGGACTGTTGCCTTTATACCTGGGTGAGTATAGGAAATAATATAAACCTTAGGAGGGGTCACTGGAGAGATGGCTTAGAAGTTAAGGGCACTTGCTATTTTTCTGGAGGACCCGGGTTCAATTTCCAGCACCCCACTATGGCGAATAACCATAAATATCTCCAATTCTGAGGATTCAACACACTCTTCTGATCTCCATGGGGCATCCATGTGTGTAGATGTATGCGGACAATGCACTCATGCACATAAAATTAAAATACTAAATAACTTAAAAAATAAATCAGAGGAAATGAATGTAGTCTAGACATAATATTCTGGCTGTCTTAGGACATAATTTCAGTATATAAATAAATTCACTTATTAAACAGCAAAGAAACAAATAATGATGTCAAAGTGCTAGGAAAAATATTTTAATTTTATAGAGCTACTTGGAAAATAGATGTCAAATGACTTGTTTTCTCTCTCAGTCAGTTTAGATAATAGAAACATAAAACTGCTTTTAGCAGTGTTTTCAGAAGTAACACGGATTTTTGATCTGGGAAGATATGGCTTATTCCCTTTTAAGACCATCTTCTGTTGACTAACTGCTCATCTCTTAAGTTCTCATCTTTTCATACCACAATAACGCTAATGTGGAGTTTGGACAAAAGCTGAAAATGAACAGTCAGCTCTACCCACAGGGTGGTTTGTTTTGCATAGGCACAAGTGAAGCAGCCTTAGTTGCAGTGTTTATTTCCCTTGGTAAAAACTTAACATGATCATTCTGTGCACTTCATCACATAGCTATAAATTGTGATCTCAGACACAGAACTTGGCAATGATTAAACTGCTAAACACACAATTTGCTAAATGATATCTTGAATCCTTGAACAATGAATTAAAGGAGAGTCTGGCCACTCTTAAAGATAAACATAACCTCTAAAAGTTTTACAATAGCATGAAATTATTCAAATTTTCCATAGTTCCTGAGTGATGTTGTGACTTTGATTAATGTTTATCTTTAGCTCTAGGACAGTGCAACAATGTAATTGAAGTATAACATTTTAAATTCCTAACCCTGGGATACTTATACTAGGTACCACACAACTAAGTCAGAATCTTGTTCTTTAGTCAAAGTACTTAATAAATAACGACCAACAGAGTTTACTTACTCTAATTCCAGCTTTACATAAGTAAAATTACAAAGTTTAGAGGTTTAGAGTTAGAGAAATCGGCAGTTACTAGCTGGAAGATCCATTTCACTTCTGATTTGCCATGTGAAGTATTATTTATAAGAATATGGAAATCCCATGAACAGCTATATTTTATTCAATTTATTGAAGATAGTTCAAAAAGATATGGATAGTAAACCTACAGATTTTCATTTCCATTACAGTTTAACCTGGGAGTGTATCTTGCTAATTTTCAAATTCTTAAGCTTCAGAGAAAATTAATAATCTTTCAAAAAGATAATCTTCAAGATTCTAAAGATATAATTGTATAGTCTCTTAAGAAGTTAAAAAAACCCTAAGCTGCTCAAAAATTGATAGGTATTTATAGATTTCTATAGAAAATTCAGTGTAAGTTAGAATTTACAAAACTATCCTTATTTGAAATATATAACTTAAAGAGAGTACAAATTAAAAAAAAAAACTTATTCCTTAAAACCTATAAATAGCAAGATTCCAAAAGGAAATGTAAATTCAAATTAAGCTATGCTGATTATAAAACAGGCTTTAAAATATTATAATCATATATTGAAGACCACATCCACAAACATTAAAATCTACATTTTATGTTCCTGTACTGTGAATTCACTTCCTTTCCAAATTCTCCAAACTATATAAAGCCTTCCAGTGTAATCATGCTAATAAATATTTTTTTCTTTAAAAAATGTTAGCAAAATATTTTAAATAAAATTTTTTTGAAAAAATGTACAAGAAGGGGCATAATTAATTTAATATATGATACAAGGAATTTGAATCCTAAACTGTCTTTCCAAAATATGTTATAATGATGAACAAATCTGAGTAACAAAGAAAGGATACACACATTAGATAGGAAAATAAGTCTTATGTCTCATGTTTTTCTTATGTGCTTCTTCCTGATGATGACTGTAGTCACTCATAGAGTCTGTTTCCTGATAGACATAAAGTGCCCACAAAATAAAAATAATTACAGACCCATTTTAGGGTCTATCTATCTATCTATCTATCTATCTATCTATCTATCTATCTATCTAACTGTATGCATGTATATATAATTGCAGAAAGTGGCAAATTCTAGAGATTATATTTACAGTCCTGATTTGTAGATGCAGAATATAGTAAAGTGTAAGGGCACCTCTTTAAAAGCAAACAGCAACAAAACAGTTGATAATGTTAATTTCTCTTTGCACTCAACATCCATCTACCTCCCACCCCAATTCTTTATCACAACATTGATATATTCGTACAAATGAACAATATGGATATTTTACCTTCTATATTTTCAGGAAGAAAGGCAAACTCTCCACCCCTGGGTGGTTCCAGGTTTTATGTTCCTTCATCATAGGTTTGTGGACAGGGGAAAGGGCCCTGTACAGCTGGTCGACCTCTGCAGGAAAGCTAACCCATGGGCCTTTCTGCTCATCTCTCCTTTTATCAGCTGGGGTGAGAAACCAGTGACCACACATAATACTTCTCTAACTCCCCCTTAACAAATGTTTAGAAAGCCAGTCTTGACAGAAACTGATTACCAGGGATAAAAATCACACCCTTTTGTCTCCTTACAACGAAGAGCTCAACAAGGAGAAGATTAAAAGACAGACTTTGAAGTGGTTTACTGTCCCAGTGGTCTTTAAAGTCAAAGTAGGCAACAAGTTCTTTTTCCCCCCTTCATTAACTTTTCAGCATCTTTTTTTAAGTAAATGGACTGGAATCTAAGATCAGATGGTCCCTAAAAGGGATGTAAGAAAGTTTGAGCAAATGCCTATGCAAAAGAAATTGCCTAAAGTAAATGGAAATTTCCACTTTACAAGGAATGAAATAATACTTTTTTTTTTTGGTCCTTTTTTGAGACAGGTCTCCCTGTAACTCCAGCTGTCCTGGAACTCTCTATGTAGACCAGGCTGGCCTTGAACTCACAAAGATCCACCTGCCTCTGCCTCCCAAGTGCTAGGATTAAAGGTGTGCACCACCACACCCGGCTTGAAATGATACTGTTTTGTGTTACAATTTCAGTCATGTGTTTTTATGCAAAATATAAATGGCAGCTACTTTTCATTGTGAGACCATATACTGTAAATGGTCTTCACACACCTGCTCTCAAAGCACCATAGGAGTTTGAGGTGCTGTTTCAGTTGAGATTTCTACTTTAGAAAAACATTAAGATATAGGGTTGCCATAGACCCCAGCATGTAAGAGACCCACAATTGGTGGGTCAATGCAGCGCCAATGCAGAGCTTTCCAAGTTGCACAGAAGTTTACTCACCTCTGCCTGTGTGGTTTGACTTTTCAGTGTATGCCTATATTATTCTCCAGAAACTATCAGTGTCGTTGGGTCCCAGAGCTCATGCTGCCTTATTTCTTTCCTTTTTCCTAGCTGCATGGGTTTGGCAATGGCCAACATATGATGATGCACTATTCTTCCCCACCCAGGTACAACAGAGGAGTATATTCATGCCAGTGCCTGCAGCCAATCAAGTCTCTCTTGCCCATGAAAGACTGTCTTCTTGGTCTTTAGCTCATGGTCCTTGTCATTCACTCTCACCGGAAGTATCTCCTGTCATGGCATCCTTTCAGTCAGTCTTGCATTTCAGAATCCCCCAAACAAGAGAGAAACCACATCACATCATACTTTAAAAGCATCACAGGTAATCCAACAGACTCTAAAATTCATCTAGGTGTGAAAACCAAATAAAACTATTAAAATATCCCACGTTCTTTAAGCCTTGTTGATAATCCTTTTCTGCCCTATGTACCATTGGTATCTTTTGGCATTTTTCTTATAAGTTTCTAATAATCAATAGCAAATTCTTCTCTGTGTGCAGACCTCTACCCTTCTTACTCTAGTGTCGCCTTGTAAGAGTGTTGGTAATAGTCCTTCACTGCCCAGCCCTCTGGTCTGTTCGTGCTTATTTGGTTGGCTCAGGTTATCCGAATACAGGACAGAAAACACTTAACATCCTCAGCATCTTTCCTGTTTAGTTTGGGATAAAGCCAGCAAGGTCTTTCTCCCTCTCCCAGACAACAAAGCAGTGCATTAAATTATGTACTGGAGCTGGGCTTGGTGGCGCACGCCTTTAATCCTAGAACTTGGGAGGCAGAGGCAGGTGGATCTTTGTGGGTTCAAGGCCAGCCTGGTCTACAGAGTGAGTTCCAGGACAGCTGGGGCTACAGGGAGACCCTGTCTCGAAAAGACAAAAAAAAATAAATTGTGTACTGGGCAGTATTTGGAGTGTGTCTTACCCAACACCTCTGTTCTCCAATCTGCTTTGAACCGACCTTGCTTTGCTGTATTTCTGTTGGGCTGGTTGGGGTGTCTACTTTTGCTCTAGGTCTTCATCCTAATCACTGTCCTTGCAGAGGAGCATAGTGATACCATCTCTGTCCCTGTAGCTTCTCTGCCAATACATTCTGGACACCAAGGAAGACTAAAGAAAGATTTTTCTCTCAATACACTCTGCGTCTCTTAACCATAAGAATGCTACCCCTTGATGAATTTACTATGTTGGTGATCAGCAGGGCATGTTGCCTAGCTTTTTATGACTCTAGCTGTGCCAAGAATTATGCCCGGTATCAGAATATTCCCTACCTCCTTCATGTATTTAGGCTGCTAGATACCAGCAGGTATTCAACTCAAACCCTGAAGTAGATAAATTTGTATCTTAGTTATGGGTGTTATAACAAGTCATACGCTATTGTGACTATTCTTTATAGTATGAAATCTATATCTTATATAAATTAAAATACATAATTTTGTATGGTGATGTACAATTCTCATGATAAATAGATGACAATAACATTTTCACACATTTTAAGGAAGAGGAGATGGAAAATAAATAACTTAAATGTTTGGAACTCAAATCCATCCAGCTGCAGGGCATATATGGCTT
The DNA here is from genome assembly GCA_009823505.1 of Rhizomys pruinosus. Taxonomy (NCBI): domain Eukaryota; kingdom Metazoa; phylum Chordata; class Mammalia; order Rodentia; family Spalacidae; genus Rhizomys; species Rhizomys pruinosus. The sequence goes on from VZQC01012184.1 coordinate 408,887, forward strand.
TTACACTGGTAATCTAATGATAGGATTAGAGAGATAATCTAATAAGAATTTGTGACTTAATTACGAATGTCATCAGGTGCAAACCCTGACACGAGCACCTCTAATTTTAAATTTCCCCATAAAAGTCCAAATTCCAATATACAAATATTTCTTAGGACATACTCCTTAGGTCAAAGAGGCTGGGCAGATGGCTCAGAGACTAGAGCATTCTTCTCCCAACACTCACATAGGGTAATAATTGTAACTCCAGTTTCGGGGAATCTGCTGCCCTCTTCTGGCCTCTTAAGGCGTTACATACAAGTGGTACACTTAACACGCAGGCAAAACACTCATACGCATAAAAATAAAATTTTAAAAATTAAAAAGAGGTAAATATGACTGGGGAATATATAAATACAACAAATTTGCGAGCAGCTGTTTATCTGTAAACATCATTTACTATTCATAGCACTGTCATTAATTTTTAAGCATTAACTAATTTTCTGTTCTTGATATGTAAAATGGATTTTATTAGAGACCAAAAGAAGAAAACGAATTGCTTCAGAATGTTGGCATCACTGTTTTTGTCTAAGTTCCAGGTAAGAAGCTACAGCTTCCAGCGGAAAACAGATCTAAGTTGTAGAGGACTCTGAAATGCCAGGAACTCAAGACTTGCCTCAGCAGGCCTGCCAATGATGTCCCCTTTGGTCAGAAACCATGCAGCAAGCATCCCTGACTTGCAAACTTAGTGCTGGCCAAATTAGCAGTCCTTTGAAAATATCACTAGTCTTTGAAATGATGTACACTTGAAGAGATGAAAAGAAAAAAAAAACTGATCCCAGAAATTACATCATGGAAAATCCTCTGGACAATCTATTCTTACTCCATCATGTCTGTTTACTGGATAATGGTAAGTTTGATGATTATAAAATAACTGAAACATGTAAAAATTCATTATCTTATCAATTATTTAACTATGTATGTTATCGCATGATTTTAGTTAATGGATTTAGTAAAAATGTTATTTCACATCATTTAACAGTTTAAACCACAACTATAACATTTAGATTTGAAGAATATCATTTATTTTACATTATACAAAATAGAAAGCAAAATTCCATTTAAGGAATGGCACTAACAATATTAAGAGGATAGAACAGAATTACCATGTTACAAGCTTATACTTTATTTTGAATATTACAACTAGATGTTAATTTCCTTAATTTTATCTGTAAAGTAACATTTCTACAAGTTGATATAACTTGTATTTGTATGAATAAATATAAAATAGATAGTGTTCTCTCAGACATAGAAAAGTAGGCAAAATATCATAAGGAAATTAACTATATATCTTTGTATGTAATGCAAAAATATTCCCAGAGTGACTGCCACATTTCCTATAATGCATATATTCATATAGTGTAGATTTTATGAGTGTGTTATCTTGATGAGAATTCAAAGAACAAGATAATGATATTAAAATTCCAAGGAAAAATAAATAAATAAATTACTTTCTTCATTTGTAGACAGAATTTTTTTCAAAACATATACAAATGATCTATTTCTCAATATTCTTCTTCTAAATAAAGATGCAACTCCCTTATCCATCAGCGACTCTGCAATATTTCAACAAACAGCTAAACATTTGGGAATAGATGTGGCTGAATTGCTCAGCAGAGATTGATTGTGTCAATTTTTCATTCCACATTTTTTACACATCCTCTTCAATGCTTTCACAATTGTGACATTCTAAATCATACAGCTTGCCAAGAGAGAAAAATTCAAGGTTGTGGTAAAGATTGCTGTAATATGAGAGAAATGTTATACTTGAAGTAGGGAAGACACTTTAAAATTGCCATTTTATTTACTTCTTAAGTGACATAAGTGGAAGAACTTCAAGGCTATTAAAGGTTCTTTGGAAACAATATGTTGAACTTTGACAAAACAAACATTATTATTCAATTTCATAAGGACAGGCCTATATACCATATTCCAAGATATGGCACAAAAATTGAAAATATTCATGAACACAGGATCTTTTCTCTTTTTTTGTTGTTTTTTGGTATTTTTGAGACAAGGTCTTCCTTTAGTCCCAGCTGGCCTGGAGACTCTGTAGACCAGGCTGGCCTTGAATTCACAGAGATCTGCCTGCCTCTGCCTCCCAAGTGCTAAGATTAAGGGCATGCACCATCACGCCTGGCAGGATCTTTTCAATGTAGAAAAAGTTTAATAAAAAAGAAAAAGTTTAATATAACCACTAAAACTGCTATCTGAAACTTGATTAATATTCACTTATTAATCATTAATTACCAATGCTTATTAAGAATGGTTTTCTCTATCTTAAAGACAGTGAAACCCAGAGCAGCTATTAGTTTTTAATTACAAAATTTTAAAACTATATATTTTCTATAATACAAATAAACATAATATATACAAATATTGTAGATACATTAAAATATTGTGTATAGTTTTTCTGAAATTCTTTTTTTTTAATTTTTTTTATTAATTTTATTTTATTTCTGTATGTGTATGAATGTACTGTCTGCATGCAAATCTGTGCACCCGTGTCGTGCAATGCCGCGGAGGTCAGAAGAGGGCGTCGGATTCCCCTGGAACTGGAGTTCTCCTGGAATTGGAGTTTCAGACGGTTCTCAGCCGCCATGTGGGTGCTGGGGATTGAACCCGGGTCCTCTGTAAGAGTGGTCGGCGCTCCCAACTGCTAGGCCATCTCTCCAGCCCCCTGAAATTCTTAAGATATATTTACAACATTATATTCTACTCTCAAAATAACTCAAATTCATATTTCACCCAAGTCTAGTTACAATTTGTGTGTGTGCATGTGTGTGTGTGTGTGTATAAGACCCACTGCGTTTAACAGGAGTTCTTTCATGAGCACAAGGGGGAGGCTATTTACTTGAGAAAGAGCAACTTATTCTACTGAAGAATTTTAATCCCTTTCCCCAGAGACTGTGAACTGCAGGTAGCTCCTCACAGAGGCATGGGGCGTCGTGGGCCCTGTACCATCCATGGCTGATTGTTGAGAGGCTCAGTCTTATGCAGGTAATCACAGCAGCTGTAAGTTAATGAGTTTAACAATCACGTCATGTAGAGAAGATGACAAACAGGTAACAGAGACTCTTGGGCCTCATTAGTCTTCCCCAGTACATAGTGACCTTAGTACATAGTAGATGATGCCAAGTATTTGTTGAATGAGATTTAAAATTAAACTCGTGTGCTCACTTGGAAAAACACAAGAAAGAATGGAATCAATGTTATTTCAAATGCTCGAGCATTTGTCAGAAGGTGCATCTGTGTTATTCTTGTGGGTGTTCTAAGAGGTATACATTCCCATTTATAGGGAGGAAGGTAAAGTTCACAGGTTAGTCACTCGCTCAAAATCCATGTAGTTAGCAACAAGATGGACCAGAATTTGAAATCTGTTCTAATATGGGGGTCTGTATTACAGGCTTATCCATACCACTAGGGAGGGACAGGATTTCTGCTGAGAGAAGTCACAGTAATTGAGTATTTAGCGCTTGACACTTGTCAGTCACAGGATTCTCAAAGTTCATAGTGTTAGGAAACTCACAACTAAATAGGGTTTCCTAATTAGGAAGAAAAATCAGATACTAATGATGTATTCTTAAGAATTCAATTCTAGGGACTGGAGAGATGGCCTAGTGGTTAAGAGTGCCAACTGCTCTTGCAGAGGACCCGGGTTTGATCCCCAGCACCCACATGGCAGCTGAGAACCATCTTTGACTCCAGTCCCAGGGGAATCCGAGACCCTCTTCTGACATCTGAGGCATTGCACGACATGGGTGCACAAACCTGCATGCAGACAGTACATTCATACACATTAAAAAAAAAAAAGAATTCAATTCTAGTGGGTCATTTTAGCTTGCTTATAGCATGTTTAAAGATTTAGAGTGGTTTCTATATTCATATGTTTATTGCCTCTCTAATGTAACATATGAGACCAATAAAATTCAAATGGACTTAAAATAGATAAAAAGTTTCACTCAAGGTCCCTAGTCTATAATCAAAGTCTATCCTTCTAGGAAAAAAAAAAAAAATCCACCTGTAGTGGCCCACGCCTTTAGTCCTAGCACTCAGAGGCAGGTAGATCTCTGTGACTTCAAGGCCAGCCTGGTCTACATAGTGAGTCCCAGGACAGCTGGGGTTACAAGGAGACCCTGTCTCAAAACAAAACAAAACAAAACAAAACAAAACAAAACAACCCAGAAAATCAAAACCAAAAATCCCCTACCCATTCAATATGCTTAAAATATGTAAGCAATTTATAAATATTTTCAAATTTATTTCAGTGGGTAGATTAGTGACTTAGACTTAACACGTGGTACACTATACATAAATCTTAAATTTAAAGAACAAACACAATAAATGTTGGCTTACATCTACTAATTTTGGTAAAATGATTTCTTCCTATCTGTAGTGCAGCGTATCACTACCAACCAATAATTAAGAGATGAGGAAACCCCATGGGTATTATGTGCAGCTCTGTGTTGGAGTGAGAGAAGGTCAAGCTGCCCCTCAGAGGAGCATTCATTATGAAACAAATGAAGCTTACGACTCAAGGAGTCTCAAGGCTTTCTAGCTGCATGGGCCTCTTCCAAAGTCCTCAAGGAACCATGCCACTGTGCATGTGTAGATGGTCTCACATTTTAATCACAGCTCATTAAATGCCCTCTTTCCTTTGCAATTTATCTGACATTACACTTTTCTCTGGGCTAGATGAGGGGAAACACTGGCATTTTGGTGTCCAAGTAAGAGGAAAATATCCTGCGGTACATTTAGAGTAATCTCCATTTAGTGGAGATAAAGCTTTGTTTCTGTGGCTTAAGGAAAGGTTGGGATCTTTTCACTGATTTTGAAAAGGTCGAAGAGCACATAGCCAATCAAAACATAAAGAGAGGTGTATGGATATTTTATAAATAATAAATCTATCATATTTTTGGATTTTTGTATTTTCTGGTTTTCATAAAATTTTAATTGGTTGTAAACCTATTTTTAATTATATATTAATTAGTGGATTTGTTTTATCCAGAATTTTGTGCTTTCTCCTAAATGAGAATCCTAGATTTTGTAAACTGTAATCCCCTCAAACCTGGACCTCTCTTACCACCCAATAGTAATGTGAGACATTTCTAGAAGTGAAAATTTTAAGACTGTCTAATGGATTTATGAACATTCCTTAACATAGACAAGGAAACCAATATTCTTTCTACCAACCAGGAATTATCAAAAAGTTTTACTCAAAGGAGAAAATAAGAGAGAATAACAGGTAATATAATCTCATGTTTACTTGATAACTCCCTCTCTTATTTCAACATTACCTCAGTCAGCAAACAGAAATACAATTGTGCCATTTAGTAAGTGCTGTTAGGCACAAGGAAACTTGAAGTAAACTCATGAAGCAACAAAGCAGAGAACACTGGCACCTTTCTAACAAAGGAGGTGTTATGCCTCTCTTGGCTGCTGCAAATATCTCTTCCTGACATGTCTGAGAAATGTTTCCTTGGCACATACCCAATATCAAAGAAAAGGAACCTAAAGGCCTTATTATAATAACAGACAGAATAAGTATACACACATACACATGTTTGAGGCAGGGTTTTCACCCAGGCTAAATCACCCAGGCTTGACTTGAAATCAAGATCCTGCTGCCTCAGCTTTTTAAATAGCTGGGACTACAGGTCTATACTACTTAAATATGGCTGAAGAGAGAATTTTTAATAAACTAAAGACAACACTAGGAGAGACCTGCAGACATTTGGCCCCATGTAAAACCTCCAGATACTCATATGTTTACCCAACACAGGTGAATTGTGGAAAGTCTCCACTAATTAATGGACTTTAATCCCCAAAAGGCTGACCCATGACCCATAAATTCAGAGGCACTATGACCAATAAATGCCACCACAGACAGCCAGGTGCACAAAGCAGAGCCTTCACTCATGTGACAAAAGGTCAACACTGTGCACTGAGCTTACATTTCTCTCCAGAGAGCAAGGTCAACAATCAAGGTCACATAGAGTGGCTTATCGCCATATCTAATGAATTAGTTCCATTACTTAAATTTCATCACTGAAAGAAATATAAAGATATACCTCATCAAAATCATTAACAGTATAGTCAGGAAGTAATTTCATTTTTCTCAACAGCTGATTGACATTTAAAATTAGAGAAAGAGAAAAAGGAGTTTACATTATATACTGTACATGATATTGTAGGTGGTGAGAGTGCTTTCTTCCAGTGTTCCTGAACCACTGGCTGTGGTACATTGTACAAATAGCTAACATGTAGTAAGTACTTTCTGTGCCTTGGACAATTCTGTAAGATTTTTATATCACTGACTTGATCTTTACAACACAGTCAGTAGGTACTATTATCCCCATTTTACAGTGAAATTAAGGCACAGAATGCTGAGCCATCAGTCAAAGGAACAAAGACACAGTGTGGGTTAGAACAAGGATTCTAATCCAGAGTGAAGAGGCAGGGCACAGACCTTCATCTTTGAGCTGACCTCTGGGATTGCTCTAAAGAACTCTGATTACACATGGACTATTCCAATTTTTTTTTAATTTGGGGAAATGGGAACTTTTCCTTTGTCTAAATTGTTATAAAATATATATTCCAGGGCCTAAACTCAGTGGGCAAAATACTTGCCATACAAATACAAGAACCTGACTTCAGTCTCTGTCACCCATAGGGAGTCTCTGGGGCTCACTGTCCAGCCAGTCTTGTCAATTAGTAAGGTCCAGGTTCAGTGAGAGCCCCTGTCTCAAAAAGTAGACTGGAGAGTGTTAGAAAGAGAAAGAGCCCTGGTGGAACTCTGGCCTCTGGGCTTGCATACATACACACATGGACATGTACACAGGCATACCCCAAATAGAGATGTTTAAGAAAGAAGGAAAGAAAAGAAGGGAAGGGAGGGAAGGGGAGAGGAGGAAGGAAGGAAGGAATTAAAAAAGTGCTCTCCCTTATTCTATTCTTCAGGTAGGTATGAAGTGGGCATACTTCTAGGTTAGTTTCTTAGCTTTCTGATCACCACCCCTGAACTTTCAGAACTGAGGTTAGAAATTTAGAGGGAATTAGGTAATCACAGATGATGACTACATTCAGATGCAGATGAGCCATCCTCTCATAACAATGCCCTGGAGTTAAATAAAGCTGATGCTAATAATTAACAATTAGATGGTCTTAAGGAATCATAGAAAGAGCATAGAAATGGGTGGCAGTGGCCAAAGGCTGAATATATCTGGTTTCATTCCCAACCCAGCTTCTTTGGGAGCTTTTTCAAAAGACTGGAGAATTAGGACCTTTGGTTGCCAAGTGGCAGAGCTCCAGGCAATCAAACATAGACACCCCGACAAAGGAAAGGCAGCTTAGGAGTGTGACAGACTTTGGGGGAGAAATTCATCAAATTCCTGTTTTGAAAAAGTAGTCCAGCAATGTTTGGAGATGAATAAAAATGATAAGTTGTTCTAGAGTGATAAGATCATAGTTGGTTCTTCAAATTATTTTAAAAGAGTTTTAGCTCTATAGAAAAATCATAAAATAGCACAGTTAGAAGCCCATAGAACCATAACATATTTCTCCTATTACTAACATTTCATGTGTGTGTGTGTGTGTGTGTGTGTGTGTGTGTGTGTGTGTGTGTTTAATATCACTTTACGTTCCATTACTCTTAAGCGATTCAGGTTCATCTTTGTGCTCATCTCACTCAACACTAGGGTCAGAAATTTCTTATTTCACAGCCCTTCCATTCCTTTTGTTGGACAATGATGTTGGAAACAAACATCTGCATGCTCCTTATGTGGTTGGCTTCATCAAAAGTTCCTTAGGATTTGACATTCATTTCTGTGAGTCAACTATTCCACTTCAGCTTTGCGGAGCTCACATCTTCTCCACACTCCTTCCTCTTTCTCCTTCCCCCTTAATATACCAGCTTCAAAATATCCTCAGATGACTGGTGCTTTCCTGACCCATAGTAAATGGAAGAATGGAGATGTCTTAAACTTTTTGATTTATTTATTTTTATTTTACACGTCTGACTGCATGTGTGTAAGTGCACCTGTGTCATGCAATGCCTGAAGAGGACAGAAGAAGGCTCCAGATTCGCTAGAACTGTGTGCCAGGTGGTTAGCCACCATGTGGGTGCTGGCTGGGATTCAAACCTGGGTCTTCTACCAGAGCAGCCTGTGCTCTGAAACTCTGAGCCATTTCTCCAGCCCGGGGATACCTTACAGTTAAGGTTTTCCAACTACAAGAATTTGCCCAATTTTTAGAAAAATCATAGCATGAAAAAAAGCAAACAACTTCATCCTTCCTGTCAGAAGTCCCATCAAAACTCCATACACAGGCAAAATTGCACATTTCTGTCTTGAATATGATCTCTGGGGACAAGTCAACTTCTGATGCTATGTAACACACAGACACACATACACAGACACACATACACAGACACACACACAGACACACACACACACACACACACCAGAATTCAATATAGGAATTTTAGATCATCTTTATGGCCTAATGATAGCAGATGATTAACAGTTGGAAATAAAAATAGGATTCTAAAAAAGTAAGGGAGACAAAATTTCCACACATGATTATATTTCCATTTGCATTTGTTTTCTTTCCAAGAAAACATGGGATAATAATTTATCAAGCAAGATAAATTATCTGTGCTATTTTGAAGAAATTAGGATGTCCCAATGAAATCTAAAATAGGAAAATCTTTTGTGTATTGTTGGTCTTCCCAGGCCAACTAGAGTTTTGTCAACATCTCAATCTTGGCTGTCTGGAAAGACAAATATTTTCAATTTTAGCTAATGAACGTAAGTGTGACAATTTCTTAAGTCTGAAAAGTGCTTTGGAATCCAAGACAATGAGGTTGAATTGAAGTCACACTTAGACATAGAGATGGAGCATACAGTGTTTAAGTAATAATGGCATCCTAGAAGGAAACAGTGCTCTTTAAACAACATCAAATTTTTCATGAAGTTCCTGCTAAGAGTCAGATACTTCATGCTCACATATTAGTATATTTAGTCCTCCTGCTTGGTCCCCCTCTCAACCAAGGGCCTTTACTTTCCTCTTCTGACCGCTGCAGCATTGCACGACATGGGTGCACAAACCTGCATGCAGACAGTACGTTCATATACATACAGAAATAAATAAAATTAAAAAAATAAAGAAATAAAATGCATATAGAAGTAGTGAAGGATAGAGAAGTTTGGATAAAAATATGATTGTTTGTTACACTAAAATATAATGTTGTAAAATTAAGAAACTGTAACTCAGATGTCCCAAATGTANAAAAAAAAAAAAAAAAAAAAAAAAAAAAAGTAAAGGCAAGCAACCTGCTCAAACACCCATGACAAAGATGAAGCATAGAAGACATGTTTGAACTTCTGTTCCATAGGATGTGCACTGCTAATGTGCTGAGTATATGAAGTCCCATCAGGAAATAGCCCAGAAAAATTAATCCATGAATATTCATAGAGCTTTTAATAAAATACTAATTTACAGTGGCATGGGCAGGAAGTAAGGGAGACCACAAGGCCACTCACAGGGCTACACACACTGAGTGGTGCCACCTCCCATGAAGTGCCCCCTCCTTCCTACACAGAGGCCAGGGGGAAAGACACCAAATTATAAGGGTCCATTTACACCTCCCTCCTTTAGATGCATTGGTTAGTCTTCCATGGTCCACTAAAAGGCATGGAGTTCCTGGGGTGTCGGGTGGTCCTCACGGATCTGCCCCCTAGGGCACAAAGCAGAACAGGAGTGGTGGTCAGGGCAAGAAAAACACTTGGACTAGCTCTGAATGTTCTGTCATGCTTGCACAAAGAAGAGCATCTAAAAGTATACCTCATACAGTCTCTTGAAATTCAGCAATAAAAGGCCTTTGTACTGAATCTTTCTAAATGTGTAAAACTCAAAGGTGAATTTGTTCATGTGGAAAACAACATGTAAAAATGTCAAAATTTTAGATAAAGCTTTTTCTCATTCACAGACTGAGCCAAGGCAACATCTACAACATTTAAAGGTGTGTGTGTGTGTGTGTGTGTGTGTGTGTCTGTGTGTGTGTGTGTGTGTGTGTGTTAAGAGAATTCTCAAGGCATAGCTTGTTGATGGCTGGCAAACACTTCTGAATCACGAAAAACTTTTCCAGCTTTCCATTAGTTCTCATTCTATCATGGAGAAATTAAATGTGTTGAGATAAATGATTAAAAGCTTCATGCCTCAGTTAATTTGTCTGTCTTTTTAGCAATATCTGTTGTTTCCTAAATATGAAATGTCCACATGTGTTTGCACGAGCAGTCCATAGCTGATGGCAACTTGGAAGGGTTATGGCACCTTTAGGAGGTGGAGCCTTGCAGGAGGAAGTTGTATAGTGACACTGAAGTTGGATAGTCTGGCCCCACTTCCTATTCTCGCTCTGCTTTGACTTTAGACACAGTGAGATGTGATAGGCCAGCCTCATGCCCCTGTTGTGTTTTCTCCTCCATAAACACTATATCTCCTCTGGAACTATGAGCCAAAATACAACCTGTCTCCCTTAAGTTGCTTGTGTCAGAGTATTCTATCACAGTCACTAAAAAGTAACCAAGACAATATTTTCTAATGTCATATATATATATATTTAATGCCAATGTAAGCTTTATATAGATAGATATATGGTATATATGATGTAAAGTTAATAGCAAATGTGATTAATGTAGAGTGAACTATATGGAATGTTAAGAAGGGGTTGTGATGATGTCACAGGCACAGTGGATGAGGAAGGATAGTGTACCCAGAAAATATTAAGCATGTTTCACCAACTACATGTTTTTATAAAATCGCTTTGTTGGGCATGATGGTGGACACCTTTAATCCCAGCATTCAGGAGGCAGAGGCAGGGGCACCTCTGAGTTCAAGGTCAGCCTGGTCTACATAGCGAGCTCCAGGTCAGCTGGGACTAAAAGGAGACCCTGTCTCGAAAAGATTAAATAAATCCATTGCCCCATTCATCGTTACTAGTTTTTATCCTATAGTATTTTCATTCCCTTATCCACTGTAAATTGTCTAAAATCTTTAGAATTATGCATGAAATTACTCATGGATTAATAAAATATAAATATTTGGGTTTAATTTTTAAAAATGGGTAATGTTTTGTGTGTATTATAGATGCTTTTTACAAAATAATCTAAATAAAAATCTATTTGAATAGAAACAATTTTTTTTAATTTTTATTTATTTATTTTTTGTATGTGTATGAACGTACTGTCTGCATGCAGGTTTCTGCATCCATGTCGTGCAATGCCACGGAGGTCAGAAGAGGGTGTCGGATTCCCCTGGAACTGGAGTTAAAGATGGTTCTCAGCTGCCATGTGGATGCTGGGGATCGAACCCAGGTCCTCTGCAAGAGCTGTCAGCGCTCTTTTAACTGCTAGGCCATCTCTCCAGCACAGAAACAATTTTTAAATGATTAATTCCTCCATTTTGTATACCTTGAGTTCAATATTGCATGCCTACTTCTAGTACAAATTGAGAAATTCTTAAACTTTAGAAAATATGTTCATAGTCATAATTTGTCATTTACTAAAATGGACAATTCAATTTCACCCAAATTTCAAAATCATGACATCTTAGGACATAATTCCATCCCAATAACCATTAGCTTAGAAAATCAAGGATTAACTAAAATTGCTTTCTATTCAGAAAATGTAGTAGAGTTTATTGCAAACAGTTACAGTAAGCAGTGTTTCCAAAAGCCCCTCGGTATGGAGCCAACAAGAAATTGGAGGAGCCTGCCAACTGCATCCAGCCCTTTCTGTGTTGTATGTAAGTCAGCAGATCTGAAGGGCTTCTAACGAGTATAGAATTGGGGTCCATTCGCTCACAAGGCCAGAGCACCCCAGGAAGAGAGGAGATGGGCATGACATATGGAACTTATTCTCTCACGATAGCAGAGTTTTTTCATTTCAACTGTATTCACATTCTCAAGATGTTTCTCCAATTTATTTTTAAGATGGTTTAATGGAAACCCATGGCCAGAGCTCCTAAACACATGAAAAGAGGGGACACAAAACAAAGAAGATTATTGCGTAACCTTTCCTCCCCAACTGGACCACATGTTTGGAAGCTTCTCCCTGTCTTATTCATCCAAGAGGAGTGCTCATGGAGACCCCTCTGGAGGACTCTTCCTTTCTCCTAGTCCTGACTTTGGCATTCCCTGCCTTTGTTCCTTCCCCAAGGATGTGCTCTATAGCCATGTATCATGGCAATCTCATTTTCCTACAGTGTCAGATAATTGCCTGTCCATCATAAGCATGGCTGTGAGGTCTTCGTACAGATGTCTTTGCCAAGCCAGAAGAGAGTAATTCTGATTTTCATAAAATATGCTGAACTCAAGATAAATGACAAAATTTTCACGGTGAATTCAATCCTCTTACATGACTGTATTGTTTTCTTTGGCAGGACTTTATTAAGTCTTATTCCAGTTCCTGACCACTGTTCAACATCGTAATAAGTTGTTTCCAAACAAATTTATGCCTCTTCACCCAAACTCCTCTCATATACTCTATTTGACAATGAAAGGTTCTTATTCATGAACATGAACAATTAAAAAAGTTGAAGCACATGTGAGATGATTTTGTAGACCTGGGGAAAAAAAAACAAATATTATCAAAGTCATAACATTGGTAGTCCTAAAGAGTAGGTAACCTGAATCCTCAAATTAACCTTCATATAATTAATACTCATTCCTTGTCAGCCTCAATGCTCAGTGCTACAAAGTACATTAAACAAAATTATACTTCATCTTTGACTTCACCAAGTTTATACTGCAGTGTTTATGATAGGTGAGTTTTTGAAAGAAGGATGCAATATTAAGTAGATATATCACACACAAGTTATTAGAGATAATAAGACAGATTTTCTAAGAAGAAAATAAGGCTCTGGTAGAAAAAGAGAGAGTTGTAGTTTCTTCCATTCATAATGGTAATATAGTCCTCTCAGAAAGCTAAGACAACACATGAAAGACAGAGTGTCACCAACTACAGAAACCAGAGCTGTTGCGAGGTAATGTGACTGTTAGGCTATGCAGTAGTAGAAATTTAGGAGTCCTGGTATGTGGCAGTCTAGGAATCATTAGAACACCAATATGGTTGGAATGTCGGATGTCACAGGGAAGATGGCCTAGGATGAATTTAGAGTCAGACTAACGATTCCATGTCTGTATGTCATAGAAAAGATGGACAGTCTTCATCAAAGAAAAAATAGGGCCTGGTTTATGTGAGTTTGTTTGCTTTAGTGGCTGTTTTGTGGAGAAATGCGTTTGAGACTTTTTAGGAGGGCACTGAAGTATTCCAAGTGATGTAGCCAGTGTCACTGGGACAGGAGATACATTCTGGGGAAAGGGCTGATAAGACTTTTCAATGAATTAAATGTGAGGAAGGAAGAAAATGCAGGACTTCCTCCAAGTTATAAGGACATTGTTGTTATGGGGATAGGACAGAAAGCCAAAGAGGCTGACAGTTATCAAAATAAGCACAAAGGGATGCCTTTCAGAGGATTAAGATGCATGCTGGGCAAGAGTTGGATATTTGAGAATGCCCATGAAGGCAGAATCTAGGCAGGGATTCAGAAGAGGTAAACCCTGATAGAATTGTGGGAATGCTAGCTAGCCATTCAAGGAAGATTAGAGCACAGGGGATTAGAAAGGATGAGGAAGGCACCTAAGGTACTTAGCATCAGACTGACCTCACTGTGGGACAACACTTAATAAGCTTAGCTGCAAGACAGGTTTCTTGGGCAACTAACTGATAACCTTTCAATTTCAACTGATGACTGAGGCTGGACAGTTCAAATTTAGGGGTTGATGATGTTGTATGAAAGAAGTACATTGCAGATATAAATATATGGATACGTTCTAAGCAGGTGGATCCTTAGCTGTTGTGAGACTCAGGACATCACTTTAAGAGCTGTGGAATGAAGGGACAAAGCTTTGGGCTCAGATGGTGATCACAGGAAAGAAGACTACCGTAATATTTTACAAAGAAAAGTAGAATATTTGAGATGGGAGGAGGGGAACTAGGAGGAAGTCATTTGACGAGCGCTACTCTCTTTTTCCTCCCTTAACTGTGTATACACTGGGAATGTGCCTAAGATGTGTACAGCAGGTATGCTTAGCTTCATGCTCCACTTCCTCTGGAATGGTAAACAGCCATCCACACCAGAAAGCCAACACCAGGGAAAAGCTGGCAATTGCCAGATCAGGGGGCTCCAGGACAGAGACAAGGAATAATGAAGGATAAGATTAGTATCCTCCGGTCTATGCTCTGACCAAAGAAACACATGCAGTGATATGCTCCCCAGACTGCAGAGCGTTGCATTTAGTCTCTATTTTCCCTCATGTTGAAAAGGGATAATCGTTAGCATGGGAACATGAAAATCTAGCAACTAAGTAAGAAATGGGAAAGCTTAAGAACTAGACAGAGCTAGCTGGACAGCAAGGAAGGTCAGTGGATATCGTATATTAATTTTGGTTTTTCTGTTCCCATTAGGTTGTCAAAATAGTATCTGTCTTGGACAATTCTTTCTGTTTTTGTGTCTGGTGTTACAATTTATAAAAAGTAATAATCTAATCTTGTGATGTAGAAGAGCAATGTATCTGAGTGCATGTGTGCAAGCTTCTGTGTGCTCAGAATCACAATATATGTTCTTCTAAGGGAAAATATAGAGGAATCACATAAGATATTAAATACTGATAAAATGGATTTCCAAAACTGAATGTTAAACATCCTGCATTTCTTCCAAAGTGTCAAAATAGCAGTAAGAAAATTTTGAGCACTATTAATAAACAACTTATTCATAAAATATGATGAATAGGAAGAGGCTATGTCATGATTCTTTTTAATAACTAGTGAAACGATAAGATGGATGTCAGCAATTGCTTTTTGCAATGCACACTTTCATTCTCCTGGTGATGGACAAATTATTTTGCATTGCACCTTGGGTAGAACATTAAATCTACTCCTAATCATTCATTAAATTTACTCCTAATCATTCATTTCTTCATGATTGTCCTGTCCCCAGGAGCTTCAGCTATTTTTCATGTCTACTTCCTTTAGTAGTTGGTGCTTTACTGGCTGTGGAGCTGTCAATTGTAAAGCTATCCTTGAGTTTCACAGAGACACAAGTAATAAAAACCTCTAATCCTCCCAGACTATCAGGCTGGCCATTCTATCAGAATGGACCCCACAATAAACTGTTGAAGAGTCATCCCTGGTTAAGAAGGCTGACATATTTAATACTAAACCATAATGAAGAGATGTTACAAAAATATCACATGTACTTAATATATTTGGTCTTTGGAGAGACGACCTCTAAATCTTGGGTCCTTCTTGACTTCTCCCATGTTTTCTCTGGAAAATACATCAATGTCCCTGCATGGGGCACCATATTTCAACAAATCATCCTGCTTTTCCCACCTCTCTGCACAGCTGCTTTTTATATTCTCCATAAATAGTGCCTTGCCCCATAATTCATCTTCCATGCCTCATTCATTCTGAATCTAAGCTTCTTGGTGCTGTTTCTGCCATATTAAAACACTCCCCATGGCAAGCTCATGTTTAAGAAGAAAATCAATTGTTCTGATTCATTTGACGTGAGCTTCTGGGTGTTTTTATAATTTATTATTCACTCTCAAGCCAATAGCTCTACGATACCAATATTAAATATTAAAGACCGCTGAGGGCACTGTCCTTATCAGAAAACCTCTCTGGTTAATATCAGGGAGAATGATAATCCCCTCGTGGGGAAATGATGGCATCTTAAAATGATAAGCTCTGAGATGGAGGTGGGTTTGTCATTCTGAAATGGCACTAAAGGACAAAACAACATGGAAGCCTCAAATATAACCAGAGAATGAGTACAAAAGAAAATGTGTGGTGTGATTCTGATCTCTCTTGACTGCTGCAGAAACAGCCTCATTTGCAGCTTTAGCCCTACGAAGAAAGCAGAAGTTAACTTCTAGCTACAGGAGGCTAGAAGACTGAGAGTAGAAATTGTGCATGCACTAAATACATGGCAGTGGTGATGGCCTGCAGTCTTACTCCCCACTACAGAGCTCACATGCATCTAACATTAAGTCATAAAGGTCTGTGGTACTTCGATGGAAGAGATACTATTTCTGCATTTGTCAGCAGAGTTCACTGGATTTTATTTATTATTTACTATTTATTATTTATTTATTTGTTTGTTATTTACTGTTGGTGTTTTGAGACAAGGTCTCCCTGAAGCCTCAGCTGGCCTGGAACTCTCTATGAAAATGAGGCTGGCTTCAAACTCACAGACTTCTGCCTGCCTCTGTCTGGCTATTCACTGGATATTTACACAGTCAGTGCTTGTTTCTAAAATATGTCACTCATTGGGGCTTTGTTCTTATCTGCCAGGATTACCCTACCACTTTTCTCTGTCTTTCCTCCATATAGGAATACTGCTTAGGTAAATCCCTTTATATATCTGATGTCAAAGGTTTATGAACTAACTCTCAAAAGATGTGTATGGGACTGTTTAATTTTGTTATCGTTTGACAGAACATTATAGATAGTCATGTGGGCATCATGTGAACTGTCTACATCATTGGTGCTTAAAGGAACTGATTCTGCAGTATGTGGACACAAAGAGCATAAGCCCACATACTTCTCTGTATATAAGTCTATGAAGCAATTATGAATTTGTATGTGCATATATATGTATATATATGGTATAACTGATGTGCACACATGCATATGTATGTGCACAGGTGTGTCTTTGTATGGGTACATCTGTGCATGTTTGTTACATATGTGTATCTATATGTATGTGTGCACAGGTTGGTGTGTGTACTTACATATGTATGTGTATGTGTATGTATGTATGTATGTTTGTATGTATGTATATAAGGAGCGTGTCAGGCTTGCTTTCTGCACTCCTGCAATGTTAGTGGGTCAAATTATGTTTCAATAGCTGTGGGAAAATCAAGCTTAAATTGCAAGATAGCTTCCAGCTAGCATGCTTCAGGGCACCGCGTGGCCGAGGGTCTGACCCCGCCCCAACGAGGAGCATGATGCTGGGTGGGGCAACAGTGTTCAGTGGCTCCGAGTTTGGGGGACTTATGATTGGCTCTGGGAACTGACGTCATTTGGTTTATAAAAGCAAGCTGTAGCAAGGAGTAAATTTGAATTTCACAGTAACATCATCATGGAATTCCCGGCCATTTTTATTAATTATTGTGCACATACAGACTAAGGTAGGCTTGCATTTCGTTTGGGTGGCCAGTGGGTTGGAAAAAGTTTCCCCTTTGCAGACTACTAATCTGGGTAGCTTCTGTTGTGAGTGGGTATTGACTGAAGGGAGGCCAACAGCCATCAGCCTGAAATTCCTGTCCAGGGTTCAGCAGTATCTGGGTAGGTGACAAGTCACGGCCAAGAGTGGAACATGTGTCTCATGGATCCAGGCTAAAGGCCTGAGTTGGAAGTACCACTCAGGCTGGGCTATGGGAAGTAGCCAGCTGGCCTCTGCGCAGAGCGGTCAGCTCCCCACAGTGTCTGCAAAGCGGGCATTGTGTTCCCCTTCCTTTAGCAGGGCTGCGTGGTCCTGTTCGGCATAAAAAGAAAGCTTCCTACAAATAGCCATGAAAGTCCTTTGGCAGTGCACGAAAGCAGGAAAGAGCTTTGTCCAAGACCCAGAAATAAGAAGTGGCAGAAGGGTGTGGATTGTATGTTGTTTATTTTTCCCCAAGGCTCGAGCATTTTCCCCTCAAGTGCTATGCTACTTAGCTGGCTGTGAAATCTTCTTCACTGTACGGCATCAGCATCCCTCTCTAAGGCACATATTTCTAGATCTGACCACCTATCTTTATTTTAGAGGAACTAGAACCTCGCAGGTGTCCCTCGGTCCTCCCGGCACTGGGCTGCGTTTGTTCACACATACTTCCTCTTTTCACCCTGGCCACCCCTTCCCTTCCCTTCCCTTCCCTTCTCTTAGCTTGGTCAATTTCTTCTTTTCCTTCACATTGCTTCTTGGAATGAATCCCTCCAGAGAGGCAGAGCCAATTTATGGTTCCATATCATGCTAGATACTGCTTTATTTTTATGTTTACATGAATCACTGTGCTTAAATTTATCCAATACCCTGTACAGGAATGCAATTTAGTTGCACTAAGAACTTATTTTTCAGAGAAATGATACTCCTGTGCACCGGGAGAAGGAGGAAATATATCACATTTCCACTGGGCACCATGTGCTGATATTCTATTCTTGAAAAAAATTCTAAAATAGAATGATGGGAAGCAATATGATGTGGTACAAATGGTTTAAATGAACAATGTCAGAATGTCATTTGAGTAAAGTACCACGTGATGGCATTGGCTGCCTATGTCAGCATGTAGCTCTGCTAAGGTGTGCAGTTGCCTTGTCTGTTTTTACTTCATAACTATTAGCACCATACCCTTAACTTAGAGGAATAAACACACCTCATATACTTTGTGATTATTAATATACACATATTCCTCAAAAAGTAATATGAATAACTAATAACTAATAAAGGACATATAATTGTAGTTTCCTTCTCAGAATTTCTACAATAAAGAAGAATTTATTTTCTGGTAAGTGTTGAGAAGGCCCATAGGTAATGTCTATTACAACAAAATTCTTCATAATAAGCAAAAGTGACCAACCTAAGCCAAAGAAGAATTATGAGAATATTCTATAGGCTTAGAATCAACAGGAAGCTGGCTATATTCTATGTCTCAGAGCTTCAGGACCTGAAAATAATTCCACTAAAATAAAAAACCAGGGACTCAGAAGGCCAGAAACCAGCCTGCTGTAATAACTAACCTGCAGTCCTTGGCTCCTCTAACCTGCTTGAACTGTGCACCTTCTTACTACATCGCCCTTGTGTGACTTTCAACTGGGGGATAAGACCAAATTAGTCAAAGGAAATCCATGTCTTTTTTCTGTCTTCACTGGGAAGAGAAAATAAAGATTTCATGGTTTTATGCTTCTTTAAGAAAATGTACAACCTAGAATTTTCCAGCTACCAAATGGTACCCTCCCAACTGCACAAAGATCATTTCTGAGTACACATTATGAGTCTTTTGAAACCAAAACTACATGTGTTGATTGCTCTTAATAATCCATTTTAAACTGTGGACTACCCTTTCTAATTCTTAAATGAATTAGTGTGAGAAGTGGCATGTACCATATATCCTGTTTGTAGAGAGCAGCCTATGTGGGTAACTCAATTCCTGGAAATCTTACATTCTACAGTCTATTTACTTTTGTATTCATTGCAATGTTTTTTTTTTTTCCTTAGAGTTGGTTAAATATAAATAAGTATTTACACAAGTTCCTTTGCTCCACTTTCCTCAGAGCTGTGACACAATAAGGAAGTTTGTTCTTGCAAGTAGCTCAATTCACTGCCCCAGACCAAGATTGTAAGGAGCAATGGCTTGGCTTGGATGGCCCCTGTGTTCTCAGTGTCTACAGCAGAGTGAGGAGCCAATGCTGAATGCTGATTCCTTAAGTCTAATTCCAGGACACGCACTGGGCTTCTGCTTATGATGGCAACACCACAAATGGACAACCTCTGTGCCCCCAGGAGAGGAGAGATAATAAGCATGGTTTCTGTGTTTACATCTTTATAAGATGTATATATCAGAAATGAGTTGTTAAGTAAAAAAAATGAGTTGCTGAAAAACAGTGTATTTGTACTTTTGTGGAAATATTGTATGCATAAATAAAAGAATTAACAGGAAAAGGCATTGAAATTTTAAAAGCGATTATCACCCAGGATAACTTGCAAAAGGAAATATTAGAACAGTCTCTTCATTTCTTATCTTAAATAGTTCCCTTTAACTATGATATGTTCACTTTAAAAAGTAAGAAAAATAAGACAGTGATAAAACTTCCTTAAACAGAGCCTTCACATATATGTTTATCTTTAAGTATCTACACATTTCATTTACCAAAATGAGATCACTCTGTACATATAACTTTTTAGTAAAGAACACCTATACTTTCAGTAATTTTTCATCTCACCAAATGCATACACATATTTTTAACTCACCAACATAAAGTTTTTATTTTTGATAATTATACAGATGACAAGCTCTAAACCGAAAGAAAATATTCACAGTGCACATATCTATCTGAGAAAGTACTAGCTCTAAAACACAAAGAACTATTAAATTATGATAATATGTCCCTTACTTGGGTAAAGAAGATATGTATTTGATCAAAGCATACATAAGCATATACTGCACAGCATTCATCACCAGAGAAATGCAAATTAAAACCACAGTATAATATCAGGAAGAAAGTGACAGTAACAAGTGCTCACAAGGATGTGAGACAAGTGGAATTCTTATACATGCTGGTGGGAATGTTAAATGAGATAATTTGTGTGGAATAAAAGGACAGATTCTCAGGAAGCCACAAGTCCTCCCAGCAAATGACTCGCCATAGATCAATGCATACAGCAGTTTTATTCACCACAACTCAACTGCCATCAATTACGAATCAATTAATATTTACTTCATGTAGCCACCTCCAAAGCTAGGTGGAGGAGATAAAGTATTTCTTGATGTTTTAGTTTCAGTTTCTCTTCATTTGCTGTGACAAATCGCTCTGAGCAATAACAACTTGGAGAGGAAATGGTTTATTCAGCTCACATCTCCCAGGTCACACACAGTTCATCACTGAGGGGGCCTAAGGTAGGAACTCAGGACAGGAACCTGGAGGCAGAAGCTGAAGCACAGGCCATGGAGGAATGCTGCTTACTGGCTTGGTCCCTGGCCCATGGTCAACCTGCTTTCTTATACAGCACAGCACCACCTACCCAGGGATGGCACCACCTGCAATGGGCTGGGCCCTCCCACATCACTCAACAATCAAGAAAATACTTCACTGTGGCCACAGGACAGTTCAATGGAGCCAATTCCACAGTTGAGGCTCCCTCATCCCAGGTATGTCAAGTTGACACTAACACTATCTGGCACATTTAGTATCATGGTTTTCTAAACAGGATGCAAACATCATGGGGTAACATAGTATTGCAAACATTATGGGGTCACATAGTATGAATTTTCTAAGAACAAAACAAGTTTTGCAAAGAGTGAGAAACTTGAAAAGCACTGTGTCTTGTATAGTGCACCTTATTCTTAGAATAACTTAAGGACTTTAAATTAGTAGTTGCCATTGTTTCCTCCTTGAAATACTGCCTGTTGGATCCTGGAACAGCCTGGGTGAGTATCTATTTCCTATATTTTGAGGTCATCCTTGAAAATACCATTCCAATGAGCTACACTTCAGGGATCACAAGCACACAAGATGACTGAGCTCACTTACTGGCTGGCTCAGAACGGACACCTGCCTGCTGCAGACCTGGTCTATGTGAGGAACAGTCTCTGCCAGGAGACTTCTGGGAGTCTGATGGGAAAGGAGCAGAAATCATGGAAAGGGGCTTAAATCAGGATAGATTCATGGAATTTTAGAACTATTCCAGAGTGGACATTGAAATGTAGAAATGATTTCTGATAAAACCTCCAGCTTGTGAGATGGGACGGGAATGGGGAAACCTGGAGTGGGGAAGAGGCGCCGAGTGGCCAACTGCTGACGCGTTGCTCTTTGTAGAAATCTGTTCTTTCCAAACTCCTTCTGTAAGTCTACAATGTGCACATTTATAAAAAGAGCATTTGAGTCTAAAGTTTGCCCACTGAGGAAATTCATTTTCTAGTTTGTAATTTCCATAGGTTCAAGATGTTATTTGTCAAGTATATCTAAAATGTTGGCTGCTATGTTTCACTCAGGTCTCTGTTCATTTCATAGGATTTCTGTAACAGTCATCATTTGTTGTAACTTTTTCCAAGAATTAAAATTATGCAGGTAAATATGCAAAATATATATTTGTATTTCATATAAAGACATCATCTGTCAGCCCACAAGCTTCTAGGTTTGGACACAGAGCAGACAGCACCTTAACCTCCTGTGGAGGTCAGGTGGCGAAGAAGGGAGAAAAGTAGAGATCACATACTAGACTACTGGTGTCCATTATACTGACTGTGTGACCCTGCACACTACAAGCCTACACTCCCTTACTGTGTGAGTTCCTTTATTTGAAAATGAATCATCTTCTCCTGGAAGCGTTTGGCGCAAATTGAACTGTTAAATTTGCTATCCTCAGGAAATAGGGGATGGTGTCCTAGGCAGCACCACTTTCCAAATCCCACCGCATCCTACCCTCCATCTCTAATGCTGTCACCAGGTGACCAAGAACCTCCCAGTGAGGGTCACATTGCAGCTCTTGTCTTTGATGCAGTCTCTGCTCTGCCCCTGGCTCACTTTGGCCTGACCAAACTATCCCCTTGCAATTCCTCACACAGATAAGGGTATTCTCACATCAGAACCTTCACACCTGTGATTTCCATTGCCTGGCAAAATTCGTCCCACAGTGGGCCTCTTAAACCTTGACCCAGAATTCACCTCATAGACGTCTGTGCTGACCATCCTGCATAGGGCACTACTTCACTCCATCTACCCTCCTCTTCCTCTTTGCTAGGCTCAATCTGTCTTTATAGCCCTTTCTGCAAACACAGTTTACGCATATTCTATTAGGCATCATTTCTAGCACATTATGATTAAACTCTTCTGTTTGGTATGTAGGACTTTTGAAGGCAAGGATTTTTAAAAATCTTTTAAAAATTATTTGCTTTTATTTTTTTTTATTTATTTTTTTATTTTTTGGTCTTTTTCAAGACAGGGTCTCCCTGTAGCCCCAGCTGTATTTGCTTTTATTTTACATGATGAGCGTTTTGCCTGCATGTATATGTAAACCTGTATGTGCAATGCCTACAGAGGCCAGAAGATGGAGATAGATCCCCTGGAACTGAAATTACAGACTTGGTAGCGGCCATGTTGATGCTCATATCTCTGCAAGAGTAAACAGTGGTTTTAACCACTGAGCCATCTCTCCAGCTCTGAGGGCAAGGGCTAATTTCTGGACTCTCAGTAGTCCCCATATCATATCATATCATATCATATCATATCATATCATATCATATCATATCATATCATATCATATAAATCAATGCCTTCTGTAAAATTACATGAATCTAGGAAATTTTCTAGGATCTAAAAATGTCAAGTGACATTTTAGACTTTCTCATTAGAAATTCACTAGATAGTCCAGTGAATAACAAATTTGAGAAACTGAAGTATTAGAAAATTATACTGATTCAAGTTTTTTGACATGTACTTCAGAAAATTTTGGTTGAAATCTGATGGCTGGAAATTCTTCAAACAGCTTAGAATGCTGCTCAGGACCCTCAAAATTCCTTCCTTTTATTTCTGGAACTGGCTGGTACCCAGTCTCTCAGGGGAACAAATAAACTTACATTGCTTTGGTTGAATTACGTTCCAGCTAGTGTAGATATAAGCTGGCAGTAACATTATAATGCTCAGTCTGATGTCTCTTCCTGGAGCATAAGTAATGACTAGTTCTGAAGGTGGCTCCTCAACAGAAGGGCAATGTGTTAGTTAACTGTATTTCAAGGAAAAAAGTTTAAATCCGTTTCCATGTTGCCTTTCCTAATTAAAAGTTTAAGAATCCTGGGGGCTGGAGCGATGGCCTAGCGGTTAAGAGTGCCGACCGCTCTTGCAGAGGACCCGGGTTCGATCCCCAGCGCCCACATGGCGGCCAAGAGCCGTCTGAAACTCCAGTTCCAAGAGAACTCCAGTTCCAGGGGAATCCGAGACCCTCTTCTGAACTCCGCGGCATTGCACGACACGGGTGCACAAACCTGCATGCAGACAGTACATTGATACACATACCGAAATAAATAAAATTAAAAAAAAAAAATTAAAAAAAAAAAAAATAAAAAAAAAAAAAAGTTAAGAATCCATTTCTCAGTTACCTGTGGCATGATGATGAAAACAGTTTTAGAACTCTGACAAATTATTTTTATCCCAGCCCAACAGGAGAGTGAAATCTAGTTAATCACCACAGCACGATGTTGAAAATAATCATCGCCTTCAGCTGGGAATTAACTAATTGTGTACAGTTATTTCAATAGGAAACTTTAGTATTCAGTTCAGAAGTACAATTCCTTAATCCCTTTGAATGACAGAAAGTGGTCTCTAATTTTACAATAGCAGGTACAGGAAATTGAAGAGTTCAATTTCCACACCCTTCACCTTGTTGGAAGGGTGAAGGCAGAAGAGGATTGGGTGTTTTGCTTTGCCTTCTAGTCACATAAATAAATAACCCCATAAAAGTAAGCATTAAATGGAAGATATTTTTTTTTTTGGTTTTTCGAGACAGGATCTCCTAGCCCAGCTGTCTGGAACTCACTCTGTAGAGCTCCAGTCTGCCTGAGACTCACCAGACAGGCCTTAACACGAGATCCCTGCCCTCCTCTCACAAGAACCCCCTTCGTATTCCAGTTAAGTTAAATGGTGCGCCACCACCAGCCTGGCGCAAATGAATTAATTTTATACTTAAAGAAGGTAATACTGCCATTAAATGTTACATACTCTTAGTAGTTAAATCAACTTTTCTCTTAATTTTCTATTTACTTTGATTTTTTCCCATTTATGAAAAAAATAGGTAGGGAACGTCTAGAGATTGTATCTTTTAGCTTTACTTTACTTGTTATAACTCTAATGCCCTGGATCCAGACTGAAATTGAGAATGTATTACTAACTTAATTAGCACAGTTGTGTTGGTGACTTCTTCAGAGTGAATTAGGCACTGATTACGGAACTTTGCCATATATATATATATATATATATGTGTGTGTGTGTATGTGTATGTATATATATGCATGGTAATGAAACATATTTATATAGAGAGATATACAGAAAAAAGTGCATTACATAAATATATATATTGGTGTGTCTCTAATTGAGAGTAAAATGTGTTAGATTGGAGTTCTGTTATTCACCAGCTATAGGATTTGAGCAAGCCCTTTATTAACATCAATTAGTTTAAGTTAAATCATCCATCATATTTAAGTATCCTATATTAAATGAAATTTTCTCACTGATAAAATTTTACACATTTAGCTGTAAATTTTTTGCTTATTTTTTTCTGTAAACAAATGCATGACACAGATATTTCATTGCACCTTTATTTTGAAAGAATTAGATTTTCACCAGTAAAAAATAATTTACCTTAAGTTGATTTTATTAACTTAGCAGTGTCCTGGCAACCTTACTCAATGCACTCCCATAGACTTTTCTAAGATACGGAGCCTTCCTCCTGTGAATGATTAAAAACCAAAATCTACCCTCTGATCTGCAGTGTCAGTGTCAGAAGACTTAAAGGGTGAGAGCCCATGATCAAGTTTTCTTATCAAGAGTCTCCTTAGCTTCTCCTGTAATTTGGATCTTGAATGTGAATATTAGTCTCCATTGCTTGCAAGTCACAGTTGATAAAAGAACTTAGACTCTGAATACAGGTCTCCCAATTCATCTCATTGTTAGTTCTGTGAATCTATTTATGTTATTAGAATGTAGTGATGATAAAAATTAATGATGAAGTGTTTGAATGTCAATATTAACCTAAGTAAAAATATTACTTCCCATCAATCTAATCTTCTTAAAGCATAAAAAAGAACAATATAATTGCAATGGCAATGTCCATGCTTTAAAATAATGGACATGTAGTAATAAATTTATCATATTCCATGAGTCCAATTCTTATTGACACTTAGAAAAAACAAATCTATTTCTAATCCCTTCCAATTTATATTTTTCATGCATTTAAAATTTGTTACTTAGCTACATAATATTCTTTCCTGTCACAGTTCATTTCTTTTTCGGATTGTTTTAGGATTGAGGAAGATAGAGATAAAATAATAAAGGGGTCAAGCAAAAATACAAATGAGAGATACAAAAGGGTTTTTGAAAAATTATTGGTGGCAAAAATCTAGATATTAATAGTAAGAAGGATTTGTTTATTATACAATTATAAGCAGCTTACAGTAAGATGTTATTATTCCTTCATATGAAATTCTTGGCCTTAACTGCTAACTCCTGCCCATCAAGGGTGAATATCTATAACATTATCAATATCAGTCTGGAGTTCAGCTCCCTGACCTAAAAAGAATCTCATGTGTTACTTGAGAGTTATTGGCTAGGTCACTTGACCTCACTAACCCTGGGCCTCCATGGTCCATCAAGGGTATGATACCACCTGTCATGAATTTGGGAGGATCAAATCAGACACATTTCATGACAGACTGGGCATGGAGTAACATTCAGTCAGCATGAGGTTCTCTTCCCTTCCCTTTAGGCCAGCTGGCTGGCACACTGCATTAAACAGCAAGAGGAAGCTATGTTCTTCTTTTTCCAGACAGTTGGTGACCCAGACATCACAGGCATTGTACAAATAATGTTGACTAATTTTTGCCACAGCTGACATGTATAAAATGTGACCCTGCCAGTTCTTCTGTCCAAATGAATCCCTGACCATGGAATAATGGAGTTGTTTTCTTTATTGCTCCTTATTTTATGAGGCCTGATTGAGGTAAAGTGGCAGTTTTATAATGTTTTGCACATTTCATAGACCTGGTGGACTGCCTTTATTGTCTTGTAACAACAATAATAAAAATGTCTTATATTGCCTGTTCCTCACCAGGGAAGTTTGATGTATATAATGTATATAAAATCACTCCCTCCAGTTTGTAGAGGAGGCTGCTAAGAGGTGCAAGCTAAGTAATTTGCCGAGTGTCACCTGAGTAGAAATCAAAAGAATCAGGATTTGAATCCAAATGACCTGACTTCTCAGGCCTGCACCGCAATGTCAGAGCAATGAAAAAGGGCTGCATCTTCACATCATGGAACTTGGGCATTAATCTCCCATTATATTTTATGCTAATTTAATGGGGAGGGAGTGCTGGGTGGAGAGTAGAATACATCACCGAATGCTTATTTACTACATTTATTTCGAAAAAGAAACTCTGACATTTCCTCTTGAGATGCACATCTTTACTTCCTTCATATCACTCACCGATAGCATTTATGAGATACAAATTCAACAGGCAAGGCCTTTTATAGTCTATCTAAAATAGCCAACAGTTTGAGGCTCTCATTTCTATCCCTTTTCTTCTCTTTTACCTATGGGGAAAGGATGAAGTTAGCTACCTTATATGACAATGCTTAGAAAAGTGTCCTGTGCTATAGAACACAAGCTTTTTAAAAAATAAGTATTTATTGTTGATTTTTTAAATTTTCATAACTCATTTTCTTTCTTCTTTCTCTCTCCTTTCTTTCTCTCTTTCTCTCTCTCTTTCTTTCTTTCTTTCTTTCTTTCTTTCTTTCTTTCTTTCTTTCTTTCTTTCTTTCTTTCTTTCTTTCTCTCTCTCTCTCTCTCTCTCTCTCTTTCTTTCTTTCTTTCTTTCTTTTTCTTCTTGCTTGCTTTCTTTTTGAGATAGGGTCTCCCTATAGCCCCAGCTGGCTGGAACTCACTCTGTACACCAGGCTGGCCTTGAACTCACAGAGATCTGCCTGCCTCTGCCTCCCAAGTGCTACGATTAAAGGAATGTGCCACCATGCTGGGCTTAAAGATGGTTCTTAGCTGCCATGTGGGTGCTGGGAATCGCGCCCAGGTCCTCTGCAAGTGCAGTCAGGGCTCTTAACTGCTGAGCCATCTCTCCAGCCCCCATAACTCATTTTCTTATCTATTTTATAGACACCAACAAGCCTGCAGAGGATGGCTAGACTGTGCACAAAGCTGGCAGAGCTGTGGTCCCTGAGTGTGCTTTGGATGCAGATGCATTCAGATGAAGCCAGAGGAAGGAATTCTCACCACCATTTCAACCAGATAAAGTTGAATTTTATCCCCTTTATGTAATTGGACCTCTTTTTCTAATTTCATTGAAAGAAAACATTGTAAAATAATTTAAAATAAAAGGCTAACTTCTGTTATAGTAAAATGCAATGGCAATATTAATGTTATTATACAATGGGACTTCTATTAGTCAGGAACAGCTCTAATTTTTTAGCCAGATAAATTAAGTTCTATCATTCCTGCTTTATAGATTAGGAAACTCAAAATTTCAAGTGATATATTTCTGGAGCCAAAAGGAAGGTATTCTGGCTCCTGAGTCTGGGCTCTAAGGCACTTTGCAATGTAGCTTCTGGATTGTAAAGAAAGTTCCACTTAAATATATGTTATACATTTTTTAATCACTGTTCTCCAAATCTATACTTGAATCAGAACAATGGACTTAAGTTTTCCCATCTAACATGAGACCTGGAAACCATGTGCTTGTATGTTGACAGAAAAGATCTCAGATAGCATGTAAAAGCAGCTAAGAAACACCAGAAGTGGTTTACATTTTGTGCCTGATTCACATTTAGTCCAGTGAGCTTCTGTACTTTACCTTCAGAGAATCTACTGATTCCCCTAGAAGCTTTGCTAAGAGCGAATCACTGATGAGTCACAAAAGACTGCCAGGTTTTACTGAATTACTAGGACATCACATAAGACAATTCTCTTTTATTTTATCCTTGACTACAGTTTGCCTGCCAAAATTTTATAAAACATAACAACCTCGAGATAAATGGATTCTCTATTGTTACTTCCATAATTATGATTTCATGAGGAAGTTTTTCACCATCAGACATACTGTATGTTTTTCATACAGTTCAGTACTCAAACAATTTACAGGATCAGGTTCTACTGAGTGGAAATAGTTTACCAAATAATTATTCTGGAGCTCACTTTTTTTTTTGGTCTTTTCAAGACAGGGTCTCCCTGTAGCCCCAGCTGTCCTGGAATTCACTCTGTAGACCAGGCTGACCTTGAACTCACAAAGATCCGCCTGCCTCTGCCTCCCAAGTGCTAGGATTAAAGGCATGCGCCATCACGCCTGGCTGGAGCTCACTTTAAAACCAGTAATAGAGCCAAGCTACAGGGAGACCATAGCTAAAAAACAAACAAACAAAAAAAAAAAACAAGCAACCAAAACTAAAACCACAATAACATGTAGGTCTAACAAAGAGTATCTATCCATTGCAGACTCTCTATCAGGTATTACAGCAACCACTTCATCATCATCTCCATTTTTATGGTCTTTCTGAGATTAAAATGAAATGAGACAACAAAAATAATCAGTAGTTCTGTGTAATTGGGTAATTGGTCCAGCTCTCCATCGGCTTGTGTCCTTCGCCCCTGAGATTTGTAACATGGATGAACTACTGATCAAGTGACATGATTGATGGTTCCAAGACATCTTAAAAGCCATTACTCCAGAGAAAGTAGAATGTTTTGCTTCTCGTCCACCTGTGCCCCTTTTCTAAGCCTAGGGAACAATCTGTGGAAGTGGAGGCATGGTAGAATGTAAGGGCTGCGATTGGGGTGAATGGCAAAACTACAGCAATATAGTCTGGACACTCATCTGATCAATTGATTGAACATACAAGCTCCCCCAGCTGGATGGTGGGACCCATGGGCTCTGTGGGCTTGGGCACAACTGCTTGCAAATTGGTTTTACATGAAGGATGCTTACTCATAAATCATTACTTATTGTTAAAAAATGAAAAACAAAATAAAGAAGTAATAAAAATGCCCTTACCAACAAGTTGTGTCACAATGCTAAAGAATTAATTAGATATTGATTTATTGAAGGTGTATTTCATAAATATTGGTTCAGCACTGGTAGAGTCTTCATAAGTATTCATGACTTTATCTTCTATTTTGAAGATGTCATGGGTTTCTCTTTAATATAGAGCCCAGATCATTAAATCCAGTCCTTCTAAGTATTCCAAACCTTGTATTCACAGCAGTTGAGTGGAAAGTGAATTGTATGACACAAATAACAAGGAATGAGGCAAAGACCTGTAGAATGCCATAGGCCAACTGCAGTGCTATGTGCAGGGCCACAGAGTCAGGGCTGTGCACTCATCCCATGTGCTGAGCCTCCTGGGCCCACTGCCCTCTCTGGTCCTTGTCTCCTCTCTTTAGCTTTCATTCACATAAGCCTAGTGCTTGAAAACAGGGTTTGCAACACAGCTTAGAAAGATGATTCCTTTGATCTCTTGGGATATAAAATACATTTTAAAATCAATGTTTACCCCACAGAGTGGGAGGAAACCTTCACCACAGATACATCAGACAAAGCATTAACATCCAGAATATATAAGCTACTTAAAAAGCAAAGAAGTAAGAAAACAAATGACCTACTCAAATGATGGAGTAAAGGGATGAACAGAGACTTCACCAGTAAGGAAGTAAAGATGGCTGACAAACATCCTAAAAAGTGTTCAACATCATTAATAATTAAGGAAATGAAAATTAAAACCACAATAAGGTATCACCTCACTCCAATAAGACTATCCAAGATCAAGAAAACAAAAGACACCAAATGCTGGAGAGGTTGTGGGGAAAGAGGAACACTCATCCGCTGCTGGTGGGAATGTAAACTGGTACAACCACTGTGGAAAGCAGTGTGGAGAACCCTTAAAAAACTCAAAATGAGCCTACCACCTGACCGAGCCATACCACTCCTGGGTATATACCCACAGAATGCATCCTACCACAAAGATACATGCACAGCTATGTTTATTGCAGCTCTCTTCACAATAGCAAAGACCTGGAACCAACCCAAATGCCCCTCAACAGATGACTGGATAACAAAACTGTGGTACATCTACACAATGGATTTCTATGCAGCAGTAAAGAAAGATGACATCATGAGCTTTGCTGGTAAATGGATGGAACTTGAAGCAATTATACTAAGTGGAGTAACACAGTCCCAGAAAAAAGAAAAAAAAAGGCGAATGGTTTCCCTCATTTGTGGATGCTAACACCAAATCCCCAGTTGGTAGGCAAAGTGAACAACTTTATTATTATATTTCATTGTATCTGAAAGAAACTGTGCTATTATAATGTGAATCTATAAATGGGCTCTAGAATTGTCTTACCACTCACACATTGTAATTACCATATATAGATGGAGGAGATGTAGTCATATTCTAAAAAAAGACTGTGTAGTTACACGACTTTATACCTGCATGCAAATTTACTGTTAAAATGTGACTCTCTAAATGTGTTTAGGAATCAACCTACATTTTATTTACAGAATTTTAAATTTTGACTTATGTGTGGAGTGTATATATGCATATTTTGGAATAATATAAAATAAAAAAGTATTGCTAAAAAATAAACATTTTTAAAGACTCTAAAAAAATAAAATCAGTGTTTACTTAGGTATATTCTATTATGTGTGCTGCTTTAGTCTTTCCAGCCATATGAAGGACACTTAAGTTCTTCAGATGAGTTTTTGGGGCTTTCAAGTTAATGTCAGTTAAAAGCACTGGTATAGTCCTTGATTTTTTTTTTTTTTTTGTATTTTTGAGACAGGTCTCCCTGTAGCCCCAGCTTACCTAGAACTCACTATGTAGACCAGGCTAGTCTTGAACTCACAGAGATCTACCTGCCTCTGCTTCCTGAGGGCTGGGATTAAAGACATGTGCCAACTAACCCCAGCTAGTCCCTGCTTTTAATCTAAAAAAATCACACAACAATAATCAGACATATCCAGGCTTACTGATTTGTCTTCAATGATAAATAGGCTGTATGGGAACATAAATACTGTTAATAGGGATTCAATTTGGGGTAAATAATATTTCTGAAAAATGAAAGTATTCAACACCAGCATTTCTATCCTCTGATACACACATTCATATGCACATACATGTTTTCCTCCATAAAAAGATACTTGGAAGAAGGACTAGGTTAAGGATTATATATTTAAAATGAATATTTTTCATGTTTCCAGTAATTTGTAGTTACTTTTATTGGGTCTGCTATGCTTCATTACTGTTTTCAAAAGCAATGGGCAGCTTCTACTTTTTGTCCAGCAGCACTTATGTTTATCCTCCCCTCTGGAATTAAGCAGGCATCAAACATTTACCAGATGTCATCAGAGTTAATGTTAATCAGAGTTCATGATGCCTGGATGTCATCAGAGTAAATGTTAGAGTTCATGAAAACACATGGACAATGGTCATGTTGTTGCAAATGACTTACGACCTTCACCAGTACTTTATGCAGACCAGAATCACAACAAACAAGAGTCTTGGACTCACTGAGACTGGAGGCTACAAGGCGATGAAGGTCAACAATCCTCCAAGAGTGTGAAGGAGGAGCAAGATGCCCACAAAGCTGGAAGGTAAGGGCATAGAGGATGCTACACAGAGGATGTGAGAGTGGCCCATTTGATTTACATCAGACAGAAAGAGTACTCCAGCCAGCATATCAATTAGGGACAGATAGCTCAGACACAGAAGGATGCAGGGGTGCTGTACATCTGTACAAATAATTGCACATAAAATAGTCTAAAACACACATTTCAAAGTAGTTATTTTGGCCTTTTAAAGGCATAACAGAAATATCATATGTTTCCCGTGGGAGGCCAGTATCCATAGTGGTTAAGACATAGGCTATGGAATCAGATTTCAGCTCTAACCTGCACAATTTCCTCATCCAGTAGCACTGCTGTGAGAGCTCAAAGTGTTACTGTACTCAGAGCACTTAGGAGGTGGCTGGCACACAGTAACAACTCTGCCACCATTTTCCCTATGCATTATTTAAACCCAGATGAAGACCTAGATGGAGGATCGGGACTTTCAAAATCTGTCTCTCCTATCTAATACATAGATAAAACCAGCAGATTAGAGACACAATACTTGTTTAGGAAAATGAGAAAAACTTTCTAGCTTCCCAATAAAAAGCTTCTTTCCCACATAGGGATATGTACTTGCAGTGGTATTCATAGCCTGACAGTTTAAGCAGGGTCAGAAGATGGCCTGTGGTGCATATTTCCCATATCATGAATATTAGGGGGAAGACCCACTAGTGTAATTTACTTGTGTGAACAAATCATGTGTCACTGTGTGTCCCTGCATGAGAACCTGACCTCAGACTTCCCCTTGGGAAGCTGCAGTTTTTGTTTCTCTGCTATTATAAGTACTTCCCTAAGATGACTCTGGGACAAAGATTAATTAAGCCTCTTTTATTTTAAACTTTTCTCTTTTTGTCATCATGTATCATTGACTTTATAACCATAACTTCCAGCTGACTCAATTTTAGGGAAGTGCAAGATCTAGGGGTGGAATGGTTGAACTGAGCCAAGAGTTCACCACGTGTTTTCAATCACTTAGAAGACAATATTAGACATCCAAATGCTATTTCTCCAAGCCAGGAAACTTCTTTTTCTTGACAGGTCTTATTTCAGGATTAAATTGCGTGACTCAGCTAGGAAAGTTGACTAAAAGGCTAAAAGAAAACACCTTAAACAAGTAAAACAAGTACACAAGGAAAGAACTTGGTTCCTTATGGAGGAATAATGTGCCCTAAGGGGAATTCCTAAAATGACTTCTAGAGATCAATGTTACTATTATAAATAAACCTGTGATATCTGTGCAAGAATTATGGCTCATATTTAACTATGCACACAAAGTTACAGAGTTTCTGACCATAAACACGAACCTTCTTTGTTCAATTTTTCTGACTCAGAATAGCTCTTCTCAAAGTTTAATGTACAAATGAAACACCTGGAGATCTACGGGAAAGTGCAGATCCTGCTTCTGTGGGTGTAGGAAGGGGCCTGGGTGTCTACATTTCTTTTTTTTTTATTGGTCTTTTTGAGACAGGGTCTCCCTGTAGCCCCAGCTGTCCTGGAACTCACTCTGTAGACCAGGCTGGCCTTGAACTCACAAAGATCCTCCTGCCTCTGCCTCCTGAGTGCTAGGATTTAAGGCGTGCGCTACCACGCCCGGCAAACATTTCTCTCTAAGGGCACACCGCTGCTGGAAACCAGACTCCACTTGGAATAGCGTCTCAGTTCTGCTCTCTCAGCTTCCCTAGTATATGTCCGCACTACCACCTCCTCTCCCATGCCAACAGTGTGGGCTGGACAATGTCCCTTCAAAAGATATCTTGAATCCTAACATTACTTCCAAATGATATCTTATTTGGAAAAGGGTCTTTTCAGAGGTTGTTAAAAAAGTGAAGCCAAGTGAAGTAACACAGTCCCAGAAAAACAAACGATGAATGGTATCCCTCATCTGTGGACACTAGGGCCAATGACCTAGTTGTAAGTATTTCTTGTGCACGGCCCCTTGAGCTTTTATCCAAAGCAGTTGGGAGTGATGCATATTGGAAACAACAACAACAACAACAACAACAACAACAACAACAGCAGAAAGGACTGCATCGAAGAACTGACTAAAACAGTGAACTTCTGCTCAAAACAGTCAACTTCCTCATGGAGAATATTGAGAAAGACTGAGAAAGAGATGAAAAGCATGTTTGGCAGAATGCATGAGCTCTGGTGGGGTGGGAGAATGGGTGGGGACACGGGTCTTGATTTGAAAAAAAAATTAATTAATTAAAATTAAAAAAAAAAAGTGAAGCCAAGATTATGACTCCTGGGCTGCAGAGATGGCTCAGTGGTTAAGAACACTGGCTGCTCTTGCAGCAGACCTGGTTTTGATTCCCAGCACCCACATAGCAGCTAACAACTGTCCTAACTCCAGTTCCAGGGGATCCTCTTCTGACCTCCAAGGGCACAACATGACAAGGGTGCACTTACACACATGCAGGCAATATATTCATACACATAAAATAAAAATAGTAAGTAAAACATAAAAAAAGTTTATGGTTCCTGACAGTAAGACTGGTGTCCTTATCAAAGCAGGAAATTTAGACAAAAAGATAGCATACACAGTGAGAATAGATGTTAATTGAGATGGGCCATCCTTAAGTAAGAAACTTGTTAGCCTCAGGAGCTGGAAGAGAAACTTGACACAACCCTTCCTAGGCTTCCAACTGGGTAACGACCTGCCAACAGCCTTATTTTAGATTTCTGGCTTCCGGAAAGGGGGGGGGGGCAATAAATGTCTGCTGTTTAAACCACTGACTTTATGGACCTATGTTAAGGCAGCAGAAAGGAAGTGACAAACGACTGTGTTAAGGACTATTCCAACACCTTTTCTTTCTTCCATGGCATCCACAGACATTTCTGATTCACTGTTAAATTTAGGGTAAAGTGAGGCCCATGAAGACAGTGTCCCCTGCACAGGTAACTATATAAGGTGAAGGTGCTGGCCCCACCAGCACTGCAAGTGGCAATGACACTTTGCTACAGATTATCAACACAGCCAAAATTGACCTCCAGAATTTATCCGAAATCGCTCTTGTCTCCAATCTTCTGTTTAATTCTATCAATTGGCATCCATTACAGCCCTACAATTTATTGGTAACCCTAATTGTTTTTTTTTTTTCTGATTCATGTTCTGCAAAGAAACAAAACTTGTTTTTTGAAGATCACACTATGAGAGTTATTAAGTTATAAAAGTTATAAAAGGGAAAAAATCTACAATGATTTATTTGGCCAGATGTTAGCAAGAGGCCTGGGAATGTAGTTCAGTTGGTGGAGTATTTGCCTAGCACCCACCGAACCCAGGTACTGCATAAATGACATGGTGTTTGTAATCCCATCATTCAGGAAGTGGAGGCAGAAGGATTCTAAGTTCAAGGTTATTCTTGGGCTGCACAGAGCATTTGAGGACAGCCTTGGGTACATGAGCTACACAAGAGACCCTGTCTCTGAAAAATGTAGAAAAAGGAGGAAGAAGCAAAAGATAAGGATGAGGGTGAGGAGGAGGAAGAGGAGGAGGAAGAAAGAAGAAGGAGGAGGAGGAGGAGGAGAAGGAGGAGGAGGAGGAGGAGGAGGAGGAGGAGGAGCTCATTAGTTTAGTAATAGTTCTCTGCAAATCAGACTCACAACAAACGTGACAGAAACACATTCCAGCATAGACATAGGGAAGTCAGTAAGAAATATCAACTCAAATCAAGGAACTTTTGGCAGTTGATCGCTGATAATGGTCCTGGAGTTCCAGGCCAGCTTTAGGCCACAGGAAGACCCTATCTCAAAACAAACACCAAATAAATAAGCAAATACACAAACAAACCACCTGACAGCAAACATACAGAGTATTATGGACTTTTTTCTTGCTTCAGTTTTGTTTGTTTGCTTGTTTTACATTTTTCAGATAGGGTCTCATGTAGCTTAGGGTAGCCTCAATCTTGCTTTGTAAGAGGTTAGCCTTTATCTTTTTGCTTTCCCCCCTAAGTGCTGTGATTACAGTTATCCATCACCTGAATGCTTCTAGTTAAAAAAAAAAATCATACTTGTGAAATTCATCCAGGTCAAGATGTAGAGATCTGATTTCTTGGCCATTATATTGCTGAGTACAGTTCAAGCAATCTTGTATTTTCTCAGTCTTGCCAGCTGGTAGGCAATGGGTAGCAATGTGAGTGGATTTAGATTTTCACAAAGAGAAGTTATTGCCAATTACTGAGCAAGGGCCACTGAAACAAATATCATGCAAATCAAAGAATGATCAACACTTCTCCCTCACCAAATGGTTTTAGCTTTTGCCAGAAACCACAGACTTGACAGTTTCCTTTCTTCTGATTTAGTAGGTTTGCATCATAACGTGTGTGTTCAAAGCACACCAGCTTCCTCTCTACTCTCCTGATAGACTAACAATGGTCCCGGAGTCAGCAGGCCTGCACTTCATGAACTGCCGTGTCATTCGAGTGGCAGAGGGGCATCCGGGTGGTTTGTGCACACTGTAGATAAATTTGGCCTAATTAGTTCATATTAGACATCTTGGAAGTGTTTAAAAATATTATTTTATCCAATCTCTTTTTTTATATTCAGGAATTCACATTTTCCTCCTTTAATTTTATATTAGTCTAAAATATGAATACACACTTTCCACCCATATACAGTAATTACAAAGTCTGAAAATAAGTGGTGGATTGATTCTAGAGCCCGGTAAGAGATTTACATTATAACAACATAGTTGCTTTCAGATAAACAGAAATACAACAATAATGTTGTTCAGCTTGCCTTTCATCTGAGGATTTGGTGTTAGCATTCACAAATGAGGATTTCATTCACCTCTTGTTTTTCTGGGACTGTGTTACTTCACTTAGCATAATCTCTTCAAACTCCATTCATTTACCTGCAAAGTTCATGATGTCATCTTTCTTTTTTTTTAATTTTATTTATTTCTGTATCTGTATTAATGTACTGCCTGCATGTGGGTTTGTGCACCTGCGTCGTGCAATGCCGCAGAGGTGAGAAGAGGGTGTCAGATTCCCCTGGAACTGGAGTTCTCCTGGAATTGGAGTTTCAGACGGTTCTTGGCCACCATGTGGGTGCTGGGGATCGAACCTGGGTCCTCTGTAAGAGTGATCGGCACTCTTAACTGCTAGGCCATCTCTCCAACCCTGTGTCATCTTTCTTTACCACCGAATAGTACTCCATTGTACCACATTTTTGTCATCCACTCCTCTGTTGAGGGGCATTTGGTTTGGTTCCAGCTCTTCACTATTGGGAAGAGAGCTTCAATAAACATGGATGTGCATGTATCTTTGAAGTAAGATGAGTCGTGGGTTTATATCCAGGAGTGGTATGACTGGGTTAGGTGGTAGCTGCATTTTGAGATTTT
This sequence comes from Rhizomys pruinosus, assembly GCA_009823505.1. Classification (NCBI taxonomy): domain Eukaryota; kingdom Metazoa; phylum Chordata; class Mammalia; order Rodentia; family Spalacidae; genus Rhizomys; species Rhizomys pruinosus. Next base: position 446,464 of record VZQC01012184.1, read on the forward strand.
TAAGGATTCTTCACACTGCTTTCCATAATGGTTGTACAAGTTTACATTCCCACCAGCAGTGGATGAGTGTTCCCCTTTTCCCACAACCTCTCCAGCATTTGGTGTCTTTTGTTTTCTTCACCTTAGCCATTCGAATCCTGAGTGAGATGATATCTGAGAGCAGTTTTAATTTGTATTTCCTTAATTATTAATGATGTTGAACACTTTTTAAGATGTTTCTCAGCCATCTTTATTTCCTCACTGGTGAAGTGTCTGTTCAGCTTTTTACTCCATCTTTTGAGTAGGTCATTTGTTTTCTTACTTCTTTGTTTTTTGAGTAGTCTATATATTTTGGACATTAATGCTCTGTCAGATGTATCATTGGTGAAGATTTACTCCCACTCTGTGGGTTTTCTTTTCAAGTCCTTGATTGTATCCAATCTCTTATTACACTTAACCATTATCATTACCATCTTATTCTTTCTTATACATTCATTCATCAAACAGAGACAAGCACCTCACATGGACACATTGTGTTAGGCTCTATGGGACGAAGTCACCTTTTTTCCCCCTTATTTCTTTGAGAACTACCCCCAAGCTTTATCTTCCCACCTAGTCTAGAATACTTCATGGGTCCGCAAAATCATAATAATTCTATTAGTTAAAACATTAGCATTCACAAATTAGCTTTTCATTTCTGCTATAGAAAATCCTGTGTATATATTTGAGCATTTAGTTGTGAATTATGCTAATATTACAGATGTGAAACTTAAGCATAAAAAAGCTAAAGAACTCGCTCATCATCAAACAACCCATTTAAGGATTGTAAAAAAGGTCTAGCTGACCCTACTAAATGTATTCATCACTTCTATTGAGTGCTTCTGATAGTTCAGATCATCCTCCTGTGACACCCAGTGAGATTTAAATGCCACACTTAAAAATGTTTGCAGAACACATTTGCCTTCATACGAGAACTTTGACTAAATTCCTTGTGACTGTTGGAACGTGGTTGCACCTTCCAAGTTTCCGTTAAAAATAAACTTGAAAGTGTTTAAAAACTTTTCTGGGATTTGTAACTAATACTCATCCTAAAGGCAGAAATCCCAATTATAGCCAGGTTGTCCTCTGTAAGTTTTTGTTGCCCTGGGATTTTGAAGTTCGGTGGCTTTTCCTTCTGTTGCTAGGAACCGGGCGCACCGCTCTAACAGGCTGCTGGGCTGAGAAACTGAGCATGAATGACCTAAGTGTTTCTTTCATCCAGGCCAGAAGATGGCGTGAGATGGCATGAGAGGGGGCGGGGCGACTTGCAGGATGAAGAAAATCAGCTGGAGGAGTAGGAAGTGAACGGTAAGAAAGCGCTTACAGACCCAAAGGCAGGAAAACCTTTCCAACAGAAGCCTACTGGTTCCCACCAACACAAACCCCTTCATCACTGGTAGATTGCATCCAATCAAACATGATACCTTTGAAGGGCCCAAGCACAACCTTACAGCTTCTTCTACTGCTACTACAATGGGAATCAGAGATGAGAAACCTGCAGATTCCACTGTGAAGCCTCAACCAAACATCAGATTTTAGAATCAGAAAAGACTGAAAGCTCAGTCTATGTATTTCTTCATAACATTCATATGGTTCCAGCAAAAAAAGTATTGTACTTCTTGCTTTGTTTGATTCTCTCAGCAGCTTCAAAGGCATAAGAGGGCAGTGGGATGTTGGTACAGAGCAGGGCCAGCTTGGACTCCTCACTTCTGCTATGGTAACTGCTGCATCTGTGGCCAAGCCCAGGCCCCACCCAGGTAGCAGAATGCCTCTCATCCCCCCTTCGGCTGCTTAGAGACAACGTATAACACCTACTGTGTACAAGTAGGCACATGAAAACCTTTTTCTGGAATACTCTTAATTTTATATTGTGTGTCTTATTCCTTCAGACTTATTTTTGTGTCTCAGATACATTTGGTTTTTCTTTTCTAAGGGGTTTCTACTATGAACTCTTGTTATTTTTTTTTTTTATTGATTCATTCTTCAATCCCCTACAGCTTTGAAGTGTCATATATTATATACTAAATCCCAGTGGGAAATTCCGATAACTCAACAACTGGAATGGGAAAATAAAATAATGTGTTAAAGAAATTTCCATTTCCTGTCATTCATAAAGTCATCGATCGCAGCTATGGTTGTCTTCACAGACTTGTCACCTTCAAGCCAGTCAACACTGGAGCACAAAGGTGGGAGGGGGCATGAATCCCCAGCCCTACAGAGGAGCTACAGGTGATGGCTTCTGGGGAAGGAGAGTCCGTTTTATTTAAGGGTGTGGCTCCTGGTCAGTGGACCAAGTTCCAGTGTGTGACCCCAGACCCACAAGTACATGGGCAGTTTAATTAGGGTTGATGGGTGATTAAGATTTTAAAAAAATATGTCAGAGGTTGGGGTGGGAATTGGGGGTGGATTTAGGAGGTATTAATAGGAGGAGCGGGGTATAACTATGATCAAAATACATTGCACGACACTCTCAAAGGATTCATAAAATATATATTTAAAAATTCCATTTCCATTAAAAAATAAAATGTATTCTTTCTCCTTTTTAAAGCATTTAACAAATAAAAATCCAAAAATGCAAGTGGAAATGTCAGGGCTTTGAGGGTCCCCTTGTTTGATCAGAGCGGGTGAGCTATGTTGATCTATCCTAATTTTAAGTTAATTATCTTATTCCAATATTTAATATCTGTGTGCACTGTTGCTGAGTTGAAAAGTAGGGACATTACAAAGACAGTTTTGCTGGGTCAGCTAAAAGCTGAATTGCTAATCAATTTATTCAAGTCCATTGGTCCATTTTATGCTAATACAGGTGCAGCTGGTCATGGATGCGTTCATGAGATAAGAAACAGTGCTTTCTAATCAAAATAATCAACACTATTTTAATATTCTTTCTTAAATTTCATTATTATGAAAATAATACAAAAGACAAAATGAAAGGCTCTTAGGAATCTTTAAACAATTCTGCCAATACATTCGGTTGGCTGGTTCACTTATTTGTTCATTTATTAAATAACTACCATATTCCAAAAGATGATTCAAACCAAAAGTGAATGGTGAATCTACATGGAGATAACTTTAAAAATCAATTCTACGGGCTGGGGAGATGGCTTGGAGGTTAAGAGCACTGGCTGCTCTTGCAGAGGACCTGGATTTGATTCCCAGCACCCACATAACAGCTAACAACCATCCTTACCTCCAGTTCCAGGGGTTCCAATGCCTTCTTCTGACCTCCTTGCGCATTGCATGACTTGGGTACACTTATATACATGCAGATAACACAGTCACATACATAAAATAAAAGTAATAAATAAAATATTTTTTAAAGTCAATTCTAGCCTAATTGGAGGTTTCTTAGAACCCTAGTTTGGAATGACTAAGGATTAAGATAAGGATTCTTTTTATTTTTAGCCCTTTTGTTGAAGTTTAAAAAAAAATGAAAACCTTTTGGTATTTCTAAGAGAGGTTGGTGGGCTACACTTTTTTCAAAAAATTGTTGTTCACAATAGACTAAGCAGATAAATACCACAGTTAGGAAGAAGGTGCTGAACAGTCTGCTCTGGTTTTAGTGTGTCAGTATGTTTAAATCATGCTTTTTTATTTTCTTTATTTCTGATGTTTTAACATCAAGGTCCTTATAACCTTGGGCCCTGCCAAGGTTAGCCTATTCTTAGAGGCAGTGAATTCACCTCTCACTAGGACTCTACATCTCAAAGGTAAAACAACCAATCCAGAGCATCCATCACAGGTGTACTCTGGGCCACTACCCATCTGCCAGCATTAGAATCACCCCAGAGCAAAGACCAGACAACTTTGGATTGCCCCTACGAACAGAGCACTGAGAAATTGTTTATCTGGCGAGACCTGCGCTACTTATCCTGTCTCCTGAATTCCTTCCCATGAGACCACAGGAGACGCTTGCCTTGGGTTACCCATTTTTCGGGCTCCTCACTGGCCGGGGGCTTCTCTCTGTGGCCCTAGTTGTGGGCTCTACCTCTTCTTTGCAGGAACTTGAGCATGACAAGCTATCGTTTTTCAGTGGCAGCCATTTCCTGACCTCCTGGCCTCATCACACATCAATTAATAGTAAAACCTACATTTGAGCCGGTTGTGGTGGGGCGCACTGGTAGGATTTGCTGAGGGAGGCAGAGGCAGGAGGATCTGGAGTTCGAGGCCAGCCTGGACTATAAAAAAAAAGAAAAGAAAAAATAATTTAAAAATTAAAAAAGTAAGACCTATATTTGAAAGCCATTCCTGAGTGAGTTTAGAAACAAAGGGAGATATTTATAAATATAAAATAATCTCTCTGAACACACTGGCATGGTCTGATGATTCATGTCAAAAGAAGCTCTGTTCTATAAGAGACCAAGAGTTGTAGTAGAGTAAACATTTGTGTTCACTTTATACTTTATTATCAAAACCTCAAAGCATGATGATTTCAAAATATTTTATTATCTTTATTATATGTATATGAGTGTATTGCCTGCATGTGTATAAGTGATGTCCTTCAATGCCTGCAGAGCTCAGAGAGGGTATTGGATCCCCTGGATCTGGAGTTACTGATGGTTGTTAGCCACCATGTAGGTGCTGGGAACTAAACCCAAGTCCTCTGCAAGAACAGCGGGTGCTATTAACTACTGAGCCATTTCTCTAGCCCCAGCATGATTTTTAAAATGTCTCCCCAAAAGAGGACAATAGAGATATCTTTTCATTTATTTAAAAATACTGGAGTAGAATTCTTGGAAATTGTCTTAAAGTCCAATATATCATAAGATACTTGGCAATAATTTCTTATTGAAGGTTATCTGTCCATGAGAAATGCCTAGAAGTTGTAATTGCATTGTCTTAATGATTGTTAGCTAGTAAGAGTCTCTCTCTCTCTCTCTCTCTCTCTCTTTCTCTCTCTCTGTAGTTGTGCCGGCTTTTAATACAGGGCCTTGCATGTGGTAAATAAGTGCTCTGTCTTGGAACAACATCCTCCAGGCTCTTTTGCTGACAGAATTACACATTGATGAGATATTTTGGTTATTAAAATGTAAAAAATTGGCATTTAATTGATAAATAGTATTTTTATAAAAATGGTATATATGACAAGAGGTGTCTATTTTTCAAACCTGGTCTGGTAGGAAGAACTTCAATATTTAAAATAGGAATTACATTGATCATGGTGCAAATTCATATCTCTGATTTATAAAATACCAAATAAAAATACTTTAAACTTAAACTACTTAGGTGCCAACCAAATATTTTAAGTAGAAAATTCCACATGTGACCTCCCATGGAAAACTGCAGCCAAATCACAGGTGTCCTAAGAATGTTGTATAAAATTACCCACAGGTTATATAAATATGAAATGCATGTGAAAAAATGAATTTCATGTTTATACCTGAGTCCAATTCTTAAGGCGTATCATATGGAGCCCCACCTCCTTCTGCTGTGGCTTCCAAAACCTTGGGGCCTCAGATTCCACTAAGAAGTTGTGTGGCTATTAGGACTCTGGATTCAGAGGTACATGTAACAGGGGGAAATACTCCTATCATACATTCTACCTCTGTTTCCTCTCTCTGTACAACTTAGGCCTACTTAAGGAAATTAGAAGTTAAGTTATATACATGGTTATTATGCTATAGGAATCTATGCTTCTTTGAAAAGCATTATTTAGTAGAATAGAGCTCGTGGCTTAGGTAGTTAGAAGTTACTGAAAGCACTGAAGGCCCCTCCCACACACTACAAGTCATAGTTCATGTCAGTTTATCAAAAGACTATGGAAGTCGAACTATGTCAGTCTGTGGAAATCATTCATGTCAGTTTACAAGCCTACCTAGACCTGATTTACGAAAAGCAAGAATGGCAGATGTGCAAACAAGTCACTGCCTGCAGGTGACCATGTATCTCCCTCTTTACCACTAACCACTATTTCCTGCTTAGGGAGTGGGCTGTGATCACTTGACCTCAAGGGGGGTCATCTCTTCTAAGCTCAGGGGGGAAACCATAACTGCTTTCTTTTCTTCTTTTAATTTAATTTATTTATTTATGTGTATGAATGTACTGTCTGCATGTAGGTTTGTGCACCTGTGTCGTGCAATGCCGCGGAGGTCAGAAGAGGGTGTCGGATTCCCCTGGAACTGGAGTTCTCCTGGAATTGGAGTTTCGGACGGTTCTCAGCCGCCATGTGGGCACTGGGGATCGAACCCGGGTCCTCTGCAAGAGCAGTCGGTGCTCTTAACCGCTAGGCCATCTCTCCAGCCCCATAACTGCTTTCTTACAAAAAGGAGGGGTGTTCTAAGATTTTGCATACAAGTAAAAAGAAAGGTCATTTAATGAATTAAATACTAGTAAGTTTAAGGTCTAAAATAAAAATGTAAATCCAACAAAAACTCAGCAGAAGCAAGAATACAGCATGTTAAAGTAGTTAAACATTTTAGAAAATTACAGGCGCTTAACAAATATATAAATAATGACACTTTAATTCAGAGAGCTAATTCTGTGGGAGTAAATGTATTTAAACAGACTGGTCTGTGCTTTGAGGGCAGTACTTTTAATCTGTAAACCTTCTAAATCGATTTGCATGTTGAAAAACAATGTTCATCTAAAAAATAAAAAGACATTGTTTAAAGTTTTTCCTCATCTGCCCAAATTGATTGTAGCTCAAACAGGAGGTGACTCTCCAGGCTTTTGCATGAGAGGTGACCATGGCTACACATGGGCCATGTTTGAACATCCAGAGTTGTAGTCATCACAGAGTAATGGATACACTCATGTTTCTATCACAGCAATAAGAGTTCCTCCTGTGCATCTTTTCAGCTGCGCTAATCGGGATCAGGTTGAGCATATTAAAATAATTGGCCAAATTGTTGATTAATAACAGTGGAAAAGCTAATGGAGTAGAAGTTCTAATATGGAAATGAATGCCAGCCCACTGTCTACTCAAGCCCCGCAGCTGTGAAACGGGATATGGTTGTTCTAAGCTCACATGAAAATCACAGAAATGGTGGTCTGCTGATTTCTGACATCAGTCCACAGCATTCTCACAGAGTCTGAGAGCAGGAAGCCATCAGGAGAATACCCAAGGAATTAAGCAGATCATCTGAACATTCTTGCTAACAAAAGTAGTATGGGTGACTTCGAAACTGTACATTAAGTGTTGATTGCTTCACATAAATGTAATAGGCATTGAATTTTAATGAAACACTTACTTTATTCATTTTCAAAGTTGACCAAAATGCAGACTAATTTTAAATAAATATTTTAAAGGTACTGTGTTAATTTGATTGCAATTAGTAACAGAATTCAACTTAATTAAGACAGACAAGTACATTCCACAAGTTGACAACATGTTTTATTAAGAATTTTTGCTCTTGGCTTCATTTCTGCTGACTCTGAATTCCCTTAAGTAAGCTATTGTTCTTTCATTAGACACTGAAAATTTGAGAATTCAGTGTTTTCAGTTTCCCCTCACCGTCATTCTTCATTTTAATGTACTATCCTTTTCCTCATTGTTAAATTTGATAACTTTCTCATTTTTTCTAATCCTATTTATACAATACCTAAAACCTATACTTTTATCTTTTCTAAGATGTGTTTCATGCATATTTGTTTAGTCACTACAGAACAATCCATGTTCTTTATATATTTCATAGGATTGGTTTAGTAGCTAACATACCATAATGGCTCTGGATTAAGGGCCATCTGTTTACTCCCAAACATGGTCTGGTTCCTATTGCAAGTAATCAAAAAGGTTATGTGCTATGTGGGAACATACTTTCCCAAGCCCACAGGGTATTTATGCTGTCTAGTAGACACAACACATCAAGTTGCACAATTCAAATATGTTCATAATAACTTATGAGTTGTTAATTTACATCAGAAGATAGTAAATATTATTGAGTTTTCTTTGGGTTCTTTGTTGTTTTAAAAATCACAGATACAGACACACACACATATTCTCTGACTCTGTCTCTGTGTCTGTCTCTCTGTGTCTGTCTCTCTCACACATGCACACACGTGCACACACACACTTACATTCACACATGTACAAATGACCAAGCAAATAGAAGTTCTCATTTTACAAGTAAATACACAGAAAACCCCACAGTAGTTCTATGATAAATCAGCCCCTGAGAAACTCCGCTCTAGAAAGTTTCAGTGCCTGACACGTGAATGAAACAAAGAATATATCACAAGGTGAACATTAGAAATAGCCATTCAGATTTGTATGTGAAACAGCTTTCATATGCTTTCCAATTAGTACTGTATATCTGTATGTGGATAGCTATGGCATTTGGCAGCAGCAAATTAATGAAAGAACGCAAGGAAAAGGCACTAAGCAATCACATTTCAGTGAGGAAGGGAGGAAGAGCAGCTCCATATCCAATCTGTTGCCACAATTCAGACACACGCCCTGGAGAGCTGAATGGATCTCACAGCCAAGCAAGGGCATAAATACAGGCACACAGCTCTACATCCCGAATTTGTGGTGACATACATATCCCCAAATCATCAAGCACAATCAAGAGCAATACCTGGCACTTTGTCTTCAAATTAAGAAAAAAAAAAAAAAATCCCCCGGCTCTCACCTTGCACAAACACACACTTCAGTGGTCAGTGACAAATGCAGGCTGGGAGACAGAGCAGCTGCTCTGTCCTGAGCGGCTTAGCACATTGGAGCCGGCTCAGGTCCTACTCTGTGTTTGCTCACTGCAGTTTCTCCCATGACTCCATCACCCAGGAATGGAAACCACGGCTCTCTCCCAGTCCTAGTGGGCTTACCAGCTCCAGAGCCCAGGTAAAAATGCTGAGTCCTGCAAGGTTACTACAAGGTGAATGGAAGCAAAAAGAACGTATGGGCAAGAGGAGGGCGAGAAGCAAGGACCCTAAACTCCAGGCGCCTTGTCTTTGGAGAGATTCTAAGCTCCATAAATCAGAGTGGAGACGATAGCGGCCAGAGAACCTTGAAGATGAGTCTTAAATGGCACCGAGCCAATCAGCCAACCCAGGGGGCATTACTCAAGCAGATCTCTCTCTCTCTCTCTCTCTCTCTCTCTCTCTCTCTCTCTCTCTCTCCACACACACACACACACACACACACACACTGGCGGCAGGAATCAGTTTATTCAATCACTAATTGAATAAACGCCTCTCTTTCTCAAGCCATAAATTTTTTGCTTATGTTTTCTAGGTAACACAGTTTACTGAAGGATCTTATCGAATTACAGAATTTGCCAAAATCAAAATAATTCCTTTAAAAACAAAATGATTTCTGATCCATAAACTAACTTGAATTAAATCTTTGTTTTGAGCACATACAGGAATATGTGAACAACTCCCACACCAACAAAATAGTAATGATGTAGGTTTTTATAAAGCTGACAAAATCAATTAAAATTTCTCATAAAAATTCCAACCATTCTTTTTCAAGCTTTGTCTTGACTTACACACAGTTTAATACCGGCAGACTTTAAGAAACATTCCTGGTACAAAATGTACATACATGTGTACTATAGTTTCATAGAAAAATGGTCAAAAGTGTTCTGAATTCAATTTCTAATATTTTGATGTTCTGTGATTTGAAGAAGGAACAATTCTAGGCTTTTAAGTGCTTTATGAAAGTTATAGATATTTTTAGTTTAGTTATATATTTTTCCCCAGAGGCAAATAATTATTTACTGAACTGTATACATGACTGCATGGTTGGAAACCAGTCTTACTCTTTTGCTGTGTCTTTCCCACCATCCTCCAAGCACCGCTGCACTTAGCCTCCTGGGCATCAGTCCTGTAAAACTTTAAACGGGGATATGTTGCCAGCAGCTGCTTGGTCAGCTTCCTGGGCTGGTGAGGGTGAGATGGAACAATGTGTGGGACAAAATCTTCGTATATTGTGGGGTCCTGAGGAAAAGTCCCTTACTGCCTTTTTCCCCCCCACCAACTGCCCTGCTTAGTACTTAGGTCAGTGAATTGAGGTCTATTCTTGCGGACTCCTCAGGCTCTATGGACAGTGATTGCCTCAAGTGGGCTGTAAACAGAGTTGAAGGTTTTATTGAACTGCTCTCCTCTTTGTGGCAGGACTTGATGGCAGTCACCACATGGACAGAGTGAGTTAATGGTGAACAACATGGGCTCTGTCTACCCTTTGAAGCAGAAAGAGCAGGACTATTCCTGATAGAGAATGCTCACGTGCATGACTGGCTTCATAGCTGAGTGCCTCATAGACTCTAGTTGTGGAAGGGGCTGGAGAAGAGTTTAATGAAGGGGAAAGGTTGGAGATGGAATGTGAAGTTCACTGCTGAGTTAATTCAGTAGCAAGTACATCTGGGCATTCATGTTAATGTTCCTACAGTTATTTGTGCATTATTTAGAAGTTAGGTTGTGGGAGAGGGAGGCATAAGAGAGGGAGACACGTGGAAGTCAGGAGAGGAACTAACAGTGTGAGCACATCTGTCTCTTATGAGATACACAGGGCCAGGAGACTTAGGAATATTTACCTCACTTAATTCTCACAGTAATCCTATGAGAAAGCTGCTGTTATTCTTTTCTGAGATGAGAATAATTAGCCTGCACACTGTTAACCAGTGATTAGTGGAGTTTAAATTACAGTCAAATCCTGCGTGACCTAGAGTCTCATAGTCCAAGTAAATTAGTTAACATGTAACTTTTTAAAAACGAGATTAAAGTTTAGTTTTATATAGTGAAAAGGCAGAAATACAATTCACCAAGAAAATTTCTCAAACATGTTTATGAGGCAAGGTAACTTTTATAGATATAGAATACGAAGATTTTTAAGGGAAATACAACTTATTTTTTTAAGCAATGACCTAGCTCCAAGATTCTGGGAAAATAATTGTATTTTTTTAGATTTATTTCACTTTTAATTGTGTGTGTATGTGAGAGAGAGAGAGAGAAAGAGAGAGAGAGAGGATATAAGTGCCCTTCAGAGGTCATGAGAGAGTGTGTGTTACCTTGGAGCTGGAGCACTAGGTGGTTGTGAACTGCCCAAATGGGTGCTGGAAAACAAACTTGGATCCTCTGTAAGAAAATACTGCTCCTAATTTTTGAAAGATCACATTAGCATCACCATCCCCCAAACCAATTTTTGCCTATATTCTTTTGTTTTGTTTTGTTTTGTTTTAGTGGTGTCCTGACTGTCTGCAGATAAAAGTAAGCTTCAGAGATTTTTCTCTGTAATGAAATGCTACTCTTCCCCCCACCCCAAACATAGCACTGCATTAGTTTGTTTGAATTGGTTTAAATGATCAGACCTTGAAGAATGTCCCAAAAGGAAGTAAGGGACTCTCTTGACTAAAAGGTAAGGTGTGTTTTTCAACTGTAGTTTTGAGTTTAGCAGAAGGATCACAAAATTCAGTCCCTTGGAGCCGAAGGTGTTAATAAAATGCCAGGTTCGTTCCTGGAAGGTCATTGTAAACCTGGAGCCGGAGTCTGAACTGCAGCTCTCTGCTCTCCATTGCATACTTCTGTGACCTTCGAAGTGCCGTTCCCAGTGGAGGAGAAATGTGCTATTATACTTCCCAGACACAAAGCCCGGTTCCTACCAGCTTCTCCTGCTCATCAAGTTCTTTTTGCTGTCCATCCTATTTTACGTATTTTTGCAAACTTCTCTGAGGATGCAACTGCCTGATTAAGGCAGATGTGTCTGCATTAAAACCTCCATTGGCAAAATGTGCAGTCCAACAGCTTTCATGGAACCAGCCTTCCCAGTGTCCCCAGATAGGACCTTAGGAAACTACACATTCGAAAGGCTTGTAAATAGAATCAACGTGTCATTTCAAATACTTCCCCTAAAGAAAGAAGTAAGTCTTATCTAAATCCAGCCATCAAATAAGGTAGAAATAACACAGAGACAAGATTAAATAGCAAAGAAATAAAGAATAAATGTACAAGCTTTTCATTTAATTTTTTTCCAAGTTAAATTTTGAATTTAAAAGCAATACCACAATACTAGGTTTGGTGGCACACACCTGTAATCCTGGCACTTGGGAGGAGGCTAGGGTGGGAAGAGCAGGCATTTAAGGGCATTCTTGGTCACACTGTGAGTTTGAAGATAACCCAGACTACAGGAGACCCTGTCGCAAAAGGGCAAAAACCAGCCAAACAGAAAATATTAGCAACATCTTTAACCAATTACTAACAGAAAAGAGAATTAATTGCTGTGAAACTTAGCATGTGTATTTGGAAGCTTACTGCAACTTACTCCAGTGATACCAAATTTAAATAAAGAGCACGTTTTTATCAATTAAGTGTTGAGAAGCTTATTGTGACATATATAACAGGGGTCAAGGGAAAAACCCATGTTCTCATTTCTCAAACTATTTTCTGTCTACATACAGGGTTTGTATGTTTGAGACAGGGTTTCCCTCTAGCCCCAGCTGTCCTGAAACTTGCTAGGTAGACCAGGATGGCCTGGATCTCACAAAGATCTCTCTGCCTCTGCCTCTGCCTCTGCCTCTGCCTCTTGAGTGCTGGGATCAAAGGCCTACACCAGTACAGCACAGAATTATTTGTGAAAATAGAAACTGGTACAATGATTCTTTAATTAATTAATTAATTAATTAATCCTTTTTATTATTATTTCTCAATTAATAAATAAAAATAAACTAGAGTTTATGGTGCTTTGTTCAAACCATTGTACTGGCCTACAAGATCCTCTGTTTTCTTTTTTTTTTTTTAATTTTTTTTAATTTATTTTTCTCTATGTGTATGAATGTACTGTCTGCATGCAGGTCTGTGCACCCGTGTCGTGTAATGCCGCGGAGGTCAGAAGAGGGTGTCGGATTCCCCTGGAACTGGAGTTCTCCTGGAATTGGAGTTTCAGACGGTTCTCAGCCCGCCATGTGGGTGCTGGGGATCGAACCCGGTTCCTCTGCAAGAGCAGTCGGTGCTCTTAACCTCTAGGCCATCTCTCCAGCCCCATGATCCCCTGTTTTCATATACTAACTGCCTAAGTAATTTTTATAGCAAAATATAATTGCTATGATCTCCTCCCTCTTTTTTTTTTTTTTTTAATCTTAGAACCTTCATATTTTTTTTTTTCCTCTTGTATCTGAAATGCTGATTTGGGAATTATATTTGAAAAGAAACTTGCACGAAAGTTTGAAAGCATGAAGAAGGAAGTATTCAGAACCTGGTCTGAAAAGAACGGGGACATGTTGGTTCCTGCTCACTGGCCCCATGTGATGTGTCTTCCTGTGGTGATGTTTAACTTCACACGGGCATTCTTGGAGTACTGGAGTCCTGTCTTCCTGATATCTCTTCACATGGTGATGTTTAACTTCACATGGACATTCTTAGAGTACTGGCCTGAAGTCCTTAAGTCTTTCCACTTGGCTTCATCAGTGAGCATGATGAGGATGTTTCTGATTTGTGAACTAATGAGAAAACAAATTTTCCCTCTAGATTTAACTCAAAGTGTTTCTTAGATATCAGCAACAACTTTAACATGATAGCTTCTATCATCAATGGAGAAAATAAATTCATTGCAATTTATGAAAATATCATAAACTAAAAACCATTGAACACATCCAAACTACCGAGCGTCATAACATACTGCACTCTAGAGTATCTGCTCTTCATCCATGGCCCTGGCTGGCCCTGACCTGTAACTCTGCAGTTATCCCATGTCATGAGAGCCAAATGTACTGATCACAATTAACAGTTCAGAGTATGGCTTCTGCAAAATTCAAAATAGCTTTGTACTATGATATAGTGAAAAAAACAATCACAAGTCAAACTATCATAAGACAGGGAAAACATATGTGTACCACAGTGTATTTTTAAACATAATTTTGTTTTTACTAGATGGTAACTTTTTCCTGCATGGAAAATATGTATATCTTAATGTCTGTTTCTGATATAAGAAGTGAAGAATCACAGTCCTGTTTGACTTTAAGTTTTACTAAATATACTTAAATGGTTTTAGAAAAAGAAACATTTAGGAGTAGGAAGATGTTTTAAAAAAATGCTTAGGTTTATCAGAGGAGGAAAATTCTTGGGCATTCAAAGCCATTACACTGCGAAGTTAGAATCATTGGATATATCTGAAATCTTCATAAAATGTATAGTATACATTACCACCACCAAACATACACAGAATAAGCCACAACAGGTTCCTCTCAGTAGGCACCGTGCAGTCTATACTGGGTGACTGCAGTAGAAGCTGCTGTCCCAGGAGCTCCCTGTATTCAGGCTCTGTCAAGAGGCCAGAGTTATAGAGCAGAAGAGCACCCCATTTTCATCATGGAATCTGGAAGGTAACCCTTCTACACCACATGGGCCGATGCCTCTAGGTCTTAAGTAACTATAATGAATCATGAGTGAAATTAATGGCACATGTTAAGGTTTTTAAGATATGTTTTTACATTATAAACTGTTATGTACATATGGTGGTATCATTGTATGTATTATGTATTACATGATATAATAATATATCACCAAGAAAACTATATAAAGTCTGAGTGCAGTATGATTAGAATTTTGTAATCACTATGTAATAGTTTAGAAAAATGGGAAATGCTTTATAATGTTAATAGTGTTTATCTCCAAGTAATGAGACAATAGAAATTTTACTTCCATTTTGACTTTTGCTCTTTTAAATGATTTTTATGCTTTATTGATGTTTTGTGTATTTCAGACATCATTTTTCAGTTCAATTTAGACATATTCCCCTTTCCCTTTCCCCCACCCCACCCCAGATCATGTACTCTGCCATAACTGTCCTGCAACTTTCTCTCAGTCTTTTTTATTTTTTTGTATGTTTAGGAATTCACATTTTCCTTCTTCAATTTTATATTTCTCCAAAATATGAATACATACTTTCCACTCATATACAGTAATTACAGAGTCTGAAAGAAAGTGGTGGATCAATTCTAGAGCTGTTAAGAGATTTACATTATAACAATATAGTTGCTTTCAGATAAACAGAAATATAACAATAAAGTTGTTCAGCTTGCCTTTCATCTGGGGATTTGGCGTTAGCATCCACAAATGAGGGAGACGATTCACCTCTTGTTTTTCTGGGACTGTGTTACTTCACTTAGCATAATAGCTTTGAGTTCCATCCATTTACCTGCAAAGTTCATGATGTCATCTTTCTTCACCACTGAGTATACTCCACTGTGTAGATGTTCCACATTTTTGTCATCCACTCATTGTTGAGGGGCATTTGGGTTGGTTCCAGCTCTTCACTATTGTGAAGAGAGCTACAATAAACATGGATGTGCATGTATCTTTGTGGTAGGATGAGTCTTTTGGATATATACCCAGGAGTGGTATGACTGAGTCAGGTGGTAGGCTCATTTTGAGTCTTTTACGGGTTCTCCACACTGCTTTCCATAATGGTTGTACAAGTTTACATTCCCATCAGCAATGGGTGAGTGTTCCCCTTTCCCAGCAACCTCCCCAGCATTTGGTGTCTTTTGTTTTCTTGATCTTAGCCAGTTGTATCATATCTGAGTGAGATATCTGAGAGTGGTTTTAATGTGCATTTCCTTAATTATTAATGATGTTGAACACTTTTTAAGCTGTTTCTCAGCCATCTTTAATTCCTCACTGGTGAAGTCTCTGTTCAGCTCTTTACTCCATCTTTTGAGTAGGTCATTTGTTTTCTTCTTTATTTTTTGAGTAGTCTATATATTCTGGATGTTAATGCTGTGTCAGATGTATCACTGGTGAAGATTTCCTCCCACTCTGTGGCTTTTCTCTTCACTTCCTTGATTGTTGTTTCTTTTGATGTACAGAAATACCATTACCCCAATGTTATGACAAAAAAGAGAAAAAAAGAAAGAAGAAATAACACAGTAACTGTAGGTGATGATGCAGGAATAAGTTTTTAAAACATGTTCCTTGACAAAGCTACTTTGTCATGCTTATAACCTCTGCAAGTAGAGAAAGTCAGTCTTGAGACATAGAACTGCCATGCCTGGTAACATCCTGTGGTGAGTTACTCATGAGTATTCATAATGAAATTCCAAATGTTGCAGTACTGTAAGAAAAATATAGAGCTTTACAGTCATTGAAGATTTTCCTAGAATATAAAAAAGGACAGAGAGAAAATACAAGGACATGTGAGTGTGTGTATGTGAGTGTATGTGTGTGTGAGTGTGTATGTGTGTGTTCAAGCATATATTTACATGTGCACACGTGTGTAAACTCCAACACAGAGGGAGTAGATATGGCATGAATGTAAATAGCAAGACACAGTCATAGAAACACAACCACAGTCTTGGGGGCACCTGTCCACTACTGGGACAATGATGAGATAACTGTACGTACATGACTGTGGAAACCCACTGACATCTAAGAAGCCATGCTGCTCTAGCACACACTACAGAACTGTCTGTGATGGCAACATAGATTTTCTTGGGGGTGAAGAGGGCACAGGATTGAGAGATTGAATTGCTATGTATTCTGGCCTTTGCTTCTACTCTGGTTTGTACATCATAGATTTTTTTGACATATCCGGGAATCAGCTGGCAGAGGATTTAGGATTACAGACGATAAACAAACAACAGCCTGTTAATGAAACAGCAGATCCAAGTCTGGTCTGCAAAATGTACATTTCTTGGAAACAGAAATCTTGCAAATGAACATCTTGAAACCAATCAGAATATTTAGAGTTAGCCTAACTCAAATTACCTGGCTACTGGTTAGTTTGTTAAAATAGTATCTGAAAGATTGAAAACAAAATGAGATCAAATCCATACAAACTGAGTATTTTCTTTTTCAATAGTTTAGTCACAGCCATCGGTTTCCTATTTAAATGGAAATGCATTTTTCTAGCACACTTATATTGAGTAAAAGCTTCATTAGCTAATCAAGACAAACAAAAACCACAAGGGAGTTCTCAGTTCATACCTCCTAGTGTAGTTTTTGTCAACAAGATAGACAATAGTAAGCATTAGCACAGATGCTGAGAGAGGGAAACTCTTGCAAGTTGTTGATTAAAATGTAAATTGAACAACCATTAGAGAAAAAAGTATGGAGTTTCTTCTAATAACTAAAGATAGAGCTACTATATATTGTCCAACAACCATACTTCTGGAAATATACCCAATGAAAATTAAATCAAGATTTCAAAATGATGCCTGCACTGCATGTTACTACCTCATTCATAACAGCAGAGATACAGATTCAACCTGTGTCCTCTGACAGATGAGGGAATAAAGAATATATATGTATATATTCTAATTACATTAATATATCTATAAAATGGAATATTATTCAGTCATATAAAAGAAACTACATCATTTCTTACTATATAGATGAACCTGAAAGATATTTGCTGAATGAAGCAGGCCAGGCATAGAAAGGCAGACACTGCATGATGTCGCTTACACTGGCATTTTAAAATGTCATACTCATAGAAGTAAGGAATAAAATGGTGGTTGTCAGGGTCTGAGGAGAGGTAAAGTGGGAGGATGTTGGGGAGAGAGCTCAGGTAGAGTGAATAAGTTCTGACCATTAAATGGACAGTAGAGCTATGTTACAAACTATTGTACACTTGAAATTTGTTGACATCATAAATAAACTATCACAAAATATGTATTTGAATTTATAGATCTCCTAATTAGCTTGACTACAGTAATTGTTTCACAATGTTTACATATATTAAAACCCTGGTTTTATACTATAATATATACAATCCTTATTTATCCATTTTTTTCCTGATAAAGCTGACATGGGGAGAGATAGAAGAAACAGAAAATCATTCTTTGACACTTAACTGCCACAACAAAAATGATAGGCAGGCCCTAACTGGTACAACCTCTAGGTACTCAGTTTCATTTTGAAGAATTACACCATAACTCAAAGACATTAAAGAAACCATAGGAATTTCACAACCTAGGACGCTGCCCTCGCAGGCAAAATGTTCCTTGCCTAAAGCAACATAGATATTGGGCATCTGAGTCAGGCCTGAGAAACACAATGAGCTTCTCTGTTTTGGTTGGAGTTATATTTAACAAATCTTTCGTTCTAAGATTCCTATTCAGATAGAGAAGTTTTTCTCTCATTGTTTTTGCTCCCACTAATCAAAGTAAGTCAACATGGCTCAAACATAGGTGGCACTTCCCTGTGGGCTCCTCTGCAAGCTCCAGTGAGGACGGCCAGCTTTGAGTTATACTGAGCCACTTCCCCTTCTGTCATGGTCTTCAGGCCTCTGGTTCTAAGGTTTGCTCTTTGTTCAGTCAGAATGAAATCGTTATTATATCCTTGAATGAGGCCTTTCCCTGATAAAGACTAGTGCCCAGAAGGGAGGGAGGCTGTCCGACTTGGGTCTAAGCTTTGAGGCATGTGGAAATCCCAGAAACGTCTCTTAGTACAGCAGCAGCCACAGCAAGGCTGAGGGGCTGTGCTGTAACTGAGGCACTCTCTAGGTCTCCTCGGCCAGTGTTTTCATTTGTGGCTAGAGGATTCATTTGCTTTTTGCTAGCCTTCGTTCTCCTTGGCTATTATTTTTAGAATCCATTTTTATATGAGGTGTCCTGTCGCTAGTAATTGGGAAACATCTGGGTGAATTATGAAGGTTAGAGGCATTTGGAGAGCAGCACAGAGGAGGAGCCAGTACCCACCTTGTGTTCTGTCTCCTGAACGAAAGAAGCTGTCAAGGCCTTCAGAGAAAGAGAGCTAGAACTAGATCCCATGACCTTGAAGACTGGGACTGGGCTCCTTAACAATAGACAAGGTATTTTTCAAAGAGGGAATACTAAGTTTCAAAGAGGGAATACTCAGTTTAGGAATACATGTAGTAGATTTATCCAAATTTTTAAGAAAGTAGAAATTGATTATTTATTTGGAAATTTAATGGCTGTATAAAAATCAAGATATTTCTCTAAGTTATTAAAACCCTATTGACTCATGTTTGAAATGTACCTTATTTTATTTAATATTTTATTTATTTATGTATTTGCTTGTTTGTTTAACCTTTTTTGTCTTTTCGAGACAGGGTCTCCTTGCAGCCCCAGCTGTTTATGTCTATGAATATTATGCCTGCATGTGTTTAAGTGCACCTGTGTCGTGCAGTACCTGAGGAGGACAGAAGATGGTATCAGATCCCCTGGAACTGGAGTTAAGGATGGTTGTCAGCCACCATGGGGTACTGTCATTCCAACCAGGGTCTTCCACAAGAACAGCCAGTGCTCTTAACTGCTGAGCTATCTCTCCAATCTTGAAATGTATCTTATGAATCCCAAGGTTTTCTTTAATTAGTATTATCTAATAATTCTGGTATAAAAATATACAAATGACTTTTACAATGGCAACTAATTCTCACCTTCAGAAGGTAGATTTGCCATGAAAGTAGAAAGCACCCATGACATTGCCATTTTTTTGATTTTTTAAAATTTATTTATTATTTTTTATGTGTATGAGTGTACTGTCTGGATGTACGTTGGTGCACCTGTGTCTTGCAATGCCATGGAGGTCAGAAGAGAGCATCAGATTCCCCTGGAACTGGAGTTAAAGATAGTTCTTAGCTGCCATGTGGGTGCTGGATATCGAACCTGGGTCTTCTGCAAGAGCAGTCAGTGTTCTTAACCGCTGCCATCTCTCCAGCCCTAAACATCACCATTTTTTATTTCTGTCCACACATCTACAGACTGGATTAGTGAGAGAACACCTGCTCAAAGCAGGGAAGCTTAAAAATTTGCACATTGTCAAATTTTATAGTAAAATATTTATAATATTTATAATTTAACATCTTGAGATCAAATTTTTTTGACCCCTGTCAGTGAAATTCTAGTGGACACTTCTTAAACATATGTTAGTAGCCAATAAACTCAAGTAAAACATACAAGTCCCCATATCATAGAAAATGCTGGTGGCAATTCAGGTCAAATTTCTGATTATTGAGACAAAAATATTGAGTGGACATTTTTTCCTATTAACTATAGTAGATACTTACAATTAGAAAAGGACTATTCCCAACATTTTGTGTAGATACCAAATGGCAGGAATCTTTTAAGTTTACTCATGGAGAGTATATTTTTGATGCAAATACTGAGTATATTTGGGGTACTTAATTCTCATACTGACTTCTCTGTTTTAATATTTTTATAGGATATGATTTATTTGTGACAATACATCTAATTTCTTGGATCATTTTCCGTAAGAACCTCACGGTTCTACAAACAAAAGATAACTGACACTATGCATCATATTTTGCTTGATTAGTGTGAGAGGAGGTGATGATGTATAGTCAATTTGTGGTAGAATAATTTAATATCTTCATTCATATTATTTATTGAATTTTGAAAGTAGACACTAGAAGAGATGAGGCAATCAAAAGCTTTTTTTAATAAAAAATTATGTTTTATTTATGTTTATGGAGTAAGATAATTCCCTAATTTAAATTCTCTTTTTTCTTGACATAGGGTTTTCACTATGTAGCCCAGGCTAGCCTTAGCCCTCTAGGTGCTGTGCACACAGACGTGTGCCACCAAAACCAGCTTGCTTAGAATTCTTATTTGGTTCATCATGTGAGTAAGTATCATTCATACCTCGATTTATGACTCTCTATACCACTTGATGGATATGTTTGTTAAGTTTATACAGCATCCTTATCATCACCCTAATTAATATGGAAGGCTTCACCTATTTTTAAAATTTAAACCACTTTACGTACCTATTATAGAAACCACTTAACCATGAACAATGCTGATAACAGTGGGAAGATTTATTCCAAAAAGCTTATTCACAGAGACTACATTTACAGCTATGAATAAGAAACTGTGTTTGATGCTGTTTGTATTTATTTTCATTGAATGTCCTTCTGCTCTAAGCCTGGAAGATACCATCTTTTCTTTACAAAAATCTTTCCTTAATGTAGTGGTTATCATGTTCACCTCACACAAAAATCTTTAACAGGGTGTGGGTGATTTTTTTTAACCAATATTGTAACTCACTTAATCTAATGGAAGTTGGAAAGGTGGAGGGACCCACATGCAGCCATCGTTTGTGTGAATTCTGGAAGGCATCGTCTCAGTTCATCTCTAACAAAGATCTCATTTTCTGCTTCTAAATTAGTTCACCTACCTTCTTCTCTTCAAAGAAAACTTCACTTTGTTGCTTTCCTTAGTTGCTATTCCTTTGGGCCTTTTTTTTCTTTCTTCATTAAGGCATATAACTACTACCATACGGACATTTAGATTGCAGAACAGAAATGAAAACTACCCCTCAAAATTCTCAGAACAGGACACACTGAGAGAATGCTAAATTGGAAAGAGCATTATTTAATTCTGGAGCCACAGTTCACAGACGCTAGATGATTGAATGTTCTTGGTCTCCCTTCCTTCTGGTGGCATTGGAAATGCCCTAGGAAGAGAGAGAGCAGAGACAGAGTGGGAGTCCTTCCTTACAATGCAAACACAGCTCCTTGGGACAGGCTGGGGAACAGTGGATGGCATCATGTTTTCTTCCTGAGGAAGCTCCAGCAAAATACTTCTGTCTGTGTAATCTTGAAGGAGCACAGCAGAGAATGGGATGAAAATGACTGGAAGATTCATGCTGAAGCAAAAAAGGGTTAAAGCATCAAGTGGCTAGAGCAGGTGAAAGGAAGGTAATTTACAAGACAGTGTTGCTGCAAAGTACAGTTCGCACTGGAATAGACTTTAAATTGGACCGCGGTCTCAGAGTGCCTCTTTATAACCCTCTCAAACTCAACAGTGCCCAACATGCCTGCTTTATCCTCATGCATGCTTTGCACTTTTCTCAAAAGAATCACAATGAAATAAAAAGTATATTTTTAGAAGTGGAAGGAAAATACTGAAAGAATGATGGAACATCTGGACTCTTTCATTACAAGAAGCAACAAACAATGATGTAAAACTGTCAGAACAAGTAAATAAAATACTAATTAGGGTGCCTGCTAACCTCAAGAGAGAGGTCAACAATGAATTTATAAAGGCTGCGTGGGAGAAGATAGAGATATAGTGCTTTGGGTGACAAAGAGCAATGTTGTTGAACCCTGGGAAGGAAAATATCTTCCCCAGGACTTAGAAATCATGGAAAATGCAGATGGTACCCAAGGGGACTGCTTAAAGGGGAAGACACACCTCTAGGGCTGGCCGAGCCCAGAGTATTATAGAGGAAAAAGATGTAAATGATGCAACGATCCAAACAGAACTAAACAGATTGAGACACTAGCGTGGCTACAGCAACTGAACGGCAGAGAATTTCCAGAACAGTGTTGTTGAATGTTACTGAGTTAAAATGTTATGGCTGGAAAATGACCTTACTTCTGGGGACAGGGCTCCATGACTGGACAAGACCCAAGCTCCTAGTCATTGAGGCACAGAGGCAGCAGAGGCACTCTTCATCAGGAAACGGTGCAGGGTAGACCTGGATCACTTCAGCTGAAGACCTGGGAATTCACTTTATGAAAGTTAGCAAAGGTTCTAAGGATGGAGAATGAGGTTTAGCTATGACTAAGTAATAATGCCTAACACAGAACTTTTGTTTATTCAGGATCCTGGTGACTTGGATTTCAGGGTTTGATTTAAAATAATTAGAAAACAATGGAACAGATTAGTACTGGATCAGTAGTGGAGTGAAAATTGCTATTATAAGTACAAAATTTGGGGGCTGGAGAGATGGCCTAGTGGTTAAGCGTGCCGACTGCTCTTGCAGAGGACCCGGGTTCAATCCCTAGCACCCACATGGCAGCTGAGAGCCATCTTTAACTCCAGTTCCAGGGGAATCCAATGCCCTCTTCTGACCTCCGTGGCATTGCATGACATGGGTGCACCAACCTACATGCAGACAGTACACTCATACACATAAATAATAAATAAAATTAAAAAAATATAAAAATACATAATTTTGCACATGCCAAGAGCTCTCTGACTTAAAGACATTGATAATAGTTAAACACATCTTTTGACCTTGGGTGTCTTTGATTGGTTTAAAAGGTTATATAGGGGCTGGAGAGATAGCCTAGTGGTTAAGAGCACCAACCGCTCTTGCAGAGGACCCGGGGTCGATCCCCAGCACCCACGTGGTGGCCAAGAACCATCTGAGACTCCAGTTCCAGGAGAACTCCAGTTCCAGGGGAATCCGAGACCCTCTTCTGACCTCCGCGGCATTGCACGACACGGGTGCACAGACTTGCATGCAGACAGAACATTCATACACATGCAGAAATGAATAAAAAATTAAAAAAAGGTTATATAGTTATCTCATAAAATACAAGGCAGTTCTTCTATGAAGTTAAAAATGCATCCTGTGTTTCTACATCACTTAAAAGATGCCAGGCTTTATTGAGATTGATGGGGACTGGGGATGGCCATATGTTGCAAAAACTACATACTTTGGGATATGATGAACTTTCTCTTAACTAATTTCTGAAATTTTGCCAGCATTCTCTTTACAAACAGTAAATTAAAACTAGAGATTATTCAAGTGAATTTATAAAAATAAAAATTCAGTAAGAAATCTGATTAAAAGTTTTGGTTATTAAATTCTCACTTTTTGCTTGTTTTATCAGATTACAGGGGATTATAGCAACATTATCTTCTTGAATTTCCAGTGGAGCCCCTAATTTTAAAAGCCTACTGCTTTAGAAATCAATTGCATACATGTGAGGCTGATGCACCCTTCTGGCATATTAGACTAGCATCTTCAGTCTTTCCTTCAGGTCCCCTATGGGTAGACAGTATGATCTTAGCTTACATAACTCATGATGATCAAACACATTTGCCAAACAATATATTTTCAATGATTCTGCTATGCGAAATGAGTTGCAGTGAACTTTAAATTAATTGGTAGAAAGCATTGACTCCTTGCTAAGAAGCATGTTACTATGACTATAAGAACATAGGACATGCTAAGAAGCATATTACTTAAGAATGTAACTTCTTTGGGTTCTACCCCAAGGCCCTCAACTTGTGTAGATCAATAGAGATAGGTGACCTGTACTTGACTTAATTTATTGTTCCTTCAGGTTAGGAGTGAAAATTTTAATTGGTAAATATGTATACTGAACCAGTTTAGAAAAAGTTTAGCCTCTAAGTCAGAAGTTACATAGGAACTTAAAAAAATATAGTCAGAGAGAGCATTCCAATGTGATATGCTAGTGAGAGGAACAGGATGCAATGTTGCATATGCAAGAAACAGGTGGGCCTGAGAGATGGCTCAGTGGGTAAAAGCCTTTGTCACACAAGCCTGGCAATGTAGTTCAATAGTTAAAACCTAAGTAAAACAAAAAAGTAGCATAACGTGTTGATACTTATCTGTAATCTCAACACTCCTGCAGAGAGATGGAAGGCAGAGGCAGGAGAATTGCCTGGCAGCTTGTGGATCTCAGCCTAGAGTAAACTGAGTGGCAGAAACAAGAGAGACCCTGCCTCAGACAAGATGGAAGGAGAGAACTGACTCCCCAAATTTATCCTCTGATGTTCACAGGCTTATTACACTGTGTGTGTGCTAGCACGCACACACACGCACACACACACACACACACAAATCCAAAAGAGGAGAAAGAAGACAAAGAGGGGGAGGGGGAGGAGGAGGAGGAGGAGGAGGAGGAGGAGGAGGTCCTCAACCCAGGACCCACTATTTAGCATGAATGTCATCCCAAGAGTCTAGGAAGCCTTTTAATCATTCATATCAATATTCTATGATTAGGTGTATAGGTGGATTTTTATAAGGAGACCATTAAATTTCTAACTAGATCTATTAAGAGCCACCGTCAAGGGTGAGCACCCTTAGCTTCTAGCTAACCTCATATTCTTGAAACTCAAGATTGATCAAAATAATTCTTCACAGAGCATGAAAAGTTAATGAGTGCTAATGGGCCATTAACAAAAGGCCAAGTTGAAACATCTAAAGCTCATGAAATTTACATGTTAATTCTGTGACACACCTGAGTAAAGTATTTCAAATTATAAAGCATTTGCTACCCATAAAGATGCCACAACAGCAGGAGAATTGTTCCTGATCAAGATAAGTTGTAACATAATCCCTTATCAACATGGCTGAGGAGAAAACTTTACCTCCTCCTATTCCAGATGGTGCCATTTTATCAGAGTTTTGCTCCTTGGTAGGCTCCGTTAATTAAAGTCCTTACTGACTGTTAATGGCAGACTTGTGCTGTAAAAATGACTCAGGAACAGATGTCAGTAAATTTATTAAAGTGACTGGATAATCATCCTGACTATGCTCTAAAGGGCTCTTCCATCTTCACCCACAAGAACCTTCACAGGACCTGAATATTCCCTTTTCGTTTTTCTGCTTCCACAGAGGAGGCAAAAGGGAAAGGGGAATGATTGGAGGGGAAAGACCAAGGTTCTTTCTCAAAGTCATCTTAGAAAGCACTTTGACCTGCTTGATGAGTAAAGTGGGTGTTGTAGCACTTTCAAATGCAGAAATACCAAGATGTTATACGTGTAACATGAAACCCTCTGAAAGACTCACCACAGGTTTTCTAATCACATTCATGTTTGCTATAAACTTGTGGGTCAAACTTTCATCTCACACCTTTGTTTTTGTTTTGTCAGCATATATCCACAGCTGAGAGAGAAGCCTGTTTTAACCAAACATAGAAGAAAGTAAATGGTTCGAATCTATCGATTAACTAAAAGAAAAGGTGATGTTTTGTGCCATCCTGCCAAAATAGGTCTTTGAAATAGAAACCACAAAGGGGGTGTTCTGTGTGCATTTGAATATTGTCTATTTTGAAGCAAGCTCACATTTTTAATCTTAATGAATGCAAGAGAAAAACCTAAGAAAAACTTAGAAGTGAAAGCTTTCACTAGAATAAAAAAAGATACATGTTTTAGAAACATTCAAAGCTCTATAAAGATGCAATGTTTTTAAAAGTTATTTTACTGACTTTCTTAGAAACCAATTCACTTATAACATGAAGCATTTGTGGCTATCGTTTTTAGAAGCAAGAAAATATAAACATTTTAAAAGTTTTTTTTAGGAAAACTAAATTTCAAGTTCATGGAATAAGGAGATAGATGAAAATACAAATAGTTTTTAAAAAACAAAATAAATACAGCAGAGTTAAAAATATTCTTAAGGTAGCTGTAGGAAAGTGTTGTCTACCTCATTGCCTTAATAGTTAAGAGCTTTGGACAATATTCATCTTAGGAATCAAATCAAGCTGCATTAGTTAAGGGAAACATAACTAGTCCCAAGTACACTTTGATACTGCAGTTGTATTTTCTAGTATTTACAAAGTCAGTTCTCAATTTCCTCATTCTTTGTTAAGAATCCCTTTTAAAAATCTGTTATTTTTGCCAACTTTATTTTGAAATAGTTTTACCTGTGCATGGACTTTGGAAAAGTAATTCAGGAATCTCCTCTGCAGTTTTACTAAGATTCCAATAAAATAGTCTTTGAAAGCAGACAGTAAAATGATCCAGAACTAAAAAAAATTAACAATTTCACATGTACAGAGGTTTGTCAGTTTTGTTTTTATGATTCTTTTTTGTTTTGTTTTTGACAGGGTCTCCCTACTGCCAGCCCACCTGTAAGACACTATGTAGGCTGGCCTCCATCTCACAGAGATCCTCCTGACTCTGCCTCCCAAAGGCCAGTATTAAAAGTACGTCTTGCCACCCTGTGAAATTTGCCAGTCTTAGCATACACTAACCTGTTTGTTTTGAGGAAGGAGAGGTGCGCAGTTCTCTGAAATGCTATCAGATGTATTGATTTGTGCAACATCCCAGTAATCAAGACGCAGGACAGTTCTATCACCCCTGAAACACCCCCTCGCTCTTCCCTTTTATAATCACACAGTCTTCAGAACCCCAGCTCCTGACAAGCACAGCTTAGTTCTCCATTACCATAGTTTCAAGAATACCACATAGAATGCAGTCATCCTTCTGCAGTTTATAATCCAAGGCACACTTTGAAGACTGCATAATGCTTTGGTCTTCATCCAAATTTTTCTTTCAGTGAACTGTAGCTTATTTATTTTATTGCTGAGTTGTATGAGATGACACAGGTGTACTTTTAATGCTGTGAGAAAACAGTTATTAGCCAAGTAAATAAGGCTTTGTCTTTGAAAATGTTTTACATTTTACCATATTTTCATTCTATTTTAGCAGAAACCATGGATTCAAAACGAATGCTTAAAATGGATTTCTCTTTTATTTTGTTTTGTTTTTAATTTAAAAATTTTAAATTTATTTTTATTTTATGGTTTATTGACCCCCCCCCCCATGAAACTCCCACTATATCTATATATATATATATATATATATATCGTCCATTTATATACATATATTTTAAAAAAACTTTAAAAAAAAAAAAGGAACTGGAGTTACAGGTGGTTGTTAGCTGACATGTCGGTATTTAGGAACTGAACTGTGGGTCCTCTTCTAGAGCACCCAATGATCATAACTACCTACCACCTCTCCAGCTCTCTCCTTTTTATAAAAATTTTATTTTTTATTTTTGTTTTTTTTTTTTTGGTCTTTTCGAGACAGGGTCTCCCTGTAGCGCGCCCAGCTGTCCTGGAACTCACTCTGTTAGACCAGGCTGGCCTTGAACTCACAAAGACTCGCCTGGCCTCTGGCCTCCCAAGTGCTAGGATTAAGGCGTGCCCGCCAACCACGCCCGCAAAATTTTTATTTATTATTTATGTGATCCGATGTACCCCTACTGTCTGCATACAGGTCTGTTTTCGCTCTCTCGCCTTTTTTTATTTTTTTTTTTTTTTTTTTTTTTTTTTTTTTGAGACAAGGGTCCCCTGTAGCTCTGGCCTGTCCTGGAACTCACGCTGTAGACCAGGCTGGCCTGCCCAAACTCACAGGAATCCGCGTTGCCTCTGCCTCCAAGTGCTAGGATTAAAGGACTGCGCCCCACACCCTCAGCCGGCAGTATTTATGGTTCTGTATGTGTATGAATGTACTGTCTGCATGCAAATTTGTGCCCCGTGTAGTGCATGCCTTGAGAGGTCGAGAAGAGGTTGTGTCGATTCCCTTCTGGAGTAACGGAGTTTCTCCTGGATTGGGTGAGTTTCAGACGGGTCCTTGGCCGCCATGTTGCGGTGCGGGGGATTGAACCTGGGTCCTCTTGTAAGAGCGGTCCGCACTCTTAAACCGCTTAGGGCCCTCCTCTCCAAGCCCCCCCCCCTCTCTTTTTAATTAACCTACATAGTCTTTAACTTCAAGACCTGAAGTGTACAAACAATTTTAAAAATTAAGTTCAAATGGGTTTAAGGGACATTCTGGAGAATGTAATAGACTCGGCCGCTTTGCTCATTTCACATGGCTTTGGTCTATTTGGCAATGACGCACTTCCTCTGATAACAACACCTCCCTCTGATAAGGTTAAGGATGGGGATGTGTAATATCAAAAGTTAAAAATAAACACAACTGAGTCATGTCGATTGATTTAAGGATGGCACATGACACAGACCAGACAAATCAGAATTTAATTCTGTGGTTTTTGTTACCATGAGCCACTTTTTGAGCCACTTTCTTCTGTGACCAAATTCATTAAAGCAAAGTATGGAATCATCCAGGCTAGAATGCAGTTCAGAGAGGAACAATGAGAGATAAACAAAGTGAATCATTGAAACTGTCCATCTTTTCTCTAAATTGGTCCTTTCTGCATGCTCTGTGAAAATAGCTATGGTCCCTTTAAAAACTTTTCTTTGCCAGATGACATCATGCTAAACACTGTCAGTAGAGTCCTTAAGAGTGAGGCTGCAGAAGAAAATGCTATCTTGCTGCTTGGACCTGTGTGCTGCTGGCTCTGCAGATTCCTGAACCTTGCATCTTCCCTAATGCTCAAACACACACACACACACACACACACACACACACACACTTCACACAGACACACACAGACAGACACACACACACACTTCACACAGACACAGACCCACACACAGGCCAGACAGACACACTTCACACAGACACACACACAGACACACACACACTTCACACAGACACAGACACACACAGACAGACATACACACTTCACACAGACACAGACACACGCACTTCACACAGACACACACAGAGACAGACACACACACTTCACACAGACACACACATGCTTCACACAGACACATCCGCAGACAGACGGACAGACACACTTCACACAGACACAGACACACACACACACTTCACACAGACAGACACACACACACTTCACACAGACAGACAGACACACACATTTCACACAGACACACACACTTCGCAGACACACACACACACACACACGTGCCTAGTTCCTGTAACTCATCAGCTTTTCACTAAGACACACACACACACACACACAGACACACACAGACACATGTGCCTAGTTCCTGTAACTCATCAGCTTCTCACTAAGATGCTTGGTGGGCGGTGGCCATATTACACAGAGGCCAGCAGCTGCCTCCCACTGCCTCCCTTACACCTTCGTAGGCAGTTTGGTAGCAGAGTACTCTTAGGGAAACATCACTCTATGAATATTCCTGGTACTCTAGAAGGCTCATTTCAAGCAAGAACCAGACTGAGGCTTTCCAGAAAGTTTCCTGGGCACAGCCCCAGTGACTTCTGGGCTATCCAGTAAGCCAAGGCCACACCTTCTCCAGCGAGTCTGGGCTTCAGCTTAGGCAATGGACTCCTATACTTGCCGCGGAGTTGAGCAGCAGCAGAGTCAGCTGCTCCTGGTATCTGCTTTTCAATAACCAGTCCCTTGATTCTCTAATCCCTTGTCATAGGTAATGATTCTTTATACTCAACTTTCCCTGTTCAAATTGGATTTCTTCTGATTGGTTCTGATTGGTATACCATGCCTAATGGCAGAGATTCCCTTGGACTTCTCCATTTTATGCTCTGATAAATTCCACTATTTTACCAATGTTAGCTACAGTTACATTTCGGAACTGGAAAAGTTCTGAAAAACTGAAATCCATAAAATTAGTAGATAGACTATCCTACAGAAAATATTGCCTAAGAAAACCCAATAAATATGTTTTGTAAAATCAACTGGATAACTGAGATAATTCAAATGGTAAAGTGTTTGCCTGGTAAATAAAAAGACCTGGGTTCAATCCCTAGAACACACATAACAAACCAAGCATGATGGCATGTACTGTAATCCCAGTACTGCATAGTCAGAGATGCATACACATGCATCTCTGGGCCTTACTGGCCATGCAGGCTAGATGACTTTGCAAGTTAAAGATCAGTGAGACACCTTGTCTCAAAAAAGCGGGATGATTCTTGAAAAATGACACTGGAACTTATCCTTAGCTTCTACGTGCATATGAATGCATACACACACACACACACACACACACACACACACACTTGCTCACACATATGCATACGCAAAATAGACTTGATATTCAAATTCCCACACAATTTCAAAGTCTCACATGCACAAAATGATATTACTGCTATAACTTGGAATTTGTTCTCTCTCTCTCTCTCTCTCTCTGTCTCTCTCTCTCCACACACACACACACACACATTGTGAATAGATTTTATATCTGTGATATAAATTTAGACAGTAGCCTAAGACTCGTGCTTTGTGCAGAATGCCTCACCATATCCTATGAAAAGCCTCTGACTGAGGAAGTTGATAGTACTCTTTCTCTGATGATGAATCAATGTCATCAGGTTAACATTAAGCACTTAATATATTTCTATTGATCTGATGACAATCCAAGATGAATTTTTGTGAATTTTTAATGCTAAATATACATATACTAGGCTGAGTGCTTTTTAATTTTGCTTTTATTATCATTTTATGTGTTTATAAAAATCAGTTGCTTTTCCCCCCAACAGTTCTACACTAATTAAAACTCTCTCCTATTTTAGAATTAGAAGCAACATATATAAAAAGCAAAATAAGAAAGTGTTATAGTTACTGTGGTGGTTTGAATGAGTGTCCCCCATAGGCTGTAAGTATTCAGACATTTGTCTCCAGTTGGTGGCACTGTTTTTGGAGGTCTTAGAAGGTGTGGCCGTGCAGGGGGAGGTATGTCACTGGGGGTAGGCTTGGTGAGTTTAACAAGCCTCGTGGTCTCCAGCAGCTCTCTCTGCTTCCTGTGCTCTTTGTGAGATGTGACCCTCGGCTTGCTGCTCCAGATCCAGCCACCATGCCTCCCACCACAGTGGACTCTAATTCCCTGGAACCGTCAATCGTAAGCTCAAATAAACTCTTCCTTTTATAAGTTCCTTGGTCATGGTGTTTTATCACAGCAACAGAAAAGTGACTAATACAGTTACTAAAAGATTTTCTAAGTTATGGGGGCTGGAGAGATGGCTCAGCATGGCATGTTAGAGCATTGGCTGCTCTTGCAGAGGACCTGGGTTCAGCTCCCAGCACCCACATGGCAGCTAACAACTGTGCATAGTACCAGTGTCAGGGGATCCAATGCCCTCTTCTGACCTCCATGACCTGCACGACATGGATGCACCTACCTACATGCAAACAATACACTTAATACATATAAAATAAAAATAATAAATGTTTTTAAAAGATTTACTAAGTTATGAAGCAAGAAAATATCATACAAATAAATAATCTTGTTTCATATTCTGTCTTCCAAAATCAAGGATAATTTGGAGATGTGTGTGTTAAATGATTCTTGTTCCATAATTGACTTCTTAACTAGGACAACAATTTCTAGTGAGCAAGATATAAAGAGTTACTGACTAAAACACAAACAAGCAGAACCGTCGAGACTATAGTTTGTTGTCATCTTCAGTCTACAGCCTTTCTTTTTTTTAATTTTTTTTTTTTTTTTTTTTTTTTTTATTGGTCCTTTTTGAGACAGGCTCCTCCCTTTATCCCCAGCTGTCCTGGAACTCACTCTGTAGACCAGGCTGGCCTTGAACTCACAAAGAATCTGCCTGCGTGCGCCTCCGATGCTAAAATTAAGGCGTGCGCCACCACGCCCGGCTCGTCTACAGCCTTTCTAACAGAACATTATGACTCTGTTGCAGAAAAGTGAGACCTGTGCACAGCTTCTGCTGTCAGCAGAGCATTAAGGGAGGAGACAGAAGACTAAAGGTGTCAGCCTAGATCTATGCTCCTGACTGGTAGAAAGAAACAAAGAACGTGACATGATCAGGAGTTAATGATACTCCATTTATTCTCCTCATTGGTCGTCTATGTCAATGATGGATAAGAGTCCAAGAAATTATAAATCATTTGGCATAATGTGGGGAGTCTTACTATGATAGAGATTTGTGATTATTATTATTACTATTATTATTTTATGTAGTGAATGTATTGCCTATATGTGTGGAAGTGTGCCTGTGTCATGCAATGCCCCTAGAACTGGAATGGTAGACAATTATTAACTACCACATTGGTCCCGGGTGTGGTGGCTCACACCTTTTTTTTTTTTTTTTTTTAATTTATTTCTGTATGTGTATGAGTGTACTATCTGCATGCAAGTTTGTGCACCTGTGTCGTGCAATGCCGCGGAGGTCAGAAGAGGGTGTCGGATTCCCCTGGAACTGGAGTTCTTCTGGAATTGGAGTTTCAGACGGTTCTTGGCCGCCATGTGGGTGCTGGGGATCGAACCTGGGTCCTCTGTAAGAGTGGTCGGCGCTCTTAACCGCTAGGCCATCTCTCCAGCCCCGGTGGCTCACACCTTTAATCCTAGTACTCGGGAGGCAGAGGCAGACAGATCTCTGTGAGTTCAAGTCCAGCCTGGTCTACAGAGCGAGCTCCAGGCCAGCTGGGGAAATCCTGTCTCAAAAAGACCAAAAAAAAAAAAAAAAGTATGTGTAGTAGAACTATATTTTAGACTATTCATTTTCCCTTTGAACTTTATTGATTTTTACCACTAGCTTATAGGATTATCAAAAAAGAACTGACAGCATCAGAAAATCATCTTCAGTAGTGCAGAGTGTCTATTTTCAGTCCACCACTTTTTTTTTCAGTGGAATTTGGCCATCCCCTGAGAGGTATAGATTATATTAAATATAAGGGATTTACTTCTCCACAGTTCTTTAAAACACTGGAAATGGTGATAAAAGAAACCAGAAACTTCAGCTGAAACAAAGGTACAAAAGAATTCTTTAAAGTTCCAGACTTTAAATTTATATCTCTTCTCTGTGATATGATCATGTTATTACATGGTCTGATTGAGATACTATGCATGCCTTTCTTTTTGATCAAGAATAATACTGTCTCCTAAGAAAATGGCAAGCTATATGGTAATGTTTTATAGAGACTGCTTAGTACTACCAAATTGTGGTATTTTCTTCTCCAGTAAAGCCTCAATAAGTTGGCCCTTCAACATCAAATCGTGTGTCCCTGCTCCTTCTACTCCCTTTCTTATGCTAGACATGCTTCAGACAAGTCAGAAATTCTCAAGAAGAATTTATATGTGTGCACTTTGGGCGACACCAAGTGTACCAGGTACAGTAGGTTAATAGAAGAAAACACATTGGGAACCATTTTTATTTTCTCATGAATGTCTACACAAAAACCTTCTGTTTCTTATGAGAGGAAACAACCCTAATCTCATTCCTTCACATGTATTATTTGAGATAAGAAGAGTATATACAAACTCAGGGTCATTTTCTTAAAACTTTAAAGGCTTGTTGAAAAGAAAGTGATTCAAGAGTTTACTTGGTGCCATAAAACAGGGCTAGTCAAGGAGATTACCCTTCCCTTTGGATGTTCTGTGGGAAATAAAATTGAAAGTTTCCACTAACTCCATTTTACTTTTCCTTTTTGGGGAGCTTGGTAACCTCCTAGCTATGATATTTTCAAACCCTGGCCAGAAATCAAAGTGTGCATCTCTAAGAAAATATCTTTTTAAGATCTGGAGACAGGAGATACATTTAACTGTGTTTGCATAAGGATTCCTCAGCATGGCTTCTTGTAAACGAAGTTGAACAATTGTTGCCAGTTTCTTGAAATGCATGTTTTTAGAGGTATTTCAGCATCTATATATAATATATATTATATATAAATACTAGACTTACTATTTAGGCAGATTTAAGACAAATGACTTCTGTATAACTTCATGTTCCTAGAAGTAGAAAGGAGTGGATGGCATGTGCTGGAACACGTTCGAGCTCCTGCTAACAACACAAGATGCATTCCTTAAAATTTTATTGGTGTCATACAAGAGGGAACTTTCTCTGTTTCTTTTATATCTGTTAGCTATTTATATAATTGTCTTTAATTTATGATTCAAGAAATATGCCTCTAATTCAACATGAATTTCTTTAATTTCAGAATAATAGATTATCTGCATATAATGATACCTTTGAGCTTAATCAAATAAAAACAGTTCAGATGAGTCCAAATATTATTTGCTAAGTACGATTTGTTGATGTAGCACAGTGGAATGTGCCAATGAGGACTGAGAGAACTTCACATTGTTCTGTAATAAATCAACATGACTATCTCGGAATTTATGGACAGGAGCCACACCAGGTCTTCGGGATAAGCCATTTCCTAAGAAGATAAAGCTAAACTGTGACAGTCTTGGGGGAGGAAGACAGAAGTGCTTCCTGAATGAATGACATTTGGGAATAAGACCCATAAATGGCCACAAGGTCATTCAAGATAAGTTTTGTGGCCTACTGAGGGCTGTGAAAGATTAGATGGC
The DNA here is from genome assembly GCA_009823505.1 of Rhizomys pruinosus. NCBI lineage: Eukaryota > Metazoa > Chordata > Mammalia > Rodentia > Spalacidae > Rhizomys > Rhizomys pruinosus. Next base: position 481,016 of record VZQC01012184.1, read on the forward strand.
CAATAATTCAATTTGTTCAAGATCTATTCATGGGTCAATCATGATACTCTTTATTTTTTAGGAAAAAAAGCATTCTGTTGCATTGAAGAATGATTATAATCAACACCATTTGCATTTCAAAATTGCTGGAGAAGATTTTTAATGGTCTCATCACAAAGAAATGACAAATACTTGAAACTATGCTTGCATTCTCCTTTCATCATTGCACAATGTGTAGAAGCATCAAAATACCACACTGTACTCCCAAGGGGCTGCAATTACTATTTCAATGAAAATAAAAATTTAAAAAGAGTTCTAATCCTCCCTACTCATTGTGATAATTGGTCTCATGATTTCATGGACTGCCTGTGGTGCCTTAGTCTTCTATTGGCTCACAAAGGCTAAGTACACAGCAGTTGCATCAGCACTAGATTCTCAGTATGTCACATAGGTCTGTTATTGTGTCCTTACAGTCTTTAATGCTTACTGATTAATAGTTAAATACCTGCTATAGTTATTTTTGGGTTTTCATTTTTCTATTATAATGGAGAAAGAGCAAAATCATATGTGAAACAGTCACACTATGCTTGTCTGAGAAGAAAAGGCTCTGACTAGAAAGCCTGGAAAAATGCTTATTGACTATTCCCCAGACTAACATATTTCTCAGTAGAAACAAGAACATATACTGTAACCATGGAAAATCTGGGAAAGTGGAGCGCTTGAAAATACCATTTACACTACATCAAAATTGAGCCCACTCAGGCAACATAAATCTTTCCCATATGTCATGACTTCTTGCTGCCCAGCTTCTAGTCCTAAAAGACACACTGCAAATAGCCCTATAGTGTTTTATGCTTGAAATTGAAAGAATAGTTCTCTAATAAACCCAGGGAGATAACTCACTTTGGGAAGAGCAACAGGATAAAAGTTTGCAAACTTTCAGATACAAATTGAAACCATTTTTATGTCCTCTACTAGGCCTAAACTTCAATAAAAATGAATTGCCCTTAAAATTAGAGGTACACTAAAACTATAGGTGGGATAGCATAGCTGATCTTAAGTTCTGACTTGTATCTTCAAATTCTCGATGTTTTGACCAGGATATAGTTGTAGAGACCATTGTGTTTTCCAAATCAGGACATGTGGCATCATAGAGTGATTGTCTTATCTTATGAAGACCAAGTCTAACCTGAGAGGAGTAAGATGGCCAATGAATTATCATCCCAAGGACCTGACTTCCAGCAGGGTTTCTCAAAGAGTGGTCTGTGGATCATAGCCTGCATCATAATCAACCTGGAGTTTTACTAAAGTGCCTATTCAAGAATCACCTGCCAAAGTAACTGAATCAGATGCTCTAGGAAAGGACACAGAAAGCTTCATTTTCAATTCTTCAGGTTACATTTATTTCTGCAGAGAAAAATCTAATACATACAGACAAAAGAGAATGGTACGTAAGATCAGGACATTAGAAGACAGGCCAGAAACTCAGCTAATAAGTAAAGGATCATTTTTACCTGGATCTTTAAACAGGGCATGCATCAACACGACGTCTTTGAAGAGAAAACAACATACTGGTGGTTAAACTCGTTTTCTCAAGGGGATTCTGATGTACCCCTGGCATTGTCTCTCAGAGGAGGAATGCAGAGTCTCCAGTCAGAGTTCATATAAGAATGTTCTGGAGTAGCTGGCACTAACCCCTCCCCAAGACTCTGGTGTTCTGTCTTGAAAATCTTAGTCCAGAAAAGTCTACACTTGCAGTAAGTTGGCTTTCCGTGGTTTTCAGCATCTACTGTCTGCTTCTTGGTACTACCATTTGGCTTTAACTATTTTTTTTTAATTTTTTTATTTAACTTTATTTATTTCTGTATGTGTATGAATGTACTATTTGCATGCAGGTTTGTGCACCCATGTCGTGCAATGCCGTGGAGGTCAGAAGAGGGGGTCGGATTCCCCTGGAACTGGAGTTCTCCTGGAATTGGAGTTTCAGACGGTTCTCAGCCGCCATGTGGGTGCTGGGGATCAAACCCAGGTCCTCTGTAAGAGTGGTCTGCGCTCTTAACCGCTAGGCCATCTCTCCAGCCCTGGCTTTAACTATTAATTGAGCTTTAACTCTATGCTCTTCAGTTTTAGCTTTGTGTTCTAATATAAACTGATATTTTTGCCATGATCTCCCTGTAGTTCTCGCTGGCCTGGAACTCACTATGTGAGCCAGGCTGGTCTTGAATTCACAGAGACCTGCCTCTGCCTCTGCCTCTGTGTCCTGAGTGCTGGAATTAAAAGCTGTACCATCACATTCCGCCATTCTTGCAGTTTTAATTCTTGTCTCATATTCAATGCCCAGTTTTTAATAAGCCTATAGTTGCTAGCTGTCTTACTTTTTTAAATTTTTTTATTAATTTTTATTTATTTCTGTATGTGTATGAATGTACTGTCTGCATGTAAGTTTGTGCACCTGTGTCGTGCAATGCCGCGGAGGTCAGAAGAGGGTGTTGGATTCCCCTGGAACTGGAGTTCTCCTGGAATCGGAGCTTCAGACGGTTCTTGGCCCCCATGTGGGTGCTGGGGATCGAACCCAGGTCCTCTGTAAGAGCGGTCGGCGCTCTTAACCGCTAGGCCATCTCTCCAGCCCCGCTGTCTTACTCTTAAGAGAAGTCAACAACGACAACAACAACAAAAACAAAGTAAAAAACTAGTCCTATCCCTAACTCCAGGGATCTCCCCAGGGGCTGGACATCATTGTTGCTTAGCTATGCAGTCTGTATATCATCTCTGGTCATTCCTAGTCACAACATCTTGGTATGTTCAACAAAGAAGCTTAGCTAACCCCATCTTTTGGGAGGGTTTATACAGATTTTATTACACAGACATGATATGTTAAATCATGGATCATTAGCGATTAACTCAACCTCAGCCCCTTTCTTTCCCTGTGGTTATGGAGAAGATCTAAAAGTTCCGACCCACCTATCATGCCTTGCCTTTTCTGGAAATGAGGCCCCATCCTGAAGCTACCTAGAAAGCTCTAGCTAATGGTTATTGATTAGCATGTAAACATACTCTTCCCATTCCAGAGGTTTCCAGGTTTTCAAAAGCTATCTTCCAAAACACAAGAGTAGACCATGCATGTATATGTATATATACATATATGTATATATTAATTTCTTATTAGCTCATCCTCAGAAATCCAAACATTTTTTCCTTCCTGTTCTTGATTTTTATAGAGTTAGATAGATATTACCTTTTTGGCATCTTAGTTGTGCCTTAAGAACCTGGATTAAGATCACTCATTACCAGGGCAGACTTGTTTTGTTAAGATACTTTTAGCTAAGCAACAATCCTTTTGAGCAATTTGCTGAAATTTTAGGACTTTTCTTGTATTGCTTAAGATAACACTAGTAAGGCATAAAAATGATGGATCTCCATGGTCTTGGGGATCAGATTTTTCCTGAAATAGAAGCTAAAACAGAACTCTCCCGAGTTGTCTAAGTGAAGCTTCTGTAGGATTCTTTTCATCCTGTCGTCTCACTTCTATGTAGGATATTACCACATCAAAATTTACATTCGGTCTTTCCAGTCTTGAAATCCCTTCAGGTCCAAAGATAAACAAGTACACTCTGTACTTTTGAGAAAATTGTAAGCTATTATTTTGTCACTATAATTTTCTGGAGTAATTCACAGTGCTAAAAGTAATTGGTTTAAGTTAAACATTTGACATGTTAAAGAATGAATATTGGTCTGCAAATCAAGGTGTTTGAAAAATATAACATTCTTATTCTTTATACCACCTCATGACAGAAGCTTAATCTTAAACCTCCACTTTGTCAGGCATCATCTGATACCTGAAACACTGAGGGTTTTTCCTATGTTCTGAGCAAGGGAGGGCGGGACTATGTTTCACAGTCTTCATTCTCAGAACCCATGGGCACCTCTGGAATTCATTCCACAGGCCTGATGTCTGGCTTCCTCCAGTGTAGTTATTCATTTTGTTCCCCTTGCGGGTGTGGGTATCACACAGGATAATCTGGAATAGTATTCTATACACATTTGCTCATATGTTCATTTCTAGTAATCACATACTATGAAAGCATGCAGGTATCACACAGGATTATCTGGAACAGTATTTTGGACACATTGGCACATACGTTCATTTCTAGTAATCACATACTATGAAAGCATTGAAAAGGGTTTGAATTTTGCACTCCCCACGAACCTTGCACAAGAAGTGATTCACAGGTTCTACTGCTGTTAGACTAGACCACTTTGGTCTGAGTTTCCAGCTGTGTCTCCCACCAATCCCAGTTAGAGAACAAGCAGGAAAGAAAAAGAATATGAGACTTACTGGGTGTTCCCCATCTCCACAGCATTTGGCATTTGCCGTTTCCCCTTTGATTCTTCTGTCTGTCTCTAATGCCATGAGAATCATTTTCTGCTCATAGGGTTATGTTAAAATCTCTTTTTTGTTGTTGTTGCTGTTGTTATAACTTAAACTTTGACACCTAAGGCCTTAAGAAGTTGGCTTTTTTGAAACTCAAAGGCTTTTCCAAACAAAAATATCCCAAATTATAAAATTGTTATTTATGAAAATAGCCCAAACTATTTTCTGAATTATTACTTTACTGAAAGCTATCCATAATAAAATGAATGATATTTAAGCAAACCTAGTGTATATCATAAATTAGCATTTCAAATATCTCTTGAATATGAGTAGCGAGTACTTCATGATGGGAGGGGACAGCAGAAACTGCACCAACTGAGATGGATTCTGAGGCAGAAAGCACTACTGAAACATTTGAAGGATCATATACTTTAGCAAGAAATCTGAATCAGGAAGAAGTACACAAAGTACAAAACTTCAGAATATTCTACCAAAAAGAAAGAGAAACAGGAAGACTGGCCCACCTTGCTACATATTCTTGTGTAAATGTACCTCAGAGGGTCTGAAGGGATGGCTCAGCGGTTAAGAGAGCACTGGCTGCTCTTGCAGAGGACCCTGGCTCAATTCCCAGCACCCACATGGCAGCTAACAGCTGTCTATTAACTCCGGTTCCAGGGAATCCGATGTCCCTCTTCTGACCTCTGAGGGCATTGCACAACACTGGTGCACCTACCCACATGGAGGCAGAACACTCATACACATAAAATAAAAATAATAAAAAATATTTAAAAACTACCTCAGAGAGGACACACACTCATTTGTAACAGACAAACTAGAGAGTTATTGGAGCTCTATATTTGAGATTTACTTTCAGGTACTGTTCTAGTCATTCATCATACAAAGATGTAAGAGGAAAGAAAGAACGTGCACTTCAGCTGAGAAAGGACAAGGGGCAGGCTGTAAGGCGTTAAAAAGCAGGGATGAAGGTCTCAGCAGAGTGCCTGGGGAGGGAAGGGTACAAGCATGGTCAGGGAGAGCATCTCAGAAGATGTAAAAATCTACAGGAAGACAAGTTCTGGGAATGGCCCACTTGGCCCAAATATCTACCTGCATATGGCAAATTACATGTGGGAAGATGGAAGGGAAGGCCTTTGTGTGAAAAAGAGGGCAGGGGCAGGGATAAACTCTACAGAAGGGCAGAAGGAAAGCTCTAACCCTGGTCTGGACTCATACCATGCTGGATATCCTAATCCATTTCTCCTAGTACCTTCAGATGTTTATGTTCATAGGAACACAAAATTTTATATTTAAAAACTTCTAATACATAATACTAAATTTTAAATGTTCAAGTCAATCTCTGACTCACTTTATTTCAGAAAACACCATGGCACACTGGAGACCTCGCTTTGGGGGTGCTTTATAAATGCTTTATTTTTTGCTTATGTATACCACAATGCATTTAAGAGGCTAAAGAAGTTTAAAGTCAAGCAAACAGTATTGAAAAGGTTCCTCTACAAAATCCAACTCTATCTCTACGATGCACATGGATTCTAACTATTTCTCCTGGCCCCGAAAGAAGGAAACAGAAGGAAAGAAAACATTTAGCTTTATTTCTGATGAGAATTTCAGAGTATGAATTAATATTATTTCAAAACTTGGCATAGATTCAAAGTTCTTATATGAAAAACATAATCTAAACTTGTTATGTGATTGAGAATTCATTTATATTAGTATGTATTGTTTTGAAATAAATTTTGGGGGCTGTAGAGATGGACTAGTGGTTAAGATCACTGGCTGCTCTTTCTCTCTGCAGAGACCAGAGTTTGATTCCAAGCACCCACATGGCAACTAACAACTTTTCATAACTCCAGGAGATCTAGCGCCCTCTTCTGTTTTCTGCAGGCATTGCATGACATGGGTACACTTACATGCATGCAGGCAATAGACTCGTATACATAAAATAAAATTAATAAAATAAAAAAAAGAAATTTGAGGTTATTTATTACATTAGCTTTAAGAACAACATCCAACTTCTCTACCATGATTACTCAGGTGTAATTATAAGTAAGCAACAAGCTGATTAGAGAAATGAGATAAGCTAAAGAATTCTGCCACACTGTGAAAGAATCCAAGTCCTCTGACAGAAGTAAGGGTAGTGATCTCTGGGAGAAAGCAGTAGAAGAGAGCTTCAGAAAGCCCACACTGGATGCAAGTTCAAATATGACCATCTATCTAGTAGATATCTACCTAAAGTGAAAAATACTTCAGAAAAATATAACTAACCCAAGACTCTAGGATAAAATCTTGAAGACTTTTAACTATTACTATGGATTTGACTTTCAACTTAAATCTGATTGTGGTCCTGTGTGGATTCTTTGTTAAACTTATTTTTATTTATTGTGTATATTGTGTATTTGTGTGTGTATGTGTGTGTGTGTGTGTGTGTGTGTGTGTGTGAGAGAGAGAGAGAGAGAGAGAGAGAGAGAGAGAGAAAACACAACTTGTGGGAGCTTGTTCTCTCCTTTCACCATATGAATCCTGGGGTCATCGAGATTAGAGGGAAGAGCCTTTACCTGCTGAGCCATTTTGGGCCCTGGATTCTTAAATTCAGAATAATGAAAGTTAGTCTACAAATTGTGCCTCCTGGTTTCAAAGAGCCTATGATAGGTGACTTGCTATTTTTCTCGCTTATTTTATGATTCTTAAGGTTGATTCATTTGGAATAAATAAAGAAAACCACAGATAAATACTGAAATGTCTATTTTCATCTTGTACTTTGTAACTGTCCAAAAGAAGAAACGGTTTATTTTCTTACTCCTTCTCTAAAAAGAACGAGAAAGAAACATGAGATTTCTTTGTCTGAAAGTGAATTATTTTTTCACTTTTTATTTTTTTGGTCATTTTGAGACAGGGTCTCCCTGTAGCCTCAGCTGGCCTGGAACTCATTCTGTAGACCAAGCTGGCCTTGAACTCACAGAGATCTGCCTGCCTATGCCTCTCAAGTGCTAGGATTAAAGGTGAGTGCCACCACGCCAGGAGGTTTGTGTGTGTGTGTGTGTGTGTGTGTGTGTGTGTGTGTGTGTGAAAGTGAATTTTTTTTTTGGTACAGATTGCCCAAGTGCATGGTAAGTGCACATAGTCCTGGGGTTGGAAACACATTGGCTTTTCCAGCCGTGATTTATTACCTTATTTTTATGGAGAAAGCTGAGGTCAAAAAGATTAAGTAACTCACATAGGTTGACACATAGGTATTTGGGCCTCACATTTTTAAATCCAACTCAACAGTCTTTGTTTTTCCCATTTATAAAGAATTCTGTGAAAATTTTAGTTAAGTACCTATCATCTATGTATCTATGTGTCTATGTATGTATGTATGTATGTATGTATGAATCTATCTATCTATCTATCTATCTATCTATCTATCTATCTATCTATCTATCTATCATCATCTGTCTCTCTATTTGTGTATCATCTGTTTATCTATCTATCCATGTATGTATGTATATATGTAAGTAAGTATGTATGTATGTATGTATGTATCTATCTATCTATCTATCTATCTATCTATCTATCTATCTATCATCTATCTATCTATGCATGTATCATCTGTTTGTCTGTCCTGAAATGGCCACAGAGGCACATGGTAGAAAGGAGAAGAAAAGCTTGAAGAAGGAACAGAATGGAGTTCAGAAAATAACAAGAGCTAATTAAACTCTTGGCAAGGTGGTAGCCATGGGAATAAAGACAAAAATGTGCCAAGAACAGTGTTTTGAAAATTCTGTGATAATGGAGTCTGATATAGAGGCTGTGAAAGGAAGCAAGAGGTGAAATCTGGTTTCAGTGAGGAATGCTATAGAAGGGAAAGCACTAGAGTTCTCATGCATCACTGTAGAGGCCCAAGCCTGTGAAGCAACTTCTAGAGGCTGAGCAGTGGGTTGCCCTCTTAATTTTCCAGTGTTGGAGATCCTGGTTTGAGGAAGGAGTGTACCACAGGAGATCTCACTGACAGACAACTCACATAAGGCTTGAAACAAATCTACCAATCAAACAACTAAGCTAAGTTTTAGACTGAAGCCATGGGATTAGATGAAAAGCTAAGGAAGAAAATAAAACAGATCCAGACACTCAAGTCTGAGGAGTGAGAAGACTAGCATTTATCATACAGGGAGGGCAGAAAAAGAAAGCCTGGAGACAGGCAAGTTCCTCCAGGCAACTCTCGAGAAACCTCTGTACTGTAGTAGAATGGAATGCTGAAATTCAGAGAGCATCATGGGACCAGAGAAAAGCAGGGAAACAGAGATAGACCACAGAGCATGTTCTTGGCATGAAGCGGTGTGTACGGCTGAGAACACTGAGTGTTTGTGTAGCATAACAGAGGCCTGAACCTCACTTGTGCACTGAGGTAACGCAGAGGTGCCAGCAGACTGGCAAAATTTATGAAGCAAGTCCAGCTTCTGTCTTCAAAAACATTTTGTTTAAAAGTTCCATAAACACCAGTGGCCCAGGAAATGCCTTAGCAAATATTCATTAACAAAATGACAGCTATTTTAAAAAGTTCCCATAGCTTTTCTATGTTTATTACTCCTTGTGTAAGAAAGACTTTTGACCTCGTCCTCTAGTTTGAGAGAGAACCCTTTCCTCCCCTGGGGATTTTCTGAGAATAGGGGACATGGCTGACCTCTTACTCAGACTGACAGAAATTATGCTATCTCTTCCTCCCATAAATGAATGTATCCCTCAGCTATTGTTTGGGAGAATAGAGAAGTTGGGCTGAGGGCATGAAAAAGTAGAATCTACATTAGTAATATTTATCAACTCTTTTTCCCAGTTCTGTGGGTTTTTTTTTGTTGTTGTTGTTTTTTTTTTTTTTTTTTTTTTTCTTCAGTCTTTTTGAGACACAGTCTCCCTGTAGCCCAAGCTGTTCTGGAACTCACTCTGTTAGACCAGGCTGGCCTTGAACTCATAAAGATCTGCCTGCCTCTGCCTCCTGAGTGCACCACCATGCCCAGCAGTTCTGTGTTTTGTAAAATAAGACTTGTTCATTTCTAAGGCCCTATCACTTCAAAATAAACAAATGAGCAAAAATTGTGTGCAAAATAATGATGATCTCAATTTATTTTCAGTAAAACACAATGAAATAATCTATATCTCAAAGAGAAACAAGTTCCATTATCTACAGACAGGAATAGAATGGAATAGTTAGTTCATAGCTCTGTTCTGTTTTGTTCTCTAAAGTGTACAGAAGTCCCCACGATGCCAGAACAAAATAAACAAAATGATGAAAACATATACCCAGAGAGTATATACATCCCCATCTTCAATTCTACTTTCAAAATTATTAACTATAGATTCCTGATGCATCTTCTTTATTGAAACTAAAAAATTCTAAATTACTGTTGGCTAATAGCAAGTTTACAAATTTATAGCATTATAAATAAACTTAATGAAATCTTGGCATTTTAACAATGATCCATTAGTAAATACCCTATTAAAAGATATATCATAGTAGTTTCAGAACCATCTTATTTGATAATGCCCTTTAGGATTTGAATTATATTCATTCAACAAATGTTTACTGCAAAAATACAAGATGAAGCATGGTCTTAGATAGCATCAACTCTTACATTGTCCAAAAACCACTAAGTACATTATAACTAAAACCAGTATATAAGGATATACTTGAGTTAATCTGAGCATCATTTCTGAAAGATTGTAGTTGAAAATTAAGTAAATATGGATTCTTTAAATGAGAATGAAACAGTGATTTCATTCTCTATTTAAAAGTTCAGAAGTCTACAGCACTACCTTTGACAGGTCATTGGGAAGCATAAATTTTGGTCCATGAATTATAGTTTAGAAGGAGATGGATCCTGGACTCCTAGAGAATGTCTTAGTGTATGTTGAAAAGGACAAGGCAAGATGATACCAGTGAGCTCTAACACCCTTTGATTTATTTAAGTGGTTTCTTCTCTTCCAGTTTAAAAGAAGTGTCCTTCTAAAACAAAGTTTTCTGAAGGGTGGATTCTTAATATCTTTGACTTTTTAGGAATTTTCAGTTCAGACCTTCTGGCTCTAAAGTTCTCATTGTAAAATGCAATTTCCTCTTTAAGTATGAATGTGAAATAAAATTTTGAGGAAAATGAGTCAGTCACAGGAAGCATAGCTTTGTTTCCTATTTTCAATTTGAAAACCTGTGTTTCAACTGGGATAGCATTTTATTTTCAAAGTCTTTCCATTTATGTACCACAAGGTGGCAAAAAGATGCTGAAATGCTGGATAATTTCTTAGAGGAAGTTTCCAAACATATGCAGAGGCCAAAGTCACTGTTAGAGACCAAGGGCCTTCCCTAATACAGTGCTTGGAACAGAGGAGTCTGACATAAACACCACAGGAAGTTTTAAAGCACCCAGGAAAAGTGTCTACAGTGCCTATGGAAATTTTGAATTAAAAAGCATTTTTAAGGCTGGGCATGCTGGTACATGCTTTTAATCCCAGTCCTTGGGAGGAAGAGGCAGGCATCTCTATGGGAGACTGAGGTCACCCTTATCTATACAAAGAGATCAAGGCCAGCTGAGAATACTGGGAGAGTCTGTCTCAATAAATAAATCAAAATAAATAAATTTAAAGAATTGCTTATCAAAAGACTTCTTGATTCTTAATGAAGTTGTAAGATGAAATTAGTAAAGAATTCTAATTAAAGTTGGAATTTATAATTGTTCCCATTGTCCATCTAAAATATATAGTGTTTTATTTTTCTACTTGTGTTAAATAGGATTAGTAGAAATGACTACTGGCATTATCAAGACAGAAATCAGAGACTCATGTTTGCTGTGGACTGAAATATGAAAATGCTGGAAGATAAGAAAACACATATACTATATATTTGACATATAAGTTTTATAAAATTGCCTTATGCTATTTTTAATATAATAGATCTTAGAAGTTAGAATATAACTAAGAAACCAAAATAATAAAGTTAGCCTTTTCTTGGGGGCTAGAGAGATGGCTCAGCTGTTAAGATCACTGGCTGCTCTTGCAGAGGACCAGGGTTTGATTCCCAACATGCACATGACAGCTGACAACCACCCGTAACTCCAGTTCAAAGAGATCCGATGCTCTCTTCTGACTTTTGCAGGCATACATAAGCATGCTTACACACATGTAGATAATACACTCATAAACATAAAATAAAAATATAATAAAAATATTTTCCAAATAGCCTTTTCTTACTCACTCGTCCCCAGAAGCAAGATTTTCACACAGAAGAAAAGCACTGAGTAGGAGCACGTCTTTGTTTTTCCATCTCCCTGTATAATTTTATTATGCTACTTCCCAACAATGTATGCATGAGGACAGCATGTCCATGAATGAGAGAGACTCAAACAAAACACTTAAGGCTTGATTAATATTCGGTCTGCCCCTGGGGATTTAGTTACTCACTGATTCCTTGACACATGCCTCCAGTAACTTTATAAAAAGAAGACAAAACAGCACTTTTTTGTATCAGATGCAGTAATGTGTTATGTATTCCAGACCCACTTCCATGGCAACCTCTACTACAAACCACAACTAAGAGCTTGGGCTTCAGCCAAACGTCTCCTGAGCGCCCAAAATAGATGTCACTGTGTCTATGCCCTTTTCTCATAAGAGAATCTCTTGGGCCTTCAGATAAAGTTACTGCCTCTTATTCTATCCATAATTCTTTTTTTTTACACTTGTTTCTTTTGTTTCAATTCTCATCCTTGCTTTGCAAAATATATAATAGTTAAAAAGAGTGGTCAAAGGGAATTTATAGAGATATGTTAACTGCATAGTAAATAGAGAATTCATTCATTTTGATGGGGAATGGACAAAGGAGGAAAACAATCTTATAAAAGTAGTCAAAGAATTCAAAAAGTAGAGTGATTATGTGATCTTTCAACAGAGGAAGTAAGAGTTTCATATACCACAGGACAGACCCCAGGGGCTCACTGCATTATTGAAAAATTAGATAATGTATATACATAATAGTGCTGAGCAGTTCCAAAAACATACAATTACATCCAGTTCCCCTTACTCCAGACAGAGATCAAAATATATAGTAGGTTTCAATAAGGTGATTATCCACAGATGGCTAATTCTTTGAAAAATGTTTAGAATATTTGGAGCAAAACTTGTGTACCTAGTGTCTCAGAAAACCTATATATCTCTATTTCCTGCTTCTGGACCAGCAGCAAATATTGTAAGTTAGGTGGCCAGGCCCATGGGTAAGAGTGATGTTGCAAATGGCAGCGGCCCTGGGGCACTTTCTGTTTTCTCTGGAAACACCTCCATGACCCAAGGACTAGAAACCTGATGGCATGTGTCTTTCTTGCTAGGGGCATTATTCCTTTAAGGAGGATGAGATTAAGCTACAATGAAATTTATTTTCCTGGGAGAGAGAGAGAGAGAGGGAGGGGGAGGGGGAGAGGGAGAGGGAGATCTTGTATCCAATAGGCTTTGAACTCAGTATGCAGCTGAAGGTGATGTTCAATTCTTGATTCTTCAGGTCTCTACTTCCTGAGTGCCAGCATTACAGGCTTGCATCACCAGACCTGCTTTGCATTATGCAGTGATGTGAATCAAACCCAGGGCTTCATGCATAGTTGACAATCACTCTACCAACTGAGCTCATCCCCCCCTAAGCTGAAGTGAGAAGCAGACTAGTGAATTTTTTTTTTTTTTTTTTTTTTTTTGGTCTTTGTCGAGACACGGGTCTCCCTGTAGCCCCCCAGCTATCCTGGACTCACTCTGTAGACCAGGCTGGCCTTGAATCACAAAGATCCGCCTGCCTCTGCCTCCCCAAGTGCTAGGATTAAAGGCGTGTGCCACCGCGCCCGGGCGCGTCCGGCTACTTAGTGGAATTTTTAAAATGAATAGACAAAGAAAAGGAAGAGTTAAAATTACCAATTAGGGAGCTAGAGAGATGGCTCAATGATTAAGAACACTGACTGTGCTCTTGCAGAGGATTGGGGTTTGATTATCAGTACCCACATGGTAGTTAACAACCATCCATAACTCCAGTTCCAGGGACTACAATACCCTCTTCTGATTTCCTTGGGCACTACAAGACATAGGTCCAGTTATATACATGCAGGCATACACTCATACACATAAAATAAAAATAATTTAAAAATTACCAATTAAATTATCCATACAAGCTGGTTGTAAAACCCCAATTCAAAAAGGTATGTTTTCCAGGTCAGGTCTTTGAAGCCCTGAAGCAGTTTCTAAGCCCAGATAGAATAGGAGCAATCCCTGGACTTCCCTCTCCTGGGTCTCTTATTGATGGGCTATGGATAGATTTTATAGTTCAAATAGAAAATGCATTAGTTGCCCCCCCCCCCAGTTAAGGAAGTCAGCATTTACCTCCTCCCCAACACAAACAACAAAGTTCTAAGGTCACACAAAACCTGATTCAACAAGGACAAGGCTGAAGTAAGCTTTGGATAAGATGACAATGATTATTTATTTAGTTTCTGAAAACAAAACAAAGCACTTCAGCAGCTTCAACTGTCAACAGCCAGAAAACAATACAGCTAAAACCTCAAAGGCTTTAAAGACTATTTTCTCTCAGAACAGAGTTGAAGAAATAGGAAAAAGAAGATGAAGTGACCACGGCACACTTGTCCCCGAGAAACAACCAAACCCTGAAAATTTCAATGAGGAAAAAAAAAAACAGTACCTTATAAGTAACTGGTCTTGTCTATACACAGCTGGTCCCAGAGCCGACTCGTTTAACTGTCTACTGCCTTCAGTTTAAAGTTAATTCTGTTGGCAAGAAAGTACAGAGCTTGTCTGGAAAATATTGTTTGGACATAAACCATTCCTTTCAAAGCAGTGGTAGCTATATTTAAGTTTTTCTGTAGACAAGAATATAAACTCTTCCTGTAGCTAATTTTCTTCCTCCTTCTTCCCCTCAGACTTAGTCAGTATCCTCCCATCCCATATACTGAAGAAAGAGACAGAGAAGGGGGGGCACCCACAGGGAGATATACCTTAAATAATGTAGTATTTGAGCATCTAGAAAATACCAAAACCCAAAGAAGATGAAAGAATTATAGAAAGTTCATCAGTGCCTAAAATATGACTTAGTCCAATGCTTTCATTCTGTCAATAAGCAAATGAATCCTAGAGCAAGTAGAAAGTTTGATTTGTAGGCAACCAGTCAGGCAGCTCGATTGTTAGTGCCCCAGTTAACAGATACCGGGTTTCATATTTCTCAGTTCAGCATTTCCACTGCACTAGGCACCTGTGCGGAAATGGCTTTATCTTTCTCCTCTGTATCATTGTAAGGCATGTGAAGGGGTGGGCAGTGGTGCAATTAGGGTGTGAGAACCAACAGTTTCAGAAAAAGCAACATCTTCAGCTTCAAAGTCCTTAATAGTCAAACTTCCCCTGTAATTCCCTGTTTTCTTTTAATACCTAGGGAATGATATTTTTCTTGCTTTTTCAAGGATGTTAATATCAATTAGTCCCTACCGAGGACCACATCAGGAAGGGTTTTTCACAGGACAGGCATTAGATTACTTCTGTGATCTTTCCACCCAGCATCAGAGAGAGCTATAATTACATGGCTCCTGAACAAGAAACTTATTCTTTATCTTTGTGTGTGTGTGTGTGTGTGTGTGTGTGTGTTTGTACGTGTAGTATGTTTCTATGTGAATACAGAAGTACATGTACAAGCATGAGGGAGTGTGTGGAGGCCAGAGGACTACCTCAGTAGCATTCCCTAGTTAGAGTCTGCCTGGTTTCTTGAGACATGTTTTCTCACTACATCTGGAAATCACTGAATGGCTAGGTGCCTGGCCAATTAGGGTCAGGGTTCTGCTCAGGTGCCAGTTGTTTATGTCAGGTCTTCATGCCTGTCAGATGACAAACCTTTTACTCACTGAGCTACCTACCCAAGCCCACAGGTTTATTTATGACAATCATTACTGTGATTTTTTTTGGTGTGGTGCTTGGATTTGATCCAAGGAGGCCATGAATTCTAGATAAGCTCTACCACTAAGCTACATTTCAGACCCTATATATTTTAGAATTATTGATTAATTAATACATTTTTGGCAGTGTTTTGCCCTGCTGGCCGGACTGGCATCAAGGTCATGGTAATCCTCCTGCCGTAGCCTCCTGAGTGCTGGATTAGAGGTTTGCACCATTTTGCCTTGTTTAATTAATTTTGTTAAATAAAACAGATATGTAATTGAATAATTTTATTTGGTGTCTTTCACATACCATTTCTCAGTTATATAGGAAGAAAATATTTTCCTATGACTAAAGGTGTTATATTCCTATAATAATAACTTGAAGTTATTTTCCTTCTGTAATATATTCGTTTAGTACCTTATTTGACAAATATTTATTGGATATTTATGAAGCCACCAGATCCCTTCCCATGAAGAATAGAGTAACTGACAAGCAATACTGCCTTAGGAAAGTGAGTAATTTTCAGTCAAAAGTCAAAGAATTTGGATGGGAATTCCATAAGGTGAATTTTTTATGCCACTTTTTAACTATTTTTATACTTCAAATTTGTGTGCTATTTTTTAGATACTATTACTGAGTTAGCCCAAT
This sequence comes from Rhizomys pruinosus, assembly GCA_009823505.1. Classification (NCBI taxonomy): domain Eukaryota; kingdom Metazoa; phylum Chordata; class Mammalia; order Rodentia; family Spalacidae; genus Rhizomys; species Rhizomys pruinosus. The sequence continues at coordinate 496,959 of VZQC01012184.1, forward strand.
CCCACCAACCTCCTGCCTATGTTGGATAAACCGAATTATGAAATCACCCTCCTCCCCATTAATCTTTCCATTTGACCTGTCTCCCGAAATACTCCAGCAACATCTACTGTAATGTCCTGAAATACTCCAGCAACATCTACTGTAATGTCCTGAAATACTCCAGCAACATCTACTATAATGTCCTGAAATACTCCAGCAACATCTACTGTAATGTCCTGAAATACTCCAGCAACATCTACTGTAATGTCCTGCCACTCAAACAGGTTGTCATGGTGCTTGTCTGTGACCCCAGCGTTGGGGGAGCTGAGGCAGAAAGATCATGAGTTTGAGGCCAGCCTAGACCACATAAAGAAATCCTATTTCAAAAACAAAACAAACGGTTATATAAGAAAATGTTCAGATCATTCAAGAACCATTTTTAAGCTGTCACTTATTGTTTCTCTGTCTGTCTGTCTTTCTGTCTATCTGTCTGTTTTCCCCTGGAACTTGTTATATGTAGACCAGGCTGGCCTTAAATTTGCATCAATTCTCCTGCATCTGACTGCCAAGCACCAGAATCACAGGGGCTACCAAAACTGATAACTGTTTATTCTTAAACTCAGAAACTCACTCTTTGGTTTTGATATTTTCCATCCGTTTTCAAGGCATCTGTTGTTACACTAGACTTGGGCAGAATGTAATGCCCTTATAACCAAGTAATTATAAAAGTGTAATGCTTCAATGACAATTAAATTTCTTGGAACATATTTTCCAAAGTGAAGAATTAATGGGTATGATAGCAATTTTCCAACCTTGACAAATAAGAAATTGAGATTCAACATGAGTCTTGAGAAAGAAATCTTGGGAAAAAATACAGCATTTTATTTTTTTGGACATAGTGGCAAGATCTTAGTTTCCTTTCAGTCTTATGTCTAATTAAGGTCCAGTGAAGGTAAATCCCAAAGATAACAAGACCTCTACAGAGATTTACAGCTCATATGTTATGAAGCATGTGAAGAACGATACACATTAGTTGATCTGACTGAAAACATTCCACATTTTCTCTTCCGTTCTGAGCTTTACTTTTGGTGTTACTTTGTATCTGATGGAAGGAGCAGGAAACATGAGTAAAAGCTTGCAAGGAAATTAGGCTATGAGGAGCCATAGATCAAGATGGATGGAGTCCAGGTGACTCAGGGCGATTGGAGCAGGCAAGGAAGGAAGGCGTAAAGAGAGACATGCATAGCAAGTCATTTAGAGTAGGCGTGAGCTCAGTCATTACAGCTACCCAGTCCAAGAACCAATGGCTCTCAAACTAGATTAGGCAAGATGGCTAAGTAGCAATTTTGGTGGCCAGGGAAAGCAACAGTAAATGGGCCTTCAAAACAACTCTGTAATTCATGACATCGTTCAACTCTACCCATTGTGAGGGGGAGAACATGTGATATTACTGTGTAAATTCTATACATTCTAAAATAGCACAAGGTTTCATAACCATTATTTCTTTAATTTGTCCCTCTATATTTAGGTGTCTTGGAGGTACTCCAGATGGTCCTGCTTTCATTCTCTGGGTTTCAGAATCCAAATAATTTAGAGGGGAATAGATACTGTGCTTTAAAGGCAAGACACATGGTGCTGAGCTTCTGTGATGGGTATTTACAGGAAAGGTGAAGTCCAGGGCAGGCTGTATTAATAGAGGTGAGCAGTCTAAATTCTCTAACACTTCGTCTGCTTCTCTCAGCTTTTGGGTTCACAGTAACACTAGAAGCAGGCATGTGCTAAGGCCTCCCTGAGAGCACTTGGTGACATCAGGGTTGTGACTGAAGGATCAGCTCCTGGGTTACAGTGCTCTGTGCTTGGGAGGATGTTTCACGCTTTTAACACGCCTAATGCAAGGAACATTCTCGAGCATTGCCTTCCTCCATCTTCCAATCAATCCCTCAATGCTTCCTCTTTTCCTCCTTCTCTCACAGTCCCTTCTTACCACCTTGGAGTAATCATTGTTCCCTCCATACTTACAAATAGTTTCTGTATTTCCCTTGCATGCTTCCTACCATCCATCCTCTCCTTCACTCCTTCCAGTGGTTGTTGTCCTCTCATTTTCTGTTGCCCAGTGATTTCCCACTATCTCCCTTCTCCCCCCACACAGTGGCTTCCCACTATTCCCCTATCTATTGAAATTCCACGCCAGGCATGGTGGTACACGCCTTTAATCCCAGCACTTGGGAGGCAGAGGCAGGCAGATCTTTGTGAGTTCAAGGCCAGCCTGGTCTACAGAGAGAGATCCAGGACAGCTGGGGCTATAGGGAGGCCCTGCCTCAAAAAGACCAAAAAAAAAAAAAAAAAGAAGAAGAAATTCCTAATCATAGCTTTCTACGTGACTTAACACATGTTCATCTTCCTATTGAATTTCCTAATCTGCTACTTCATGTGTCGCGGTGTTCTTCCTCACCTTTTGCAGTTCTTACCGCTCAGGGTTCATCTCACACAGCACCTCCCCTGAGAAAGGATTTCCTGACTGTTAGAGCCAACCCTCATCCTCCTGTGCAGGTGTTCTCAATCCCATTGCTCTGACTTTTTTTCTCCATGGCACTACTGCTATCCAAAATTATCTTTTGTGCTCCTAAAAGCATTCAATCATTTGATTACTTTATTGAAATATGTTTACTATCTCTTTTCTAAAATAAATTCAGAAGTATATCAGAATATATAAATGAAAGCCAAAAAATTAAATAACATTCCCAGAACTGGCAATATTATAGTATAAAATAGACATTTGGCCAATATTTCTTTAGTTAAATAATTCCATCTTTGGGGCTTAGGATCTCACTGACACATTGCTGACTAAGTGCATAAATATAAAAGCAAGGAGTAATCCACTCTTGCAAGTGACTACTGCAAATCTCCCTGTGACTCAGCCATTAGGAATCACAGGAAGTAAGAAAATATCCCAGAAGGGGTCTAGAGAGCTGTATCTACATAAGACATATCTGAACCCTTGAGTCACATTAACACAATGCCAGATAAAATCCTTGATTTGCAAGAATATCCTCTATGTGTCTATAGTGTACACTTAACTAGATATGTAGCCGATGGTTAGGTCTTCAAACTTCAAGGCATTCTCTGAACTCCACAGCAGTAGCAGAAAATATCCTGGAACCAAGTCTAACCCATCAGTGGTTTCAACATGCTGCCTTCCCCTGGCAACGCTTCAGGAGCAAAAGCAAAATCCTGAGCTTGAAAAAGGAAGAGACCAAATCACTTTGGGATGGAAGCTCTTGGAGCATTTAATCCCTCATCTCAGTTCAGATCCACATGGATTCAGAGCTTTCTGGTGAGCTGTAAATTAGATTTTTCTCTCCTGTCTCATGTCCTACTGCTTCCTAATTACCTGTTCAAGTGAGAAAGCTCCTCTGGGTTCCAGGGCTCAGATGCACTATGGGGTAAGGTCATAGGCTCAAGGCTCTTGAATCTAGTCACATTAGAAAGGTGGTTGTGCTATGGCAACTCAGAGAGTGGCTGATTGTCAGGAGGTAAGTGACTTTCCCCGTGCTGAAACTCAGGGAGAGGAAACTTCCTTTCTTAGTTCTGATGCCACTCAGGAAAATCGCTTCCTTTAAAGTCACTTAAACAAATGAGTGTCCTTTTCTTGTGGTGTTTACTGTGTATTAACATGCGTTTATATATGGTATTTATTTGCCCACATATTTATTGACTCTTTTGAACATTAATTTATGAGTTAATATAGTAATACCTTGTTATTTCATAATTGATAGTATTTTCCGTATTCAGAATAAGATACAAACTCCTCCTCTCCTTCCTTGAATCAATGTATCTTGTATACAAAGATAGAGAAAGGAAAGAGAGAGAGAGAGAGAGAGAGAGAGAGAGAGAGAGAGAGAGAGATCCTAAATCTACCCTTTAGAGCTTTAGAGATAGGGTAAGTTTGCAGACTACTAAGTACGAGGGAGAGAATCATAGTGTTACAGGAAAGCATCAATGTGTCATGAAATCAAAATCAGAAGTAACCAGCAAAGGCTTCCTTGAAAGATAAAATGAAAATGCCTTCTGAATATAGAGAGAATGGACTAACATCCCTGGCATGGGATAGGGCAGCCTTTGGTTCTTTCAAGAACCTAGAATGTAGAGTGAAAGACATAAGTAAAGTGCACAGAAGAGAAGATGGGCAAAAGCCAGGCTTCTGATATTTATTTCATTATTTTCATTATTTGTTTGTTTGACGCAGTCTCATGTTGTCCAAGCTAGCCTTAAACTAGCTGTATAGCTGAAGATGACCTTGAATGTCTGATCCTTGTGCCTCTACATCCCAAGTAGTAGGATTACAGACATGTCCCCATCACACCTAGTTTATGCAGGGCTGGGGACTGAACCCAGGCACCTAGTCATGAGCACTAGTTAAGCACTCTACCAAATAAGTTAGTTTGGCTTTGATTCAGAAGACAATGTGTAGCCTTTGAAGGATTCTCATCAGAACATATTTTATTTTTAAAAGGCTAAGTAGAGAAACAGTTAAAAAATAAAAACAGGTGGTGTAGGAGATAATTCAGGATATTATCCTCTATAGCCAAGTAAGAAAAAGCAAGAGTGGGAAATTAGACAGAGGGAACAGAGCAATAAATATTCTCTTAAAGCATATTTTGAAACCAGTCATGGTAGTATATACCTTTAATATCAGTACTCGGGAGGCAGAGGCAGGAGAATACCTGTGAGATCAAAGCCAGCCTGGTCTACAACACAAATTGCAGGTCAACTGGAGCTAAAAGGAAACCCTGTCTCAAAAATAAAACAAACAACCAAAATGTTTTTAATTATTTGAAATATTTTTCAACTTTTCATACTAGGAAGGCATGAGAAAGACAAATTTCCAAAACCTCCGCAAACTGATTACTGAATAGCTTTCCCGGGATTAGAACGGGATGAAACTGATATTTAATATGTCCTTATTATGCAGGAGACATTTTTCATACATTCTTTCTATTTTCAGAGAAGGAAACAGGTACACACCTTGAATGAAAAACAGCAGAATCTGAACTTACATTCACCCAACTATAAAGATCTTATTCTTTACACTAAACTGCCTGTGTCTTTGACATCAATTTTGGATACTTTAAAAACTTGGACCTTGAATGACAAGACTGGTAGTCATTATTTGGATTATAATTTGTCAAAGCCTTAGTTCCCTGAGCAGAATGGTTCGGGTTTCTGCGGCATGAGCATGTTCAGATGGGAGGTCGATGCACAAACAACTGTAGTTGCTTGGTTTCTACACAATTCTGTGTTTAGCTGCCCTGCAAAGCACACAAATCCTTCATCAAATTCCTTTTGGTAATCTAATTATTTTTAAGCCTGGGAGACTTATTCACACACGAGAGTAGGGCAGCCGGTGGAAACTGGAATGGAAGTGGACCTGGCAGACAGCCTAGTTCAATCAAGTCAGATATTGTTTTGAGTTACGTGGAGTTTGAAGCTTAATTCAGTTTAAGTGAATCTAGGAAGCCAAAAAGGTAAAAATCTAAGACATCCAAAATAAAAGGAGGCAGCCACACCTCACACAGAAGAAAATGCCGAGGTTTTCCTTACAGTTAAGAGTAGGCAAATTCCTTCTCTAGCATATTTTAAACCCACTGTGGGTATGATAAAAATATAGTGCCCAAACCTCTACTCATTGAGAGTAAAAATGGCACCATTGTTAATTATGGAGGGCTTTGAATAGAAAAACAGTTCTACCATAAGCAAATCCCTATTTAGTAGGTGGATATTAATGCTGACCTTCAGATGATATTGTTAAGAATGAAGTCATGGAATGGGGATGGGGCTCAGTGGTGGATTTGTTTGCTTAACATGCAGATTAACATGCACAAGGCCCCCTGCTCAGTTCCCAGCACTGGGTCATCATTGCCATCATCATCATCATCATCATCGGATCTAGAGTAACCAGCTCTTAAAATGAGGCAAGTCAGCAACACTTGAGAATTCTTACACAAGTGTGTCATATCCAAGCCATAAGGGCCAAAGCAACTGAAATATTTGTGAAACTGCATTCATTACTTTAGTATCAGTACCTAGTCTATTCAAAAGTGATGATACTTGTTCATTATGAGTCATAGATAACAGGATACGATGAATAATTTTATGTGTCAACATGACTAAGTTAAGCAAGGATTTGATAGCTTGTAGCACATTATTGGAGTGTTTGCCACAGTATTTCCAAGAAATATTAGCTTTGTAGCAGATGAAGAGACGGCCCTCACCACTGCATTAGCAATCATCTGAGCCACCAAGGACATGCCAAAGACATCAACAGGTACAATTCTGAATCTGCTCTCTCTGCTTGAGCTGGGACATCCACCTTCTCCTGTTCTCACACATTGCTGTCTCCAGTTCTAGGATGTTTGGACTCAGACTAGCACCTCTACTGGGGACTCTCTGCATCTGAGGCTTGTGACTTGGGCTGGAGCTCCCCTGCTAGTTTTTCTGAGCTTCTGGGATGCAGCAGCAGGTCACAGGAACTCTTAGCTTCTATAATTGGGTGAACCATTTTTCAAAATAAATCTCCCTAAATATATTGATATACCTAACTTATTGTTTCTATTTCTCTGAGGAGTCCTAATACATAGGTAGATGTACAGGGTGTGTTCTATCCTCTAAAATAATGTGTTTGACAGAAAGCCATAAATGGCCAAATATAGAGAATCAGTGACTACAAAGTGTGGATCCCTGGATAGGACTCCTATTTTAACCTTCAATTGTGAAAGAGGGTGAGGAAAGATTGTAAGAGCCAGTGTTTGTGGATGACCACAAGAAAACAGTTTTCCAGGTTCCTGGGAACTTACTCATATGAACTTACAGCAAATGGTGACAGTATACACAAGACTCATGCAAACTCAGAGCAGGCAAACACACACACCATAGCACTGGGGAAATGGACAAGAAGCCCCAACCTTAGCCAAGTAACTATTGACAGATAACCACTGCTAGGTGAGGGAGAGTGGGTCTTCTTTAAGGGAGTGATATTAGCTAGGCTGACCAGACTCCAGTGAATGAACTCACACCAAGTAACTTCTGGGGACACAAACATGATTTGATAGACCTTAACATATATGACATGCAGGAAATCTGGTTGGAGGACCATGGAGTGGTTTGGGTAGTTGAGGGGAGTCTAAAAGAGATTAAGATGAATTGTATGAAATGCACAAAAATTCAATAAAAATATAGATTAAAAAGTAATAATGTGGGGCTGGAGAGATAGCCTAGCAGTTAAGAGCACTGACTGCTCTTGCAGAGGACCCAGGTTCAATCCCCAGCACCCACATGGAGGCTAAGAACCGTCTGAAACTCCAATTCCAGGAGAACTCCAGTTCCAGGGGAATCTGACACCCTCTTCTGACCTCCGTGGCATTGCACGACACGGGTGCACAAACCTACATGCAGACAGTACATTCATACACATGCAAAAATAAATAAAATTAAAAAAAGTAATAATGCGTTTGATAAATACCTTGACTATAAAATATGTAATCAGTAATAGATCATGGGGCCCCCAAAGTATTGATTACTTTATATTTTATTATTTTAATTTTTTATGTGGATGAGTATACTTTCTGCATGTATGTAAGTGCACCCATGTCATGCAATGCCCACGGAGGTCAGAAGAAGGTGATGAATTCCCCTCCAAGTAGAGTTAGGATGGTTGTTATCCACCATGTGGATGTCAGTACTTGAACCTAGGTCCTTTACAAGAGCAGCCAATGCTTTTAACCACTAAGCCATCTCTCCAGCTCCAGTATGGATAATTTAAAAATAAGCACAGGCTTTTTTTCCCCCTAAAAGATGTCATGTTTTCCTTAAGGAAGTGCTCCAAGATTCCTCCTTGGGAATCCCAAACAACCATCAATCCTGTACTTTTGCTCCACATTGGGGTCTTTCCCTCCTATGGTTCCCCAATTGAAGTCCAGTAAGCATGCATCCTATCTTGATACCCCTGTACTGGCCTCCATGATATGGCCCAGGTAGTCCAACAATGGCAGTCTATATTCTGATGAGGCTGACATCCCCTTAGCTGTTTAGTCCACAAGCTGGGCATCTCAGTAGTTCCCATCTGGCATTGAAGGTTTGGAGGATTCTTGGAGAGACATGAATCTTCAGTCCATATTGGAAGGTTAAAAAGCTGTGTCTCATGTCTTTGAGGAGTGCCAAAAGCAGTGGCAGCCACAGGGTAGCTGCACTTGCCAGTAAGAATTGAAGACAGGAAAAGTCCTCCAATTCAAGTGATATGTGTGTATATATATATATATATATATATATATATATATATATATAACTATGTATATATACATATATACGTATATATACTCTAGCAATACAAGTTGGAGAGAACGACAACAAAAGAACTGAGAAAAAAACTCTGGAAAGACTCAGAAAAAGATGAAGGACATGTAGGGCAGAGTGCAGGGACTCCAGTGGGGGGGGGGCATGGAAAGGGAAGCGATGCTAGATTTGATTGAGAAATGATGTATGCCTTATGGAAAATGTTTAATAACAATAAAAGAAGAAAAAAAGAAAATCAAGACAAAGTATTGAGAACAAAAATAAGCACAGGCTTATTTTTTCAATGTAATAACCATCGGTGTTTGAAAACTAATAAACACTACATTGCTTGAAAATCAGCCTGACTCCCACTTCACTCCTGAGTCCTTCCTTAAGATGAGGCTATGTATCCTTTGTCAGGCTAGACCAGAAGAGGATGGGAAAACATGGAAGCAATCACTCCCAGTCATAGAGGGGATGTCAGCCAAATTAATCAGGCTTCTAGCCTTGGTTCAATCAGCAGTTAGCAGCACAACCTTGGATGGAACATTGTACTTCACTGGGAATTAGTGTTTTGCCTGCATAGAATACAGGGATTTAAGAAGATTACTCTAAGGTTCTTTCAGGTGTGAAATTCTACTATTCTCTAAAGTAATTATCTCCCATCTGTTTTAAATTTTCTTAAGGTTCATTTATATCAGAAGATTGAGAATGTATTTGTTGTATCACAAGGAAATTGGAAGAGCCAGTTATTGACAAAACAACTCCGAAGGTAACAATAATAATGATTTAAAGCTCTCAAGAATACAAACATAAGGAGCACAGAGATGTTTCATCTTTTTAGTGTAAAATGGGCTTATTAGAATTTCTTAGGGGAAAAGCCTCAGACATAAAATGTTAAACCGCATAAGTTAATAATTCTTAAGCATTAGGCGTATATGAACTCCCTAAATACATTGAGGATCAGGCTTGCCTGAGTTTACCGAGAAGAGAGATTCTCTCCATCTGTACACAGTTTCTTCCCCACACTGTCATTTTTTGCATTGGAAAATGGAATTTGCATTTATAAAATAAAATGTTGGTAATGAATAAAGGAGGCCTCTTGCTAAGTTTGCAATCTTTGTCAAGTTTGTAGAAGCACAGACAGTTCAGAGAGTAGTGGAGGCAAACTGTCCATCACCACTGGGCAATCCTAATCTTTAGTGTAACCAGCAGTTAGGAAGCTATTTTCCCCATATTAGACTGATTCTTTTTCAGATCAGAAATAATATGTGAAAGGATATAAATATATAATGCAAGAATTGACTACCCTCTTAACCCTTACCAACACTATTCTAAAAATTATCTTCCATCAACAGAGGTTTCTCTATTTATCTATCTATCTATCTATTTATCTATCTATCTATCTATCTATCTATCTATCTATCTATCATCTATCTATCCATTCTATCATCTATCTATCTATCATCTGTCTATCTACTATATCTATCATCTATTGTCTAGCTATTCATTCTATCATCTATCTATCAATCATCTATCTACTTTATCTCTACCTATCTCTATCCATGCATACATGTATTTAACATTCATATATGTACACACAGAAATATACTTTTGAAATAAGGCATTATCCTCTTTCATCCAAAATTTTTGAAAGTTGTTTTTCATGTTGACCTTTAAAGAAAACAAAGAAGCAGCAAACTGAGTCTTTTTTTCCATCACCAAATTTCTCTTTCCCATTTTAACCCACTGAATTTATCTGAACAACTTAATGATCGGCTAAGAAAAGTAAGTGTACAAGCTGGAGAGATGGCTCAGTGGTTAAGAGTTCTGACTGCTCTTGCAGAGGACCTAGGTTTGATTCCCAGTATGAACATGGCGGCTAACAACCATCTGTAACTCCAGTTCCAGGGGATCCGAAGGCTTCTTCTGACCTCCATGGGCATTGTGTGACATGGGTAGATTTACATGCAGCCAATACACTTATACATATAAAATAAAAATAACAAAATATTTTTATTTATTTTATTTTTTATTTTTTTGTCTTTTCGAGACAGGGTCTCCCTGTAGCCCCAGCTGTCCTGGAACTCACTCTGTAGACCAGGCTGGCCTTGAACTCACAAAGATCCGCCTGCCTCTGCAAACAAAATATTTTTAAAAGAAAAATAAATTGATATCTTATTGAGAGTCAAGATGATGATCAAAGTGAGTTCTGTAATAAATATTTACTAATTTGAACGAATGAATGAATAAATGAAGAATCACATGATGACACTAATCTCCTCAATGTGGGAGAAGACACCAGAAAGAAACCACATGTATCTTGCCTCATCTCCATTTCTCTCATTATTAAGTGTTCAAGAATGACCCTCTTGAATATATTAATTATTGAGTGTATATTTGTTTTAGAACTGTATAACAAATTTTCATCATCACCAAGTAAATTAAGCAATAAAATTGAACTGATCCCCCTACGTCATAAATTGGACTCTGCAATATCTAGTTCAAAACTTTAATTAATACTATGTAGGTCTATTAGTTCCAGTTCCTTTGCTGAATTTATAGTATTGAAAATTAGGAGATGTTAACCTCATTTATGTCAGCTTAATGCTTAGGTTCATCAGGATACTCTCTGTAAGGACCAGTGATTTCAACATTAATTGTACCTATCTTTTGGATTTATATTTTCCTGTTAGATTTACAAAGGTCTTTTGTAGTTTGCAATGTGTTTCCTCAGTTGAGATAATTTATTTTTGCTGCAGCATCACCCTCTCTTGGAGTGCAAGTCTTCTGAACTCACATTCCTTTAGCTCCTATCTAATGACCAGCATTGGGTGCCTATTGGGTAATTCAGATATATGCATCTCCCAACCTTAGATACATCAGTCTTTATTCTCTGTACCATTCTCTCCTTCTCACCTTTCCTTCCTTCCTTCCTTCCTTCCTTCCTTCCTTCCTTCCTTCCTTCCTTCCTTCCTTCCTTCCTTCCTTCCTTCCTTCCTTTCCTTTCTTTCTCTCCCTCCCTCCTTTCCTCCCTCCCTCTTTCTCTTTTCTTTCTTTCTTTCTTTCTTTCTTTCTTTCTTTCTTTCTTTTTCTTTCTTTCTTTCTTTCCTTTGCTTTTAGCTGTTTAATTATTTTGGAAGCACATTATTTTGCTGGAGGATATTTGCAAAGTGTCATGCCGGTTCATCTCATGTTGTGCATGGTTAACACAGCAGTCATATCGACACAGTCTATTTTCCCTGAGATGGTGAAGGTAAATCTCTCTGACATCCTTCTCATCTTTTAACAACATTGTTTATTTTTTATTCAGAGCAAAGATGATTCTCCAGGCATTGACTTACTAGATACAAAATATTCAGTAACAATCTACCTAAAATATGCCACTGAAATTTTACAAGAATTTCCATTTCTTTAAAGTCTTGTTCCTCTGAGGCAAATTATATGGCAAAGAGCAAACACCAATCCCTTTCCTCGTCCCTTGTAGCTGCTGAGGTTGATATTGTTATGATTGTTGTGTTTTTCTTGATGTTTGTGCTGGGAATCTGTGTTCAGGTATCCAGGGTATTTAATATCTAAAGCAGTCTTCTACTTTCCCAGAAATTTTGTACATTACACCTTAGACTTAGGGAATGTCATGAAGGAGACAGTATTCTCATGTGAGTGTGTGTGTGTGTGTGTGTGTGTGTGTGTGTGTGTGTTAACAATGTCAGGACCTGTTCACATTTACATAAAAACATCCAGTTGGAAACAACAGAATCTTGAAAAATATTCTTCACTAGAAATCAAAACGTTAAGTATTATTACTGAAAGACATAAGTTAGTGACACAAAATACAGAATTTACCACTACTTATCAAACATTAAAACTGGGAGAAAGCTTTCTTTAAGAAGCAGGGAAAGACAGGTGGACCTAGTGCCATATGCTGTGCTCAAGTCAGAGCTACTGAGTGATTTGTGGGTGTGTTCTTTACTGGAAAGCACCGTGCCCACTGGGATTTAATACTTCCTCCTATTTATGCCTTCCCTCCAGGATATTTTTCTTCTGCTTTTCACATGTTATTTTCATTTTTCACTGCACTTAGTCTCCAAGGGAAAAGTATATGTTCTGCCAATAGATGCAGAGCTATGATAGTCTTTCCCATGCATAGGCACCTAAGGATCCACTTAAACATGCTGATTCTAACTGGCCCAGGGTGGAGGATGAGATTTGAGAATCTGGATTTCCCAGATTATTCTCAGATCATTTATCTAACATACTATATTTTGAATAACAAAATTCTAATTATATGGACTTTAGGAAGAATTTAAGTTTAGAATCTCTAAGTATGTGGATGAAGAACAAATTCTTTCTATTAAACTGCATCCCAGACCTCTATATAATTATTAAATATTCCAGGACATTCACCAAATATTTTTATTATTCTCCATTCCTATCTCTCCTTTGTGCCCAACAGATTCTCATCCTCCAGTCCCTTCTCTACTTCTTCCTTGAATATCTAAAATCATGGCTGAATCTTAATACCAGGATTAGGGACTGGATTAAGATTGGTTTGATAGCTGTTCTGGCTGGGGCTGTATGCATTTTGAATTTGCATTACCTTGCTGATATAACTTGAGGCTGGAAACATAAAGTGAAGAACATGAAATCTGACTTAGTGGTAAGGCGCCATGGACAATTATTTTTAATGCTTGTATACTATAATCGTGACATGAAAATAAATTGAACTCCTACTACACAAAGCTCCATAACTTTATGAGATGGAATGCAAGTCTATTTATTTTCTGAACTTTGTTTTCCACTACAAAAATACTATTCTGTATGGGACCTGTAATATTAGAGGAAAATGGCCATCACAGACTCAGACAAAAGCTCTGAATCTAAAAAGAGTTTCTTTTCAGTTTTTTTTTTCCCTGTAATGTGTATGAATGTACTGTCTGCATGCAAGTATGTGCACCCGTGTCGTGCAGTGCTGCGGAGGTCAGAAGAGGGTGTCGGATTCCCCTGGAACTGGAGTTCTCCTGGAATTGGAATTTCAGACGGTTCTCGACCGCCATGTGGGTGCTGGGGATCGAACCCGGTTCCTCTGTAAGAGTGGTCGGCGCTCTTAACCGCTAGGCCATCTCTCCAGCCCTCTTTTCAGTTTTTATAATGAACACCTGTATCCATTTTTATTGTTGATCCCTAATCTCCTCCCTAAGTTGTTTGAGATTTGTCCCACTGAAAATATAAATAAGTATAATTTTTACTTAATTATATTCTTTAACATATCAGATAATTTCTAATCAGAAGAAGAATACTTCCATGACTCCTGATATAAGCTACCATTGTGTTTAGAGAGCTAAAAGAATGCATAAATGCTTTTGAGACTTAAAAATACTATCCCTCCTCAAAATGGTTGTATCTTGGTAAATCTTTGCAATCATTTTCCCCAGTGTTTATTGGCTAAGCATTAATTATTCATTATGAATCAATAGATAGAATTTATATGATATAAACTTAGTCCACAAACCCATCAAAATGATGACTGTAATTGCACTCACTACACAATTCTATTCCCATATCACAAATTGAAGCATTCTCAGTCAGGCTTAACAAGTTAATAAGCACAATTTAGTAGCTACCTTTCATTAAACTCTTTTTCTCAAATGTATAGTATAATGTATAAATGTATAGCATAAGACCTGGCTTTCACTTAAACATTAACTTTCAAAGATTAAAATTTAACATCTGATTCCTATGTCAAGCACTCCCTTTTAAAAGCTGAATTCTTACTCCATGCCTGAGAAGCAAATGTAGATGAGGTTTCTCTAAGGGAACCAGCTACTGGGCCAATATGCAAAACCCTCTGTGATTTCTCTCTGATAACAGGACTTTCTAAGGGTACAGATCACTATACTGGTAGGCTTAAACATAAACACATGTACATACAGCAGAAGCTTTCTGGGTTGGAAAACATTAATGAGGAGCTGGATAACAAGAGACCGTTGATGATTTACAGCAGATGGGCTAGGGATTTAGCTCAGGCTTTGCTTAGCAAGCACAAGGGCCTGGGTTCATTTTCCAGGATCAGACAATTACACCACAAGATCTATGATCACATCAGAATTGCTAATGTAAAGCACTTCTATCTCTGTCAACACTCAGAAATGCTTTCTTGCCCGGAGAGTCTTTCTTTGTAGAAAGAGCAAAAGTAAGAAAACGTCCTTGGGTTCTCCCCTGTGTTCACTAGGAAAAAGGCTGTGGAGGCTGGACAAAAGGAAAGGATTGTGCCTTCTATTTCTTGCTTCTCAATCAATACTAGGCTCCGTGGCTAAAAGAGCTGCATCAAACTACTGTTTCATCTGGTTAATGATATCAATAAAGGTTATATCTACTAAGAATGAAAAGGTCAGTGATCATATTGCGATGACTACATCACTTTATTATTGCGTGGAATGCATTCCATCCATTGTCACCGTTTTCCTATATATCAACTCCTTTCAATGTACTGACTCCCCACAGAGGAGAAAACAAGACTAAGATGCTGACCCCTCAATCCTCCACAGTAGTATACAGAGCAGTAGAGCCTGGTAGAACCTCTTTAGAAAATGGACTCAAAGTACAGTGAGAAGAAGTAAAAAAAGTGTTAAAGGAAAATTAAATAAATGAATGTATAACCTCGAGATTTCTTGATCATAAGGAAAGAAATCACAATGCTGTTAGTATGCTTTTTAGAAGGTTAGCTAGATGGTTCAGTAGTTGAGCATGCAGGAGAATCTGAGTTCAGTGCCCAGCACCCGTATTAGGGGGCTCACAACCACCTATAATTCCAATTCCAATTCTGCCTAGAATTCCCACTCTAACCCCCTCTTCTGACCTTTCTGCATACCTGCACACAAGTGGTACCATAAACTCATACAGGCACACACACACACACACACATACCCCCCCCCCAAAAAATGAAAAGCTTCTTGGCATTTGGTAAGTTAGGCAATGTTGAATGATACCATTTCTGTTCAATTAGTAAATCTATTTCCCCACAATTCTATTTACTAGGAGAAGTAGAAAAATTACATTAATAGATACAGTATGAAATGTTCACTGGCATGAAAACTACAGAATCCTGATTTTTTTAATTTTATCTGAAATGTTGATGTAAATATCAATCCTGCATTCTCATTTGCAGTTAATAAAGGTGTTCAGTATGGCAAAATGTAGTTCTCATGCTTGGTAAAAAACATATATTTGTGATTTCTTAGATAGTACTTTTATTAAAACAGATCACATGGAAATAATTTCAGAGGGGTGAAATGACAGTATTTAAGACATGTTTAATCTTCAAAATAAATAAGAAAGAAGTAAACGAACCACTAAACAAGGGAGAAGGTAACTAACTGCATACCTCTTTCACCTCTTGAAAGTTTTGGATTCCTTCATGTCCATCCCATTCTGAATCCTTCATCAAGCTCCTCCTGACTTACCCCACCCTTCCTCACCTGACCCTGGGAGGAGCTATGCCTAAGAGGCTGCAGTTACTCCAGTGGCAATGGGGTAGCTCTAACATCTTCTCTAAGTTGTTGAACTAACAGGTTTTATCACTGGAAAATACAAGAAACAGTTGTTTATGTAAGTGTCCCAAGAACCCTAGTTAATCATTCTTCCAAATAATGTTAAATGGAATAAAAATCTGGTTTGCTGCATTCAGGTTTTTGTCTGACATAAGAAAATAATGGCTTGGCCACTGTAGGGAAATGTCAATGATTTATCACAAGTGCACACTATTTGTATTATGCTATATTGTATACTTCTCTTAAATAATAGCACCAAACCATCGTACTCACTATATTAAGTTGCTGCAGTTATAAAACATAAGAATTTGAGGGGCTGGAGGGATGGCCTAGCGGTTAAGAGCGCCGAACGCTCTTGCAGAGGACCCGGGTTCGATCCCCAGCACCCACATGGCGGCTGAGAACCGTCTTTAACTCCAGTTCCAGGGGAACCCGACACCCGCTTCTGACCTCCGCGGCATCGCACGACACGGGTGCACAGACCTGCATGCAGACAATACATTCATACACATAAAAATAAATAAATAAATAAATAAATAATTAAAAAAAAAGAATTTGATAGTGTACATGCATTTAAAAGAATGAGATTATGTCTGGATGATGCAAAAATATTAAAAATGTTTTACTTTAAATATTAATAAGGAAATCAATGGTCTCAAAGATGACTCAGGCTAATATGTCATTAGGTTTTAAATACATGCGTCAAAGCAGAACAAAATAGAGATGTTCTGAGTTTTGAACCTTTTCATATTGAATTTCTCTTTCTCTTAAATAAAGCATTTATGAACTTATTGATCTTCACAGTTATACAAGCTGAACCAATGGTATTGAGTAAGTTTCTTATTTCAGGCACAGAAGGGTTCTTTGTATAATGCTGCAGGAAATTTTCCCCTCTCTTCCCATAGGCATGGTGTTGAGGAGCTCTGGTTAGGGACCAGCAGAGTGGAGCCTAGTTTTTCAAGCCTGGGCTTTGGAGTATGACAAACATGGACACATTCCAGCTTTCACTCATGAATGCCATGACCTTGGGCACATTTGTTTTAATCTTTGGATTCCCTCATTTCCTTAACTTGTAAAATAGTGATGCTAGGGGCTGGAGAGATGGCCTAGCGGTTAAGAGCGCCGGCTGCTCTTGCAGAGGACCCGGGTTCGATCCCCAGCACCCACATGGCGGCTGAGAACCGTCTTTAACTCCAGTTCCAGGGGAACCCGACACCTGCTTCTGACCTCCGCGGCATTGCACGACACGGGTGCACAGACCTGCATGCAGACAGTACACGCATACACATAAAAAAAAATAGTGATGCTATATATCTCACAGATTTTCCTGAAGGAATAAGTTGAATAAAAATTTGCCTGTTTGTCATCATAGGCACCTTGGAGAAGCCATAATATTATAAACAAGAACATTTGTTTTGGTAAAAGCATCATGTTAATTAGCTTGATTCAGAGTAAATGGAAAATCTGGATATCTGGCAGAAGATCATATATTTTCTCTTACTTAGATCTTCCTTTTAACTTCATCCTTCACTGATTCTCAAAGATACATCACAGACTTGAGGTAAATGCTCACCAATGTCAAATGATACAGCATACTGTAAAGCAGAATGAAATTTCTTAATAAAACCAATAATCCTTCTGTATTACAGCTAAGTGTTTGCGCATGGTTTGGAGAAATCATCTTTTTCTTAAAGAATGCTCTCTTTTCTCACCTCACTTCATGACACTTCCAAAGGAAGACTGAGCTCAAAGCAAATACTCAAAGATGTGTCCGCTGATGGGGTGTATTTATCCATACTAGCTGTGCAATTTTGTCATGGATACTGGCCAACTGGCTCGGCTATTGAAAAGACAATATAAAAGCCTTGAGACATAAACAGGAACTTCAGGGAAGAAACAGCATAGCACTTGTTGATCATAATACAGACGTTACTATGGACCTTCTTGCTCCTTCTCTCTGCAAACACCTTAAGACCAGCTGTTGGCTTAATGAAAGTTATGTTCTCCTCAGGAAAAGAATAGCTGGTCCCAGAAAGTTCAAACTCTGTAATACTGAGGTAAAAAGATGGTACCTTTTACACATAAGGTTATTACAATGAAGTATAATCCATTGCATATTTTAAAATAGCTGTAAGAGAATATCTTGCCTCTTTTTCACCACAAAGAAATGATAAATGTTGCTGTTGGAGATGCTGACCACACTGATTTGAACTTTATACAGTGCAAATACTGAAACATTACACTGAATAACTGTTATGTGTAATAAAAAGTAATGTAAAACCTGGGCCTGGAGAGAGGGTTCAGTGGTTGAGAGTAGTGGCATTCTTGCAGAGGACCCAGGTTTGATTCCCAGCACTGACATGGTAGCTAACAACCATCTGTAACTCCAGCGCCAAGATATTGGACACCCTCTTCTGAACTCCATAGGAACTGTACAACACAGGTGTACTTACACACATGCGGGCAATGCATTCATATGCATAAAATAAAAAATAATAAGTACAATTTAAAAGGTAGTATAGAATTAAAGACCCCTCTCTCCGTTTGTTCAGATTTACAGTTCATTTCCTGTGGTTTCTCTTTCGTCCTTTCCTGTTTTACGTTTCGCCAGCTCTTGATTTCAACTTTCAGCTGGGAAGAACAAGAAAATTCACTCATATGAACAAAGGACCAACAAAGACCCACATGCATAGAGGGAGCTCTTTTAAGTAGATGTGAGTGATAGACTGAGGAGAGATGAGGCTGGGAGAGGAGAGCGTGCCCGCCACTTCAGTGCCCACGGAGGCTGATTGGGAGTCATTAGGGGGTTCTGAATCTTCTGCACTGACGGGGTTTGGGTACAGGTTAGTTTAACTTTGATGAAGCATGGTAAGGCAAGAGATAATAAATTAGGAGAACCCCAGGTCTCCATGCTGTTTGTGACCTGAAGCACTATAAAAGAAGTTAACAGTGGCTTAAACAGCACCACAAAGAAATAAAAGCTTGCCCCTCCTGAAGAATTAGACCGCTTTCCTCATTACCATGTCTTCATTCTTCTAATTGACAGCACAGAGCCCTCCATACTGGTATTTTCCATATTTTTGTTTTAAATACTTGATAAGCATTAGTCAGACTGATCCTTGACTGAAAATAGGAAGATAGCTAAGAAATATCTTTGAGAGATGGCCTAGCGGTTAAGAGCGCCGACTGCTCTTACAGAGGACCCGGGTTCGATCCCCAGCACCCACATGGCGGCCGAGAGCCGTCTGAAACTCCAATTCCAGGAGAACTCCAGCTCCAGGGGAATCCGAGACCCTCTTCTGACCTCCGCGGCGTTGCACGACACGGGTGCACAGACTTGCATGCAGGCAGTACATTCACACACATACAGAACTAAATAAAATTAATAAAAAAAAATTAAAAAAAAAAGAAATATCTTTGAGAGGGGAATTGGAAAATAATCAATATGCAACTGCCCACTCGTGTCTCATGTGAATTTTTTGGCTTTGCAGTTTAGATAGATGCATATGTGTTTTGTTCCAATTGCAGGGTGAATCTCTTTTGAATTCAGTTTTTAAGAATGGCAAAGTTATGGGACTTGATCTCTTCTAAGCTCTGTTCTTCTTGGCTGTGGGGCTTTGCATTCTTCCTGCATCTCATTATGATAACAATTACCATCCAAAGAGTATAACATCACAATGATTTCATCAAGTCCAAAGGTCAATGTCCCAGAGTTTTTGGTCTTATTTCCCACCATTCCTCTTAGGAAACAGAGTGTTCAAATAAAAGAAATACAATATCATTTTTTGCTGCCATGTGAGAAATTTAATGTCATAGTTAAAGGAAAATTCATGGGGAAATAATGTTTCTTGAAAACTGGAATTTTGGTTCTGTTGCAGTGAAATTAAATGGGATTTAATATGGATGAAATATTTACCATCAAGGAGCATAAAATGTAATCTGCAATCTCCTCAGTTGTAGGATATTTTCCAAATTCTGATGTCTAATGCTTCATACATCTCGATGCACATGTAGTGAACTTGATTAGTGTGTTAATGGTATTAGCGAATATTAAAATAATGTAATCCTGAACCAATTCATTTTGACTTGATTTCAGTTCATCCAAGGTTTAAGTTTTGTTTTTAATTATTTTGGATTAAAATCAGGTGTCTCCTCATTGGCATAGCACTGTGACATTTCATTTAAAAATTAAATTCAATGAAACATGTCATCATGTAATTCAGTAAATCCAAATTTTTCAGAAATGAAGAAAAGTTTATTTTAATTTCAGCAAATGAAGCCAAAATCCTGCTGCAATCTGTAACCCTTCAGACTTCTCAGCTGGGCAGCGTGGTTATGGTGTCTTTCCTTCGGGTCTCTCTCTCTCAAGAGTATGAACTGCATTGAAAATGGAACTGCATTGTCTGCAGCAAACTCCAAGTTGCCCGTGACTGTAACATCAAAAGCTTTATAAATATTTTTATTCCTCAGCTCAAGAACTTAGAAAGCATGGTCAGAGTCCCAAGCTAACCATCGACACCCTCTTTATTCATCTTCTGTTTTTGCACCCTCCACTTCCACAGCCATGGCTCTGTTCATTCCTTCAAACCTGGTATCCTAACCTGGAGTCACCTGTCAGTCTCAGTGCTGCACAGACATGTACTGTCCACAAGTGCAGTTCTGAGCATGCAGCTCTACACAGACAGCTGACAAAGTAACCACAGAATAAATCTTAAACTCCTTTATAGTCTTCATGAAGTCCGTTATAGTCCAGTTCGTACCTTTCTGGTGCTGTAATAAAGGACTTTACATAATCTACTTAAAAATAAGAAAGGTTCATTTTAGCTGATGGTTCCAGAGGATTCCATCCATGGTCAGTGGGCTGTGTGGCTGGTAGGTCAGGACCACGGTGGGGGAAGCTGCTCACTTCATCGCAGTTAGGAAGCAAACAGGGTAGAAAAGGTGTAGATTCTCGCTATCCCCTTTTCTAGTGACCCAGGTCCTCTCACTCTGTCCCATCTCCATCCATCATCCTCTGATAGCACCAACGTCTGGGAACCAATTCTCTAGCCCATGGGCCTGAAGAACATTTATCCAAACCATAGCAAGCTCTTTGGCAGCAAAGAGCCAGCAGTCACTCTTCTCTAATGAGAGTTATCTGTTAGTTTTATGTTCTTTTATGCTGGAATGTTATTCTCCAAAATATCCTTGTGAAAATCCTATTTGTGTTTTGAAAAACCAGGTCAAATGCCATTTTTTCCAGTCAACTTTGCCTGGGTCTTCTCCCAGAAAATATTTTTGCATTTCTTTCTTTTCCCTAGCATCTAACTATGTCTACTCCTACAGTCCATATTAACTTCTTTCTAGAATTAATAGTGAATAACTTCTCCCTATGTGTCTGATGGAAAATGTCATCACCTGATAAACTCTGAGACTGAGATTAGTATTTTCCTAGCAGTATTTAAGTTAAAAGCAAAATTCCTACAGTGGTGAGCTGCATTGATCCACCTTGAGCCTCTGATAAGTTTGAGGGTTACAATCTACCTTTTCTGTTGGTTATAATCTAGGTTATACAATGTTGGTGGTCCTGCGGGATACACAGGAAGAGACATACCACTAAGAAAAAATAAAATAATTTTCATATTCAAGTTTTAACAACTCCTATATTTGGGTTTCTCTTCTTTGGCCAGGGAGGGGGTCTGTCCTGGAGGTGGATACATCATTTTCGACAGCCCTTCCTGAATCTATTTTCTTCTTCCAACTCTGGTCTCTCTGTGGTGCACACTAACACAAACCGCTCTTCCCCTTTGCAACACTCTGCCCTCATCACCTCCCACAAATCTATATCTCCTTGGAATCTCTCAGAAAAATCACTCGGCTGTCAACCGGCCATTTTCCTTCAGCTAGGAAGGCAGTGAGATGAAACACTCCTCTTTTGCAGCATAAAAGTGCAACACAGGATGCTCACAGACTCCTGTCCAAATGACTTTAGGAAACTGCTTTGGAAACAGTGTGAGTAAATTCCTTCCTGCAGACTTACAATCTGTACAGGCTTGGGGGATTCCAGTCCTTAGACTGCTGGTGACTAGCTTTTCATCGCTCAGCTTAGTAGAGACACCTAGACTCTGTCCTTCATCTGTCCCTTGGGCCCTCAAGCTTCCTTCTGCACTATCCTCTCAAATGCGACTGAGTTCCCATTAGAGACCATAGAAAGAGGGTCCCCTTTGAAGACCCAAAGTGTCTTTAGTTCAAAGCTGTCTTCAGAAGGTTGAACTGATTCATTCCTTCACATTGACAGAATTCCTTCAAAGAGAAGTGAGTTTGTACTTGACATTTTATCGACATTTTTGTGAATTGCACAAAATTGTTCTCTCATGAGAACAAATAACTGGTACTGTATCTTTAACAGAAGCAGCAGTGAATACACTTGTTTTAAGCTGCTAGCCTTTTTCTCCCCAATGCATGTTAACACAGGCTAGTGAATGATTCAAGAATTGGTTCCACTGACCCCTTGCTGCCCTCTAGTGGGCATCTTGTATATCCCCTAGTAGAATGGGAGAGTGTGGCAGGGGGCTAGGTGTGATATAGTCCATTCTTAATGTGGTTCAGAAGATGACTGTGCTATGGTGATCAGGATAAAAAAGCACCTTAAAGGACAGTTACTACAAGTTCTCTCTCCTAAGATTGAAAAGATTCATCTAAAGGTAGAGAGAATGGTGCTCACTAGAAGCACAGACAGAGAGAGCAGCTTCACAATGATCCCACAGCACTCAGATAAGGAATGAGTTCCAGTGTCTGCTCACACCAGGGTAACTAGAGTTTACAGAAGAAGGGCGTTTGAAGATTCACAACAGAAAAGAATGATATTCCATAAGATGCAAATGCTAATGACCCTCTCAGGATTGCCTCAGCCTATATGCCTGGTAGGGAAGAAGCAGAGAACCTAAATATCACAGATGTCACTTTATTAAGAATGTTGTGTGCCCTCAGAAAGAAGTTACAATTTGAAAGTTAAACCTAAGTGAAGGCTACTAATAAGAAAATTATTGCAGTAGGCATGGCAGGACACAAATTTAATCCCTGAACTTGGGATGCAGAGGCAAGTAGAACTCTTGTGAGTTCAAGGCCAGCCTGGTTTATATAGATAGTGACTTCCAGGCAGCCAGGACTGCATAGTGAGACCTTATCTCAAAAAAATTAAAAGAGAAGGATAGTGGTTAATAAGCCCAATTCTAGGGGCTGAAGAGATGGCCTAGCAGTTAAGAGCACCAACTGCTCTTGCAGAGGACCCGGGTTCGATACCCAGCACCCACATGGTGGCTGAGAACCATCTTTAACTCCAGTTCCAGGGGAATCCGACTCCCTCTTCTGACATCCGAGGCATTGCACGACAAGGGTGCACAAACCTACATGCAGACATTACATTCCTACACATACATACAAGAATAAATTTAAAAATTAAAAAAAAATAAATAAATTAAAAAAATAAGCCCAATTCTAGAAAGCCTGTTGTTTATAAAGAATAACTGCTGATCTAAAAATAAGCCAGAAGAGAGAACATTCTTTCCAAAGCCAGTTTAACAGACAAGCATTTGAGGACTCATCAGCTAGTACATAAAAGCATGTACACAAGGTCACACCTTGCTCCATGGAAATAGTGGCTGACAAATATCACTCTAAAACAGGTGCCAATTCAAAGACCAGAGTGTCACTGCAGCATTAAGAGTCACAGTCCCAGCACTTGAACACAGGCAGGCCATATTTTACTTTGGTGTGGCTGACTATGTGAGGACTATACTACATATATTTGATCCCTCCTACTCCTTGGTTTAAGTCCTAGTGAAAACAGCTGTATTTTTATTGATACCAAGTCCCAGGACTCAAATTTAGAGAAAAGGTAGAAAAGAAAGACCGCCTTACTTACAACTATTGGAACAAGTTCCCAGAAGGAGGAAGTCTATCTCTGTTCAACTGAATCTACAAGTTTTTCATTCTTTTTTTTAAATTTTTTAATTAATTTTATTTATTTCTGTATGTGTATGAATGTACTGTCTCGATGCAAGTTTGTGCACCCGTGTCGTGCAATGCCGCGGAGGTCAGAAGAGGGTGTCGGATTCCCCCGGAACAGGAGTTCTCCTGGAATTGGAGTTTCAGACAGTTCTCGGCCGCCATATGGGTGCTGGGGATCGAACCCGGGTCCTCTGCAAGAGCAGTCAGTGCTCTTAACCGCTAGGCCATCTCTCCAGCCCCAAGTTTTTCATTCTTTAATGGGATTTCTTCTCAGTATAATAGCTTCACAGGACATTCTTTTTCTCCTTCTCCACCAGTGACAGGAAGGTGTCCAGAGATACCTTATCTTCTCACCCTCTCATCCTCTTGCATCTATTTAAAAACCTTTCCTAAATTAAACACCAACCAGATAAGTGAAGAAAGTTCAGTTCCAGAAAAGAATATTTTAGCCACTGCTGTGAAAATCAACACTGCCTTATGCCTGGCAATGCACGCCCTCTATCATCCTGCACCTCTGGGGTGTTTGGCAGCAAGTGTCAATAGAGCTGCGGCAAAACAAAGACTCATAAGTTAAAGCTTGCATTTATTATGGGCTTCTTTTATGCCAGGAAAAGTATCAAGTATATTATGCTTATTTTCTCATATAACACACAAGAAATACAATCCAATAATTTTAATGAGCACCATGAACTGTCCTTTGTAGAAGAGAAAACAAATGCTCAATGAAGAGAAGCAATCTGTTCATGGGCCAGTACCAGCCCGCTTCTATAACATTCCCTCTACCACTCCAAGTACGTAAGCACAGGGTCTCTCCTCCTCTGTAAAAATGCAATATGGCTTAATATCTGATACTATTTAATTAACATCGAATGAAAGATAATCAGTGTTTGACTTTTTTTATTTTAAAAAGGAACAGTACAAAGATGATTTACCATACGCCAGTGATACCAATACAAAGGTGTGTGCTTCCTGAAGTAGGGCTTCCCTGTGGCAATAGATCTGAGTGGTGGTATTAAACAAGGAGGTTGACACTTCCCAGGGAGCACAGAGCTCCTGCAGGTGAGTAACACCAGGACAAGCTGTACTACTGGCTTCCTACCCATGACTGGAGATAAATTAGCCCTAGAGCCAAGAACTGGGGAGCCTACCCTCTTCTTTGGTTGACAGAATGGAAAGGAGCAGCTGTTAGATAACAGGAAAAAGTGCAGTGCCCGTCTCCGGGGCAGAAACATCTCCAGATCCCTGTTCACATGTTTATGGTTCTATGGCCCAGAAACCTTGCCATATCCTACAGTTATGAGGAACAAAGCAAAGAAGGATAGAGGTTGGTTTATTTGCGCAAGAAGACAGCACCAAATATTACACTAGTCAGCACCTCACTTCCTTTTAACTAGACTCTAGGAACAGTCATTATTAATTCAAACTAGAGAGGTCTGATAATTTCCCCAGCATCATTATATTTCAAGCTAACATGGAGGCCAGGCCCATATCTTCTCTTCTTCCTTATTCAACTACTGAATTCCTGTGGTACTGTTTTGCCTAGAGCGAATGGGGGAATGGGAGGGTTTCCTGGGAACAATTCCTGAGCAGAAATATCGCTCTACTTAATTAGGAAACCATAAATTTATAGTGATAACAATCCACATATTTTCTCATTTTATACAGCAGAGCTTAGTGTCCATATTTCCTGTCTGATCCTACAGTTGTAAGGAATTTATACAAAGTTGTACTGAGAGCCTTGGAGAGAAATTTGACATTATACATTGGGCTAAACCATATAAAATGGTTAAACCATTTGACCATTTTTAATCCCAAATCTCCTCAATTGTTTTGGTCATCATAATATAAAATTTTACTACATACATCCATATATAGTACTTGAGGCAGTTAATATGCTAAGTTATATCTGTAAGGAATTGTGGTTTTGCTTCTAAGAGACACTACTGTAAAAAATCCAAGTATCTATCATGAGCTGGGTTAAAAAATGTAATTATGTTGCATGCACACAATGAAATACTATGTAATTACCAAAAATAAAGCAAATTTTTATGTGCTGATAGAAAAGTATATCTAAAGCAAGTTAAATGAAAACACAAGATATAGAACAGGGAAAACATATGCAATAATTCACAAATGAATGCATGTGAATATTTATTTACAAATAATATATCATTTAAATTCATACATGGATGAATATAAGTCTAAGTGGAAAGACAGATGACTGAAGTCAGGAAAAAACACCTTATTCTTATGTAAGTTCTTCTGTAGGACGTTGGTTTTCCTTGCTGTTTCTGTAATACTTTCAAAAACGCTTATTAGGGGCTGGAGAGATAGCTCAGTGGTTAAGAGCACTGGTTGCTGGGCTGGAGAGATGGCCTAGCGGTTAAGAGCGCTGACCGCTCTTACAGAGGAGCTGGGTTCGATCCCCAGCACCCACATGGCGGCCGAGAACCATCTGAAACTCCAATTCCAGGAGAACTCCAGTTCCAGGGGAATCCGACACCGTCTTCTGACCTCCGTGGCATTGCACGACACGGGGGCACAAACCTGCATGCAGACAGTACATTGATACACATACAGAAATAAATAAAAAATTTAAAAAAAGAGCACTGGTTGCTCTTGCAGAGAACCCAAGTTCAATTCCCAGCGCCCACATGGTGGCTAACAGCCATCCTTAACTCTAGTTCCAGGGATTCAATTCCTTCTTCTGACTCCACAGGCATTGCAAAGCACTTCCGCTTCCACACATGCAGGCAATATACGCACACATATAAAATGAAAATAACGAACATTTAAAAATATTAAAATGCTAGCCAGGCATGGTGGTACACGCCTTTAATCCTAGCACTGGGGAGGCAGAGGCAGGCGGATCTTTGTGAGTTCAAGGCCAGCCTGGTCTACAGAGTGAGTTCCAGGACAGCTGGGGCTACAGGGAGACCCTTTCTCAAAAATACCAAAATAAATAAATAAATAAATAAATAAATAAATAAATAAATAAATAATAAAATATTAAAAGTGCTTATGAAAGGCAAAGCCAATACCCTTTCAAAGCCATAATCAGGGATGGAGAGATGGCTCAGTGCTTAAGGATGCACTTCTGGAGGACATGAGTTTGACTTTCCAGCACCCACATGGTGTTTCTAAGTACAAGAAACCTAGACTAGTATTAGAAAGGATTGGAAGGAGCCAATTAATCCAGTGGATTCTAGACAGATGATGAGTGGGAGCTCGTGGGGTGCAGCTGTCCCATGGGGAAGGTGACATGCCACCAGGCCCTGACTTCCTGGGCCCTCTCTGCTCCTTGACTGTAGAACTCCACATGTTAAATTGAAATTTGAGGGTCTCAGATCTCAATGACTAAAAAGATGTCCCAGTGACTTTATAGTCCAGTCCCCTGATTTACCTCCCTTCACTCCAATTACCATCTTTCATTGTCTGATGCTTAGACATTACCAGACACTTTTGGTTTATATGCTATATTTTGCTGCTTAATGACAAGGGTGAATTTGGAGATTTGAGTCAACAAATGACTTTTTCCTTGTACAAACATTGTGGTGACTGTATAGTCACCCAAGCCTAGACAGTATAGGTCAGTCATTCTACATGGCTTCTTGATGCAGTCAAGAGACACAGTCAGCAGTTGATACTGGATTCTTTCCTTAGACTCTCCAGCTTATGTATAGACTCTCGCTGAATCCAAAGCTTTCCAATTTGGCTTGTCTAGCTAGGCAGCTTGCTTTGAGGATAACCCTATCTTAGTCTCCAGAGTGTTGGGATTTCTGGTGGGCTGCCAGAATAATCCAGCATTTCTTTAAATAATGGGGATCTGAATTCTAGTCCTCATGCTTACATAGCAGGTGCTTTACCTGTTGAGACCTCTTTCCAGCCCTATCATGCTGCTTTCAGTAAACTGTTCTTTGTAAGAGGAAAGAGTATGCTAAAATAATAATAAAAATTGGGGAGCTGGAGAGACGGCTCAGCAGTTAAGAGCACTGGCTGCTCTTGCAGAGGATCTGGGTTTGGTTCACAGCACCCACATGGCAGCTAACAACCATTCATAACTCCAGTTCAAGGGAATTTGATGCCCACTTTTGACCTCTGTGGGCATTGCTTGACATGAGTGCACTTAAATACATGCAGGCAACATACTCATACACATAAAATAAAAACAATAAATAAAATATCAAAACAGTAAAATTATGCACTAAATAAATAAACCAGTAACACAGACATTCATTAACGTTATAAAATATCATATACTTTGTATACTGGTACACAATATTTTTTTAGGTTTTATTTTATTATTTTAAATTGTGTATATCTGTGAGCTTGTGTAGGGGTGTGTTCATGAGAGTTCAGGTGCCTGAGGAGGGGAGAGGCATCAGATCCCCCTAGAGCTGGAGTTACAGATGGTTGTAATCCACCTGTCATGAGGGTTGGGAACCAAACTCAGGTCCTCTGTAAGAACAGTGAGCACTCTTAACTGATGAGTCATCTCTGGAGTCCCTACATTTTCCAGTTTTTTAAAATTATTTCATTTATTATTTTTACATGTATGAGGGTATGCTTGCATGTGTGTCAGCGCACCCATGTCGTGCAATACCCACAGGAGTCAGAAGGGGGCGTTGGATCCCCTGGAGCTAGAGTTACAGAAGGCTATCAGCTGCCACATGGGTGCTGGGATTCAAACCTGGGTCCTTGGCAAAAGCAGCCAGTGCTTTCAACCGCTGAGCCATCCCTCCAGCCCATATTTTCCAGTTTTGTACGACAAGTAGTTTTTGCTCACACCAGCATAGCACATACTAGAGCAATGTATATGCTTTGACATTTTGATGGCTATGTCATTAGGTGACAGGGATCTGTCAGTCCCATGATAATCTCCAGGCCATCACTGTGTGGTCTATCATTGATAGAAATGTCATTTATAGTACATGACTGTTGTTATTTATCTTTTTGTTTTCTCCTGTCAAAGTGTTTTAGAAGAGTTGACATTTCATTTTGTTCAGTCCTTTCTCTCCAGAATCAGAATAGTGACTGGCAGTAAATTTTGTAAACTTGCATCAAGTTTATGAATAAACAACTATTTTAAAATTAAAAATAAATGATATATTTAAAATATTTTAAAATTTTCATTTTTCTATTATTTTTAAAATATGTGTGTATGATGTATACATATAGCATATGCGTGTGAGGGTGTGGGCATAGACCTGACCTGGCACGTATGTGATGGCCAGAAGACAATCTCAGGCATCACTCTTCACCTTCCCCCTATTTGAGGCAGAGCTGTTATTCACATTGTGCACCAGGCTAGCTGGCCTCTGAGTGTCCAGGGATTCTTCAGTCTTTGCCTACAATGCCATCACAAAGTACTCGCATTTAAGATGGGCATTTCCATACCCAGCTATACGTGGGTTCTGGGATTTGAACTAGGGTCCTCACACTTGTCTGGGACGTGTTTTATCTGCCCACTGATCCATCTTCTCAGACTTCAGTAACAAATTTCAAATACACAGTGGACAAGGTGGCTTTAACCTTGCATGTTTGTTTACCTTTGGGAGTGGGATGAAGTGGAATCTCCCAAGAACATGACCATGTGGCACATTGGTGTGCTAGGCACAGAAACTGTTTTCTGAGTTCCAAATAGCAACTAAAAAGCAACAATTTGAATGTCTAGTTGAACTGAGTTTGCCCATAAAGTGAGAAAATCCACATGTCTAAAATAACCCAAAGACAGCATATCTATTTTTCTCTTGCAGGACCCTGACTGGATGCTACAGCTGGCCAGTCCCAGGACAGTGCTTCATCCATGTTGGGCTGGAGTCCTGGTCATGGAATCTTGGGCTGCCAGCTGAGAAAACTATCACCAGTATCTCTGTGTGACTGGATGGCTAATGATGTCGGTCTGAGAGTGGCCATGTCCTGCCTGCTGAAAGAATCAATTGTCTGGACTAGAGAGGGGAAAGACATGAAGACAAACTCTACCACCAGAGAGACTTGGGAAGTGCTTGCTTATCTGGAGACCCAGTGCCAACTTATGTAAGTACAATGATTTGCAGTCTACTACTGTATGTGACAACACTGACCTTGAACTCACTTCTGTTTTCTATATGCATTGAGGACTACTGCCTTTCTCTCTAATACTTGTGAGATAAAACAAATCTTGTTCTCTATACACTACTATTTTCATATTTTAAAAAGCTTTCCCTTATTAAATAATATATTTCCTATTGTTGCACAAATCTATCTATGAATTTAAAAATATATCCACTTTGTGTTTAAATATCCAAACACTGGGTCACTATTCTATACTGGATCACATGCTTTCTTTATATCTTTGCTACTTTTTACTTTATAATATTGGGACAGCTGAGCTCAGTATGTTTTCTCTACAACAATAAAATACATGAGCTTAAAGCAACATCGTTGATTTCTGTCTTAGACTGCTCTCCAGACCTCTCTTCATATTGGAATGCTTTCTTAATTCTATCACGGCATTTGTACTACATCACAGAATGAAAATTGTTAAAGAATTATCAGCATCATATGCTGATAGAAACGCAAATCAAATTGTGTAACTCTTTGGAAATTTCATTTCATCCTTATGCATAAAGGTGGGGATTATCAGGTTGCTTACTGGAAGTCTTCCATCCACACACATGCATTTAAAACTAACCACCTTCACTGAAGGCAAGTGACTGCCTCAGAGTGACCTGTAGAGGGCAATGTTGTTGTGTATTCTGGACATAACAGCAGAAACTTTCCATACAGCCAAACAAGGCAGACATGAAAGAAACGGGGCATCTGAGAGTCCAATTATCTTTTAAAGGACACGTGGTTTATTATTCTTATTTTAAACTCTCTTAAAAGATTTCGCAGCAGTATTAATCTACCAAAAAC
Organism: Rhizomys pruinosus; assembly: GCA_009823505.1. Taxonomy (NCBI): domain Eukaryota; kingdom Metazoa; phylum Chordata; class Mammalia; order Rodentia; family Spalacidae; genus Rhizomys; species Rhizomys pruinosus. Next base: position 527,702 of record VZQC01012184.1, read on the forward strand.
TCTTTTCACTTCTTGCACCATTTCAATAGACTGTTCTAGCTTTAAAAAAACTGAAAATAATTCTATTAGATTCCAACTTTGAATGAAATTCAATTTCTGGCTATTTTTGTGTCATGATGTACCTGGCTTTGTTTTTTCTTCTTGTTTTCTTTATGCTTAGTACTTCCTGTTGCTCAACACAAGCCCCAAATTAGCTGCCGTGATTGCCTCAGGAACAAGATAAAAAAAAAAAAAAAAAAAAAAAAAAGCTCTATTAGACTTCTCTCCTGTGAAATATCTTAGTATTGCCATGCTTCGAAATAAAAGTGAATCCCAAACTGATAGAGAGATGATAGAGAGAGATAACAAATAAAAAGCATACAGCAAATGGGGAAATCTATTCATATTGTTCTAGACATTTGCTTAAAAGTGGAAAAAATGTCTCTAATGATGAACAGAATGGATTTCTTAAATGAAGGCAAGACACAGCTACCCTCTGGGTATTTATCAGCAACCGACGAAGAGAAGCAGCCTTGATGGTGCACATAGAAACAAGGAGCCTAAAGAAGAACTGTGTTCCTGTGTTTTCATTGAAAAGCCATCTGGGTGCCTTGTCAATCTTCACTTCTTCCCAAGGGGCCAGAGAGACATAAAATACATTCCTTGTTTCCAAGGGACCTATGGTCTATTTGAGAGGTTAAGGTATAAGATGAATGTTTGATAAAATGAAATCAAAATAAGAATAATAACCATTAAAACAGCTATTACAAGGAAAAGTGTATCTCTTGAAATTGGGTGGTTCAAGAGCTGGTGACCGGGTGTAGAGGATGGCTAAGTTGGAGAACAGAAAATGCTGAGTCTGACAATTCAGAGTCAATCCTCCTTCACTCAAATATGAGAGGACTGCATACTATGAATTAATATTTGCAACATTATTGGTCAATCTTTTTTGCCTTTTTGAGACAGGTTCTCCCTGTAGCACCAGCTGTCCTGGAACTTACTCTATAGACCAGGCTGGCCTTGAACTCACAAAGATCCACCTGCCTCTGCCTCCTGAGTGCTAGGATTAAAGGCATGTGCCACCATGCCCAGCAGTGGTCAATTTTTAACAAAGGAGGAAGGAGTTCTCTCCCAGCCCAACTCTCTACGATGGGCACCGTGTTGCACACTCCTTAGTTTGCTCCCTCTTGCCCAGTTGAGAAATACACACAGTGAAGAGAATGCATGCAATGCACACAGTGAAGAGAATACATGCAATACACACGGTGAAGAGAACACACAAAATACACACAGTGAAGAGAACACACACAATACACACAGTGAAGAGAACGCAGGCTTGCCTACATTGCTGCTTCCTGTACATCCCCTTTAACCACTCTAGAAAATCTCCAGACCCACGGGAAAACAGAACAAACCAGAGTCTGTATTTGGGGAAATTAATACCAGGCATCAAATTTTGAAACTCGCTGGCCACTGGAGTAGCCTGTGGAACGTGAATACACAACTTCCCAGTTCAACTGATGGGAAAGCACGCTTTTGTGACACTGCTTTGTGGCGTGCACTCCCACATCTTCTGTACTATCCTGGTACCCTCTGGCCAGTGTGCTCATTATTAGGTTATGGGCTATGTTTTATTTATTTCTCTAGTTTTCTACACTGGGTACCATCCAAATATGCATCTAATAAGTACTTGATTTTTTTAATTTTTATTTATTTATTTATTTATTTATTTATTTATTTATTTATTTGAATGTACTGTCTACATGTAGGTTTGTGCACCCATGTTGTGCAATGCCGCAGAGGTCAGAAGAGGGCGTCGGATTCCCCTGGGACTGGAGTTCTCCTGGAACTGGAGTTACAGACAGTTCTCAGTCGCCATGTGGATGCTGGGGATCAAACTCAGGTCCTCTGCAAGAGCAGTTGGTGTTCTTAACCTCTAGGCCATCTCTCCAGCCCCATAAGTACTTGAATTTTTAAACCTCTCTCTTCCCCCTTTTTCTTGGAACTGATTATGACAACCATTTTATAGACAAAAGAACTTTGCTTTAAAATACATTCACATTTCAGCATTGTGTAGAATTAATGATGGAAAATGCTGAGTCTAGATGAAGAACCAGGAGGCTTCTAAAAGGGATGATACAGTTTGATTTGTCTAGTTATGTAATGGAAACATGTTTGTGAATTTTTGTACCAGCTGGCTAACTCCTCTACTGACTATTATACATAACAAAAATTTCTAAATTACAAAATTTATAATGGTGTACAAGGGGAAAGATATATTTTAGAAAGACTCAATAATCATTAAGAATAAAAAAAAAAAAGAATCAAGAGTCCTATGTAAACAGAAAAATTAGAAAGTGTCCTGGAGACAATATGAAATATGATTCAACACAGGGTCACTTCATTGGTTAATAACAAGTTGTTTTTAAGTTCCACTAGACAAAATGTCAAAGCTACAAACTACTGTATGGTTTGCTTCTTACTATATGTGAAGGGCAGACAGTGTGAGAAAAATCAGTCACTCAGTGGCTTCTCAGCTTCAAGTCTCTCTCTCTCCCCCTTGCTGTGTGAGTGTGTGTGTGTGTGTGTGTGTGTGTGTGTGTGTGTGTGTATCTTGGTCTAAATATTAGAGTATCAGTCAGTAACCAATAGGCTAAAGACATATTCTAATTAAATTTTGGTTCTGAGACTACTTTTTGTTCTCATTTAGAAAGTTCTACTCATTTTTGTTACTTTTGCTCTCGCACATTTCTTGCACATACAGAATAATGATGTGAGTGAGATTAAAACCAGAATTCTAAACTCATAGATTCCAGGGCCTTGAGATTTGAAGTCAAACAATAACCATTCGAAGGAATATAAGTCAGGCTCCTTGCCACTCCAGGATTGAAGCTTAGTGCCAAATATGTTTGAATTGTGATATTGAAAAGTACAGGACTCTGGAGTATTACAAAATGAAAAACATTTTTCAAGTGAATAATGGCTTCCATTTTTTTTTCTATGAATCTTTGGGCAATTCTGAATTTATATGTGATATCAAAACAAACAGCCGAACCACTGGAAATGACAGACCTACAAATGAATGGATACCTTAAAAAATATGCTTTCGGGCTGGAGAGATAGCCTAGCGGTTAAGAGCACCGACTGCTCTTGCATAGGACCCGGGTTCGATCCCCAGCACCCACATGCCGGCTGAGAACCGTCTGTAACTCCAATTCCAGGAGAACTCCAGTTCCAGGGGAATCCGACACCCTCTTCTGACCTCCGCGGCATTGCACGACACGGGTGCACAAACCTACATGCAGACAGTACACTCATACACATAAATAAATAAATAAATAAAATTAAAAAAAAAGAAAAAATATGCTTTCAAAAACAGTATTAAGGATTAAAATCACCTACAGGACAACAAATTGAGAGCTCTGAGGACCAGTCAGTGATAGATTGCTTGGGATGGGAGAGCTAGAAAACATCACAACTAGACTTCACCTCATACTGCTGTGTTATGAACTACATAATCTGTATGTAACCAATGATATTGAAAGCAGTCACACTTCTGAGAGGTTTGCTCATTTGTAAATAAGTTGATGTCAGGTCATTTTCACTCAGATGTGGGGTGTCTCCTTGGATGGGTCAGCAGCAACCAGTCAGCTCTTGTGTCTTGTGGAGCAGCCTCAGCTCACCTGTGACTGCCACAAGTGGAGAAGAGATAAAGACCTGGGACTCGAGAATGACACCGAGGCTTTTACTCTGTGCTTTATTTGACCAGTTCAAACACTTCTTCTGAAGTCATTTAATCTCACCTCAATTTCATATCTAGGCTCTCAGAAATTTTATTATATTAAAACTTTAAGCATGGTGGCATACACTTTTAATTCCAGAACTGAGGAGGCAGAGGCAGGCAGATATCTTCGAGTTCAGTGCCAGCCTGGTCTACAGAGTGTGTTCCAGGACAGCTGGGTCTACAGGGAGACCCTCTCTCAAAATTAAAAAAAAAAAATTTAAACAGTTAGTGACCTGTCCTGGTGCCCATTTTGAAAGTGCTATGCCATATATGGTAATGTACAACATTGTTTAGCTTTTGCTCCCAATTGCCTCTTGAGGAATCTAAATTTCAAAAACATCCATCACTGTGTAGGGATTCATTATCTCTCATTTTAACCGATATGCAGAGTTCCTGGTCAAGCGCTGAAAGTTTATATATGCAGCAATCACTCAGGACTGTGTTCCCAGGCCTCACCTAAGCCACGTGGTTTACAAAGTTTTAAATAATTTATGTGTCTTACATGAAATTTCAGGCTTTTTTTTACCATAAATATCTATATTTCAATGTTTCAACACTATGCTAAAGGCCACGAGTTTGTTATTTGTTCATAAATGATGTGTAATTAGCAACATGTAATAAAAAATTAAAACACAATTTTGTACTCTAAAAAATGTGTAAAGCAGTCTAAAGTCATACCACCCTGAAAACATCCACACTCATCTGATCTTGGAAACTAAACAGGATGGGGCCTAGGCTGTACTTGGATGGGAAAAATGTATCAGAGAGCTAGTGATATGAAAGGAACTTGAAAACAGTTACAAAGAATATAAAACACTCCTTAAGATCACATAGTCCAGGCTCACACAGAACAGGGACTGAGCCTTGTCACTGAGATGTAGGCTGCCTGCTTTATTCTACCTGTTTACAAACTGAACTTAATCAAAGAAGCTACTGTAACAGCGTTATTGTGAAAATTTGCCAAATAGCTTAATTCAATCTGCATGGATATCTGTTATTGTATCACTACTTACTGTATACCCACCATACACATACATATAAGTTTTTCTCTTTCTTTACATGCCCTAGTAATTAATCTGTTATTTATTCAATTCAGAAATTCAGGTTGTCTGTGCCATTCAGCCACTGAGCTGAATCAATCTCATGCTTGAATAAATAGACTAAGTTAATAAGTCTCCCTTGTCATTAGTTTCCTCCTCTGACTCAGCTGCCTAACCACATTCTCTCCCAGGCAGCGTGTTAATGGATATACCATCAATATCTCAGCTCAGTTTCTTCTAGAAGGAAGCACACTATGGTCAGCTACCAGCATTTGCCTCTGAGGCTGAGGACAAGAGTTGACTCTGTCCTGGTAACCAAGTCCTGCCAAATGGTGGCAGATGACGTCTCTCCAACTGACCTCAACAAGTCTGTTGATAACGGGCCTGGGTGAGTGGTCTGGATCTCTACAGTAATCTATCCCCATCGCTGACTTACTTCCACTCACTTTGACAAACATAACAGGCACTATTGATTACTGTTACTTTCATCCTATCCTCTCATTGGAAAGGATTTTTAAACAGTAATCATTCTTTGTTTGGCTTTGGTCTGCAATTACATCATAAGACATAGAATGGAATTGTGATTTTGTGAAATTACACACTAAAATATCTCTAGACTAAAGAACAAATTCTGTTTCCCTCTCAACTCTCAGCCAGCTTCCCTTCTCTCTACGAGAGAGTGCGCCACTTCCAGGTGGTAAGAAATTGTTTCTTCCCTCCATCAGGCTGGCAGCAGTCAACTTGCTACTTACCATTCTTACTCATCTTCAAAGCCCACACAAATGTGTTCATGAGGGAAAAAAATCATTGTCCTGAGAGAGCAACACAGGACTAATGGTGCAACTCTCAAGCTAGTTGCTTTCATATATTTCTGAAAATGAAAATAACAGCCTGGACTTGAGATGAAGGTCAGTGGTGGATGCTTACTTAACAGATGCAAGGTCCAGGTTTGGATCTCCTAGGTCACAGATGAGAGAAAGATAGAGAGAGAGAGAGAGAGAGAGAGAGAGAGAGAGAGAGAGAATATGAATGAGAGAAACATACAGATGAGGTGTTTTGTTTTATGAGACAAAGACTCATGCAGCCTGAACCGGCCTTAAACTCTTGACATAGCTGAAGATGGCCTTGAACTCCAGACTCTCCTGCTTCCATCTAAGATCTTGGATTACAAGTGTGTCATCATACCTGGCTGCTTTTTAAAATTGTGTGTTCCTATCTTTCTTCTGAGTCATTTCATAAGTTCTCAACATACATTTCTCTAAGGCATTCCTATATTTTTCCTAATAAAAACCATTGTAATAATTCCAATACCATATTCAATATGATCCTGACATTTTGGGGAAGGTGTCTTTCTTTTATCTTGCACTGTGACAGAAATATACACCTCTCTGCTGCTGAAGGAGTAAAACTCCCAGTGGTAGTCTGGTTTGTCAGATCTAACCGAAAGAACAGTAAAATGGTTACAGAAAGATACCCAACCATTGCCATCTCACTAGCTGGTGAACTAGAGCAAGTTGCTATATCCTTTCCTTTTTTAATATTTTATTTTTTATTATTTTTATTTTATGTATATGAGTGCATTGCCTGCATGAAGGTAGGTGTACCTGTGTCATGCAATGTTTATGGAAGTCAGAAAAAGTTATCGGATTCCCTGGAACTAGAGTTTATGGATGGTTGCTAGCTGCCATGTGGGTGCTAGGAACCAAACCCGGGACTTCTGCAAGCACAGCCAGTGCTCTTAACCTCTGAGCCATCTCTCCAAGCCTCCTGAAGATTTCATTTTTAAAGAAAATAGCAACCTATATCTTCTAGTGTCATTAAGTCAATTAATTTAAATATGGTGCACAGATGAAATGCTCCGAAAGTTGGCTGTTACCATCACAGTTCTGGACTCAGAAAAGCTGTACTTCAGGGAATGTTGAAATATTGAGAAGCATCTGTAAGTTGTAATTGCATTTTAAAATATCCACTGAGCTGAGAATGATGGGGTGTGAGGTGACACCTTACCTTGGGTAAGAAAGCCATGGTTTAAAAGATGCATCTAATTACATGGGCCTCCACCCACTTGAAGGAAAGATGGATGAAAGGAGGAGACACAGGATAAGACAATGAAGTAGTCTCCATATTTGATTATTTATTTAGTTTTAACTCTAATGCAGCTCATAGAACATGATGGTTGACAAAACAGTTAAAAAGCAATGAAGCAAGCTAGTGCATTTAGCATACAGCTCTGTGGTGGACATGGACAAGATGACCAATAGAGACTGCAGGTGCTGCTCCAGGCAAGCTTTTCCTTAAGAAAAGTATTCAAGTTGGTACTTGAATGGGAAGAAGAAGCCAGGATACAAATAAAACACACAAAAAATAATAGCAAAAGTACATGCCAGGAGCATTATAAGGTCCAACAGGCACAAAAGGGACCATCTGAAAAGTCCTGGAACATTTGTAGCACCCAAGCAAGCCAGTAAGCTGGAAAATCATGGTGAGAGGCAACTTCGGTGGATCTGCAGGGATTCAGGGTGTGGCCTGGAGCTGAGGGAATGCTCAGTGTGAAGGGAAGGTGCTGAAGACCTTACACAGCCAGAGACTTAGTTTGGATTAAGTTAGAATGATCTTTCTGGAATTTTGGTGGTAACTGGATTCCTAGAGGCCAAGTGCGAAAGTCCAAGGGACAGATGGCATGTGTGATAACAGGGAGACAGAGAAGGGCAAAAGACAGAGTAAAGTGTCCCTTGGAAACAGAAGCAGCACTATTAGCTATCGGGTTCTGACTTCTGACGAGTGGTGTTATCCAGTTCAAATCATACTGACCATTTGCAATAGGAAATGGATAGAAAAAAAATATGAGGAGCTTCAAATTATTCAAGGCCAAGAATATCAGGTAGTTTGAAGGGTGGGGGGCAGGTGGAGATCCAGACAAGAAGTCCTCCTTTCCCAAAACTAGGAAAAGGGGGAAAGCCATGTCGAGAAAACCAAAAGAGAAAGTCAGATGTGGCATGGTCCCCAAATACTGCTTTTATCTTCAAGCATTTAATAACATCAAAAGTCCAGTTCTGGTGCTCTCAGCATAGAGCCTGAGCAGCCACCCCGAGGCTAAAGTGGACAGCAAACAGCCAACAAGAGAAGGATTGAAATGAATGAATCGGGCTTTTTGAGATTCATGCCTAGTCTTGTGCTATCTGCAGCTGACTCAGACAGAGGGAGAAGGTAAAAAATAAAGCTAGTGGCAGCCCAGTCCCATGAGAATAGACACTGTTCAGCACATGATCCTGGAGTAACTAGATGACCACATATAAAAGAATGAGGCTGGACTCCTTCCACAGCACACACAAAACACAAAATGAATCACACACCCACATGTAAGAGCTAAGACATAAAGCTCTTAGAGCAGGAAATAATCCTTCGTGTTAGATGGCACACAAAGTAAACAAGGGAAAAATAGCTAAATTGAACTCTATCAAAATTTAAATTTGGGGGTTCTGGAGAGATGGCTCAACAGCTAAACAACCTGAGTTCGAATCTCAGCACCCACACGGTGGCTAACAACCATCCATAATTCCAGTTTCAGGGGATCTGACACCCTCTTCTGACTCCATGGAGATTGCATGACACTGGTGCACTTACACACATGCAGACAATATACTCATATACATTAAAATCGAAATAACAAATAAAATTTTAAAACATTAAATTTATGCATCTCAAGAATTTCATCATAAAACATGATGGAATGGGAAAATAGTTTTGCAAATTATACATCTAATAGAGTGCTTTTCATTTAGAATATAAAAAGAACTCTCACAATTAAAGAAGTAATGCGACCAAAAGTGACCAAAGACTAGAAAAACACATAAAAAAAATACTAGCATTTAACAAATACAGATAATTAATATTGATGTGGACATAGAGAAACAGAAGCCCTCAAGTGTCTCTAATGACAATATAAAACTGTGCAGCCACTTTGGGAAATGGTATAACAGCTCCTTGAAAAGTATAATAGAGTATTACTGTGAACTACCAATTCCAATCCTGGGATATATAGTAAAAATCAATAAAAAAATAGCCACACAACAATTAAGCATGAATGTCCAAAATAGCATTTTTCCAAACAAGCAAAAGCCAGAAAAGCCAAAGGTCCAATAATGAATAAATGAATGTGCTCTGTCAATATAGTGGAATATCATCCATAAAAATGAATGGGATACTGAATTATGGCTGATTTTTAAACATGCTATGTTAAATGAATGAAGCAGTCATAAAGATCATATGACCCATGGTGGTTTGAAGGAAAAATGTGCCCTAGAGTCGCACATATTGGACACTTGTTCCCCAGTTGGTGGTGTTATATGGGGAGATTATAGGAAGGTGCAGCCTTGTTAGAGGAAGTATGACACTGGGGACGGGGTTTGAGTGTTAACAGCCTTGTTCCTCTTCCGGGTCTCTCTCTGCTTTCAGCATACTTTAAAGATCTATCTCAGCTTCCTGATCCAACCTCCTGCTGCCTCTCCTCCCCCACTATTACCAACTCCTCTGCTGCAAACAGAAGCCAAAATAAACTCTCTCTGTCCTATGTTGTTTTCAGTAACAAAAGTAACCAATACAACTTCCTGACCATAGGAAAACTCATTTAAGTTCACATCTTAAGTGAATAAATTGTACCCAGAAGTACACATCTCAACAGTGCTATTAAAACATAAACTCAAAACTTTTTCAGGTATTAACAGGAAAATAGAAGCTAACTATTATATGTTTCTTTTTTTTTTTTTTCTGTATGTGTATCAATGTACTGTCTGTATGCAGGTTTGTGCACCTGTGTTGTGCATGCGATGCCGCGGAGGTCAGAAGAGGGTGTCGGATTCCCCTGGAACTGGAGTTCTGGAATTGGAGTTTCAGACAGTTCTCGGCTGCCATGTGGGTGCTGGGGATCAAACCCGAGTCCTCTGTAAGTCGGCGCTCTTAACCGCTAGGCCATCTCTCCAGCCCATGATATGTTTCAACCTTACTGAGATCCCAATAAAATAATATAGTGCCTTTTAAATAAACTCTATTTTGTCACCATATATTAATTTTGCCTCATTCAAGTAGATGTTAACAAAATTAGTGTCGTCACAATGATAAAGAGCTGGCATATAAAGTTGGTTTGGTATCCTGATGGTGGATAACTACAATCTCCTTTTGCTTCTTTTCTTTGTGGTGTTTTAGCTGGTTGTGGTTAGGTTTGTTTTTTTTGTAATTTCCCTTTAAATATTTACATCTTTATCTTTTTGATATATTTATTTATGATATATTAACAAAATCCTAAGAATGCTGCAAACATTTATCCATCATTGTGCATGCCACCTTAATAACAGCACTGTGACAACCTTTTGGGAAAGATAAAGGAGGAAAGCCTCAGCAGTTTAACAATTACAGTACATACTTGATGCATATAGCTTTTGTAGCACAGTAAAATTGAAAAACTATTAAATCAAGCCATTGCAAGTACAGAACATTTTCCAGAAGTGCAAGAATATCTCACCAGTGTTTTTGATAAAGGGAAAAATACTTAATTTTCTAACTTTCCTCTTCAACAAACTAACAAAAAATAACTTGAGCTTGCATGTGATACACACCTTTAATCCCTGTACTCCAGAGGGAGGCAGAGGTAGGAAGATCTTTGTGAGATCAAGCCTAGCCTGGTCTACGTAGGAAGTTCCAGGCCAGTTGGAGCTACAGAGAGACCCTGTCTCAAAAATAGAAAAAAGAAAACAAAACTTGGATCTGAAACCCATGTTACCTACAGGATTTTTGAGCAGTCCTTAAAATTTTTGCACCTAACTAATTTATGATGAGAAAATAACTCCTAAGAGTGGTGAAGATTAAATGAAAGAATGAGTATAGAATGCTCACTATTATACTTATCAGAGTACATAAAATAACAGCTATTACTATGATTATTTTTATTTTATTTTTAGATTTATTTATTTTTATGTAATGTATACGAGTATTTTCCCTGTATGTATGTAAATGCATCCATGTCATATGATGCCCATGGGGGCTAGAAGATGGTGTTGGATCCCCTGGAACTAGAGTTCCAAATAGTTGTTAGCTACCATGTGAGTGCTGGGAACTGAACCCATGTCCTCTGGAGGAGCAGTCAAGATGGCTCTTAATCCTGAGCCATCTTTCTAGCCTCTACTATGACAATTAAATCATCATTACTATATTGCCAACTGCTCATCTAGGAATCAGCAGCTGCTGTGCTAATCCCGATGCACCTACTCTTCATCTCCAAATTTAATAAAACTAACTTCTAAGAGAAGAGCAATATAATGATTTTCATTTTTATGTCTTATAAATTTTGGGCCTTAAATTCACATTTAAACAGATTTTGTCAAGGTTCACTCAAGTCTGGGATACAATGGAAATAATAGCTAGTCATTCAAACATTTGTGAACATAATTTTTTGGTGGATTTAAATCTGCAATCTAGGTAATATAAAAGAAGCAATAACCTTTGGTTGTTGGCTATCTTTGGTTATTAAAAAATATGTTATGGAGATTACATAAATACACAAAATAATCCTAAGCCTTGAAAGCAAGGGGTCTTTTCTAACTCAGATTCAGAGTTCTTTAAAATGGGAAAAATACACAAATATACGATTAGCTTTAGACACATATAGATATTTATATGTGCTGAAGAGTTTTGCCTTTACAATTTTTGTTGTTTTAGTTTTAGATAACATATATGACAGGCATCAGGAGATGAAAAATGGTGACTATGTTGCTGTTTTTCAATAAAACAGAGAGTATTATATTTGGAACATATTTCAAGCAAATAGCCCTTTCAAAAGTAGACAATATGGTTCATATTGCAAAGAAAACCTACTTATTTTAATTCTTGTTGTGATGCAGAGAAAAAATTATATATGACTACTCTGCTATTCCTTATTAAAGATGACCCTTTTTCTATTAGGTTTATCTTAAGATTCTTTTTAAAAGTAATCTTCAATTTTCATTTGGCCATGGAATCTTATAGATTTGCTTTGCTTAAAGAGTATGACTCCAATTGCTACCTGCTTTAGAAATATATTGTGCTTTGGGAATTCTGGCCCAGCTTTTCCTACAGGTTATTCACACGGTCATCACTGTCTTATGTAGTGGAAGCCAAGCCTGAGTGGGAGCCATCCTTCTTCCTTTCACCGTGGGCCCTTTCCACTTTTAGTAAAATTTCTTTAAACCATTTGTAGATGCCAAGAGTCTAACCTCTTCCATGTTTTTAAATAAGGAATCAGGAGATGAGGACGAATTTGCAAATGCTATGCAAGTGAGAAAATACAGAAGGTCTAGGATTCAAATAGTTGGAAAGATGTGGTATATCATTTCCCTGCTTCTCCAGATTATTTCCAGGGAAGAGTGGCAGTACCTTCAGCTATGATTAACATCTTGAGCCACTATTTCTGGATCCTGGTGTATAATTGAGTCACTGTCCACTAGACTGAGCATACAGCCAGTCAGCTGCTTACAGTCCCATGTAAAATTGGTGTCATTGGCAGTAGTTTCATTAGCAATATCAATGCTGCCTTTGAGGAGGTGTATGAGAAAAGAAGTGTCGTGTAACTTCCAGCTCATGAGGTGCAGGAAGAGCCATTTACTTAAAGGAGGCAGCAAGCAAATATGCTGGGTTCAGAGGTGGACACTGGGCTGAGGAGGACAGGTGGGCTAAATACTGGGACAGGAGATCACACTGACTGTGCAGAGGTATCATCTGTGGCTCCGGAATGGACTTTCAGCATTAATGAGAGGCACAAAATGCCATCAGTGGGAAAGAAACTTCAACATTTTCATTTTAACACCAGCATACAAATCATCTCATTCCTCTTCTATTGAGTGATTTCACACCAATTGATTTTTCACACATCAACAGAGAGAAAATGATGGAGAAGGATATTAGTAATGCTGATCATTGGATTTCAGTACATTAGAAATAATGAGGAGTGCTTTACTGGGTAGCGAGTTGAGGAAAGCCAGACACAGAGGTGGAGGTAAACGAGTGGGGACTAATCTATAGAGAATATCATCCTCTTTGGGGTGACATGGCTTGCAGATACGAATACTCACTATCTAATCTGATAATTCCATCTTGTAATGTTCACTTCACTGATATCATAGGAATTGGGAGACTTGCCTACATTGCCCAATGGGAACAAGAGCTCCCATCTCTCATGTCTACCGGTCCAAAAGTGCCAGACTACTCCCTAAATGGGCTTGATCAGTGCTTCCCAAAATCTCTGGGGGAACTCTACTCTTAGTAGATGTGCATTAGGATAATGCACATCTCTTTAAGAATGAGAACTTGGTTGATAGCATCTGGTTAAAGCTGACTCATTTTTAAAATTTTTGAGACAAAGTCTATTACCCTGTTCTCCAGTGCAACTTTAAGCTTTCAGTAGTCCTGTACTAGCTGTCTAAGTATTGCGATCACAGGCATCCACCACCATGCCCGGTGATGCCTACAGCTGATTCTAACTAAATGTTGGATGAACTAAATCAAACATTGGGTCTAAACTTAAAGGCCAAGTTCATTTAGTGCTCAGGACTTCTGAGTGTCCTAGAAGTTATTTCCACATTACATTTTGCCTTCCTCTCTTGCTCTCTCTCTCTCTCTCTCTCTCCCCTTTTTCTTTCTTTCCTTTGCTTAATGAATGCTTATTAACATGACACTAGGCAGCTAGCCATGCTAGAAACAATGAGTAAATCTTCCACCTAGTTCTCACTGAGGTTGGAAGAGAGGTATTCTTTATATAAAGACAAAAGATAAAAGGTCATTAGCCTTCAAAGTGGATTAAAGCATACTGGGAGGGATGGTAAAATATAGACTTCCCTAAAGAAGCACAATTGAGGGCTGGATAGATGGCTCAGTGACTAGAGTGCCTGTTGCTCTTACAGAGGGTCTGAGTTCAGTCCCCAGGACCCACATTGGTCAGCTGGAACTACAGTTCCAGGGGGATCTGATCGCTTCTTCTGGCCTCTATGATATATGTGCCCCCCAACATACATAAGTAAATAGAATAACAAAGAAGCGCAGTTGAGGTCTCATCTGATACGTGAGCTCAAGTTATCTCTCCTCATTTTAGATTAGAAAGTGTCAGTCTAAGTTGGACAGGTATACATAAAGGCCAAGTAGAGTCTGACATGTCTGAGAAAATGAAAGGTTATTACAGCTATAGTTCCGAGAGCCAGGGAGAAGAGTGAAGTGTATCATAAATAGTCTACTTAGGGACTTCCTAGTCTGTGATAATCTCCTGAAATGGGAGGTAGCAATCATGTTTGAATATAAAAATATCACTGTGCATATGGGAACTCTCTCTGCTTTTGTACAAATATAGCATTGCTCTAAAAGTAAAGACTATTTAAAATATCAGCTCGAGTGAGGGTGAGCCAAGAGGATCACCCTCTTGGGTCTAGATTTACATAGTGGGTCCTGTCCCCAAATAAGTGAATAAATAATTCTGGGGAGAATGGATAGAATAAATAGCTAGGAAGGAGAGAAGTGCAGTTCTCTAAGACAAAGAAGAGCAGATATGTAATCCAAGGGCTTTCTGGCAGGAAGAAGACATTAAGAAGAGATAAAAGAAGCACTGGCAACAGAGAGGCAGGCATGGAGTCCTGAAGGCCAATGGAAGAGAAGAACTGAAGAAGAGGGAGTCATCAATTACTTCAAATGACTGCAATGGGAAAATCTTTTTAACTAATCATTTTATGTGTATGTATGTTTGCCTTCGTGATTGAAGGCAAACCTGTGCCTTCATCTGTGTCATGCAGTGCCTGTGCAGGCCAGAAGAGGGTGTTGTATCCTGTTGAGCCAAAGTTAAGAATATTTGTTAGCTATCACCATGTAGGTGCTGGGAATTGAACCCAGGTCCTCTGGAAGAGTGGCCAGTGCTCTTAACTGCTGAGCCATCTCTCCAGTCCCTGCAATGGGCAGATGTTATCATTGTATCCTGAGACATTTGCTCTTATCCATGACATTAATAAGAAAAACTCTGCTGAGGGACCTAAAATAGACTGCAGCAAAGCCCTGAATGAGAAAGAACATAGAATCAAGTGTAAAGGATTTTTGCTTTGAGGAGAATCAAAAGCTCTGCGGTGACGGATAGTGAGAGAAGTGTGGTCGAGAGACTATTCCTTCATCATTTAATCCAAATGTTTATTGTATGTTCATAATTTTAAAATTTAGAATGCATCAAAGACCTCAACGTGAAACCCAAAACTCTGGAGGTGATAGAAGAAACACTTGGCAGCACACTACAAGACATAGGCCTAGGAAAAGACTTCCTAAATCAGACAGCAGCTGCATAAGAAATAAGATCGACAATTGACAAATGAGATCTCATTAAACTCAAAAGCTTCTGTACATCAAAAGAAACAATAAAGGAAGTGAAGAGAAAACCCACAGAGTGGGAGGAAACCTTCACTGCAGATACATCTGACAAAGCATTAATTTCCAGAGTATACAAGCTACTCAAAAAAACAAAGAAGAAAGAAAACAAACGAAACACTCAAAAGATGGAGCAAAGAACTGAATAGAGACTTCACAGAGGAGGAATTGGAGATGGTTGAGAAACATCTTAAAAACTGTTCAACATTACTAATAATTAGAGAAATGCAAATTAAGACCACTCTAAGATATCATCTCACTCCAATAAGACTGGCCAGGATCAAGAAAACAAATGATATCAAGTGCTGGAGAGGTTGTGGGGAAAAGGGAACACTCATCCATTGCTGGTGGGAATGTAAACTTGTACAGCCACTATGGAAAGCAGTGTGGAGAACCCTTGGAAGACTCAAAATGAGCTTTCCATTTGACCCAGTCATACCACTCCTGGGTATATACCCACAAGACTCATCTTACTGCAGAAACACAGCACAGCTATATTATTGCAGCTCTGTTCACAATAGCAAAAAGCTGAACCAACCCAAATGCCCCTCAACTGATGAGTAGATACAGAAAATGTGGTAACATGTACACAATGGAGTTCATGCAGCGTTAAAGAAAGACAACATCATGAACTTTGCAGGTAAATGGATGGAACTAGAAGATATTATATTAAGTGAAGTAACACAGTCCCAGAAAAACAAACGACGAATGGTACCCTCATCTGTGGATGCTAGTGCCAATACCCAGTGTAAATATTTCTTGTGGAGAGGGATGCATATAAAAGAACAACAACAGAAAGACTGCATCAGAAACTGACTGAAATGGTGAATCGGGGAGGGGTGGGAGGGGCAGGAGGGGACACGTCTATATTAGATTAATATATATTAATTGACATGAGTTCAACAAGTATCTAAATTTTGCCCAGACTCTGCTACAGGTTACATGGGGTTTTAGGACTTAGTAAAAGTAAATATGTGTATATTAAACAACATTGGTTTAAAGGTTCTGATAAAAAGGTAAAGTGCCTTTAGTTAATTGGAAATATAAATTGTCATCCAATTTGTTTTACTTAAAACTTGTATAACAAAATAACTTTGGGATTGGCACATACAAAGTTCTCTATAATTTTTCTGTTGTACAGTATCATCTTGTAGCATTCTCTTACCTGTAGGATGATTTAACTTAAGAAATTAAGTTTGCTTCCCAAGGTAATACATACAGTCACCCAAAACAGCTTGTGAATTGATGAAAATCTGTGCCTTGATTCCTGCCAAGGTATGTGTACTAAATAGAAGCCTTTTTGAGCTCAAGGGTCAAAAAACAAAAACCTAAAATAAAAAGGGGGGATACAGATATAGATGAAACCTTTTGTCAAAAACTTTGATATTCAAATCTTAAAACTAACTATGGGAAAAGATTTGTATGTTCTCACAGGTCAAAATGTCACCAATTTCATGGCTGATAAAGAAAAGACACAGCTTTGCATTTGTAGGATGTACCAGGAAGTGCCAGCAAAAAGGTTGGCCCGTCCTGAACATTGAAAGGAAAAAAGCCTCAGACTGCTACAGGCATCAACAACCTTCTGTGGATCCACTGTAACAACTATTTATAATGAGTCCTAATGAACTTACCTTCTAGGTGCTGCAAAGTTTTAATATGAGAGATTTTTCTACCTCCCTCATAGAACAGGGAGAAATATGATGATGATGAGGTCGTTCTCTAACTGTAAATTGGAGCCAACTGTCATAGAGGTAATCTTTTATAAAACTGGTAAACTGCCTTCTTTAATTGACTAATAGACATAGGAACTGTGAAAAGGTTTATTCTCTATTCAGAACCAAATATAATACTAAATGTCTCCTTAAGCTGTGCACTTAAGCAAAATATATTAATACAGGAGAGCTCTGATATCACAATGGATTATTCTGCAAGGAGATGTGGCCAGGGGTCCAAGCCCCCCCCCCTAAAAGGTAAAGGCTTCTTGCCTGTAAACTGGGATAACTGCAAGAAGAAGAGGTGATAAGGCCCTGCTGTCGAAGACCCTGAAGTAAGCATGGGAAAGATGTATTGAGACACGCACTGCAAGTGTACAGTTGTCTCTGGATACCAAGAGTGTTACCAAAGGCCACTAAAACCAATAAAGCAAATATGGGTCTCCTGATTCAAGCAAGACTCCTCTGTCAGCACCAGCTACACCTCACTGCCTGGAAACTGTGCAGCATGGCAGCCACATGCCTGTACATCCAAATCTAATGGCTATTAGCTCTTTCCTTGGAGGAATAACCCATGGCTGATGCCACAAGCTTACATCCTCTAGCGGTTAGGAGATGTTATAAGCCACAGTAAGACCCTGTCATATTTTACAGAAAAAAATGTAATTCATAGATTAACATACCATCCAAATATCTGTGTCTATACCAAAGTAACCTACCATAACAATTAGTACTGTTTAAATATCTATATATCTAATTGCCTGTGCTTCATTAGTAGGATTGAAAGGTTATTCCTGGACAAACTGTCAGCCCATGAAAGGAAACAGCCAGAATTGACCAGAGTCCAAAACGACAGCTCCAGAGAAAGTAGACTGTTTTGCTTCTTGTCCCCCCATGCCCCTTTTCTAAGCCTAGGGAAAAATCTGCAGAAGAGGGGGTGTGGTATAATGTAAGGGCTGTGATTCGGGTGAATGGTGAAACTACAGTGGGAATATAGACTGGATACTTATTTGATCAACTTGATTGAATATACAAGTCCCCCAGCTGGATGGTGGGACCCTTGGGCTATGTGGGTTTGGGCACAACTGTTTGCAAATTGGTTTTACATGAAGGATGCTTGTACTCATAAATTATTACTTATTGTTAAAAAATGAAAAAAAGTAATAGAAGAAAAAAATTTAGAATGCATGAGATTTTTTTAAATAAAATTGCTAATAAGACTAATAATAGTAACTCTATGAATATGATACAACATGGTACCAAAGCTACATAAAAAGATAGAAATGGTATAATCAGTAGATTATAGTTTCTAAAATGGAAGTAGGTAAAGTTCAAAGACAAAAGGAAGACTGGACTAGGAAAGAAAAAGAACACTTCCCTTGTTACAATAGAGGGAAAGAGGATCAAAGAGAAAAATATAAATAGCTTTGTATATTTGCTGCCAGGAAGTTTAAAGAATATGTATAAAATGAAATGGGTTATACAGTTATATATGAGAGAGGGATCATAAAAATAAAACACAATGAGTAAACTATTCAAATAATAATTGATTTGTCTCAGTGCAATGAGTTATTTATCTTTCAATCAAAGAGCCCATTATGATAATCACAGCTCTTAGATTAGCACCAAATAGCCCCAAAGCACGACTTAGTCATTATCCCTCCATGATTCCTGTAAGCAAGTGACACACCAGGAATAATGACTCATGAGGAACACAACGCGATTGGTGCTAAAAAAATGAACCCTACATCATGTCATGGCCCTGCACTAATCACTTTCTAGAAACCTTAATTGCCTGTCTTGATACTCCTTGTTCCTCAGTGGCCTCAACGACAAGTTGGTAATTCACAACAGAAGGCTTGAGCCACTGGCTAAGAGGAATCGAATGTTCCTTTTAGTTTGTTTGGCCCTGAGTAGACATCACACAGTATAATGCATTTGTGTACCATTTGGAAAAGGAATTTATTTCCAAATAAAATTAGTCTTGCTTCAATTGGGGGAGGGAGATGAAAACAACAGTACAAAGACTAAATGTGTAGTCTATTTCACGCAGGCAAAATGGTAAAATCAAAACAAAACTTTATGAATAAAAATTTAAATCCAAGTTTATTCTCCACAAAGAGCAACCACATATAAAGACAGGTTATTTTTCTGGTCAGCCTACATTTCTAGATCACATTTGCCTGTTGACTCCTTCAACCTTTATAGTCTTCATGAAAGAATTAATAGAGTTCTGACCTGCAGTCTGACATACAAATTAAGGTCAGAATTTCTGTTTTTTCCTTTGGGAAATACAAATAGCTAAAGTGGTCAGTGTGGAATCTAATGGAGACTGTGTCACTGACAAATGAGAAAGAACCTTCTAAAAGAGCACAGGGGCCTTGTCTCCCACTTGGAATTCTGGTATGGACTAAATTGATGCTAATCCAGTGTAATCAGTGTTCTCATAAGAAGAAATGGGGACACAGCAGGGAGCAGAAGCAAGATTCTTCAGAGATGAAGGGAGACAAAGACAGTGACCACTCTAAGAAAAGATACCTTTGACAGCAGGGCCTTACTGCCTCTCTTCTTGCAGGCAAGAAGCCTTTACTTTTTGGGGGGCATTGGATCCCCTGGCCAACATCTCCTTGGCAGATTGGTTTTACATGAAGGATGCTTGTACTCACAACTTATTACTTATTGTTAAAAAATGAAATAAAAGAAAGTATAAAAAAAAGAAAAGATACCTTAGGAAAAAACAGTCCAGCCAACACCTTGACCTTGGGTATTTGACTCCTGAATAATAAGAAAATAAATTTATGTTGTTTAAGACATTTACCATGTGGTATTTTATTATGGGCTTTAGGAAGCTAATAGATATTCTTTTAATTTTTTTTATTTTTTTGGTCTTTTCGAGACAGGGTCTCCCTGTAGCCCCAGCTGTCCTGGAACTCACTCTGTAGACCAGGCTGGCCTTGAACTGACAAAGATCTACCTGCCTCTGCCTCCCAAGTGGTAGGATTAAAGGCATGCACCACCACACCTGGCTAAAGCTGATAGATATTCTACACGATCTTCCTATCCCTCTGCTTTCCTGTCACAGAATGCTATTTTTAAAATTACTGATCAAGAAAGAGTTCAGAAGGAAACCTTAGGTGTGATCTGAAGATACATAACTCAAGGCTACTTCCTGGAAGTTGATAGACCTATGGGATCATGGGATCATAGCTGACTGTTGACTGCTATAATTTGAATGTGATGTTTACCATTAGAGATCTTCCTGCCTTTCCCTCCTGAGTGCTGCGATTAAAGGTGTGCTTTACCACATCTGGGTTTGCACTTAAATTTTTTGCTCTTGTGTTTGAAATACAAGCATTTCATAAGCATGTTTCATGTATATTTATACAAAATTAGCTGAATGTCAGCCTGGAATCTGTCATCCAGGCCAGCCAGAGTGACAGGGAGACCCTGTCTCGAAAAGACAAAAAAAAAAAAAATAAATAAATAAATAAATAAATAAAAAAAAAAAAAAAAAAAAAAAAAAAAAAAGGGAAGCCAAAAGTCCATTTCTTGAGAGCCTCCTTCTTGGGAATCACTGTGCATGTCTTTGGTAGCAACCCCTCCTCATGTGTGGCCTCCCTTTCAAGGACAAGGAGCACTTGTATCACTTCCTGCCTCATAATGCATTCAAGCCTATACCAATATTTCCTCAGCCTGAACTTCTGAACATCATAGTTACCTAATCAGATCCTTCATTCCTGGTTGTTCCCTTCATTCCTGGCTGTAGGCTCATGGCCTCTGAGAAGAGTTCTATTATAATTCCAGTCCCCACTGACCTGTTGTCTCCTGAAGTTCTGCCAAAATTAGAAACTTATTTAAGGCTGTCTGGACTTCACAGAAGCATTTATTTACATATGACACCACCCTGTGTTCTCCTCTCCCTCTATCTATCCTCACCGCAGCCCTCTTGGGGAAGGATTCTTCATTCATCCTGTCTGATAGAGAAACCCCATTCCTCTCTCCCTTTTCTATAATGGCCTCTAGGTTCCCCACAGGCTTTCCTTAAGCCACCAACTCCTTCTTATCTTCACACAGGTAACTCAATTCCTGGACAGCACACACTCTGCTTTCTCTTCTCTTTTCTACCTAATGGAAATTCTTTTGGATTCAGCGAACTTATGAAATACAGTCATGTTTCTATAAATGCTAGGTGGCTTATAAAGCCTTGAGGATGGACAGGCTTCAACAAAGCAGCATTTGGAGCATGGGCTGTGCGGTATGAGCCCCCTAGCAGGAAGTCTGACCAGCCTAAGTGCCCGTGCATCAGCTGAAGCCGGTCCTTAGAGTTTTAATCTGAGAAGCATCAAGGATAACTTCCTCTCAGCTTTTGATCCAAAAGAGAAAGAGGAAGAACAGAAAACGGAAGAAGCCTTCCCAGGCTGAGTTGACACACAGCCCAGTGATTTGTCAGTTTCAGTGATTCCTCAGTTTCTTCTGCTGCAAGCTCCTTTCTCACTCAAACTCCTCAGCAGCCTTTTGTCTTACACTCATGTCTTTGTGTACATCGTTTCTTGTGAAGGATGTTTCCCCTCTTTCATCCCCACGTTATTGACTGTTGTCTTCACCAGCCATCAATTCACCCAAACACACTTTTCCCAGCTGAGCCCCTTCAAGAAGCCCTGCCAGAGAAGAAAACAGCCTTGAGGAACTCTCCTAACAAAAACACACTGACATTTGCTTAGGACTTCACTGTTTTCTCAGACTGATTGGATTGTAAAGTCCTTTTCAATTACTGGATGAAAGAGGCAGGTAAGCACGAACAGCCAGAGAGTGCATAATTAAAACCATGCCACAAAGAACAATAAGCAAGGAAAATATACTTATTCTGTCAAATAACTCATTAACAAATTGCTCCTGCTAGTGAGGAACTGAAAGGCACTGTCAACTTTAGTATTACTGAAAGGCTGGAGGGCTATGTTTGGCGAGAACAGTGTGGGAAATTACTGAACTTCTTGAGTCTCCATGCTCCTAATGGAACAAAGAAAGAAGCTAAAGCCCAGTTAAGCAATTGACAGCTGAAAGGTTCTAATGACTAACTCAGTGCAGTTATTCCGTAGAGATAAAACTAAGGTATTGTGCACTCGTTAAGCAAGAAAATATGCAGTAAGTGTGCCCTATATGACAGCAGTGTGCTAGACATTAGCAATAGAAAGCATCATCTCTATCCCTAATACACTCAAAGAGAAATGCAAGAAATGTAACAGGAAGCCCAAAAGATACAGAGTATACTAACACTGACTTTGAAACATATAACTTGATACCTTCTTGCTATCCTTATTTCTTCTGGGTCCTAGCTGTTTGGTCTCTGTGGGCTCTAGAGAATACACCTCTCTGTATTATTCCTTTGTGAGGAGGCTGAAGCAATGTGCTGCTTTGTGTGCTCAGACGGCTGTGAAACCTAGTTTTAGCATTAGGCCTGTGACTTCATGCCACAGGTTGTCACTGGGGAAGTAGTGTCTAGCACATCACATCCAATGAGTGATTGCATGCAAACCCTGGCATATATCAATAAAGACCTGAAATGTACACACACCTACACCTACATCCACACCCACATACCCACACACTCACCCTTTCCCCCACATATATTTAAAACATTAAATATGAATATTATGGAATTGTTTCTCATACTGATGCTGCAGGAATCCTGGTGGGGTAAAAGGCAGTTAGGAAGAGGTTATAAATGAATGTTGGATGGAATAAACTATTACTCTGAGAAGATACATTTGTTAATTTTGTTTGATTTACCCATAAACAAGATGTTTACTTATTTTTATTTTTTAATTGAAATTTTGTGAGTTTCATACAATATATCTAAGTCATATTTAGATCATCTTCCCTATATGTACCCTTATCACCTTCTGATTTCAGATAGATAGATAGATAGATAGACAGATAGACAGAGAGAGACAGAAAGACAGATAATAGATAGACAGACAGACAGATAGATAGATAATAGATAGACAGATAGATGATAGACAGATAGATAAAGATAGATAAGACAGACAGATAATAGATAGATATAGATAGACAAGACAGACAGATAATAGATAGACAGATAGACAGACAGATAGATAATAGATAGATAGATGATAGATATAGATAGATAAGACAGATAATAGATATAGATAAGACAGACAGACAGATAGATAATAGATAGGCAGACAGATGCCTTTTGGTGTGTGTTCATCCACTGAAGCCTGGCCAACCAGTCAAGAGTCTCACAGAAAGTATTTATTTTTTGAGAGATAATGATCACTATAAGCTGCAAATGAACACTGTAAAACAGAGTTTAGATGATGTTTCAAGTTTATTTGATCTTACAAATGCTTTCAGATCAGAATATTTATGAATCACTGCCTGAATTTGCTTAGCCTGAACAAAATGTAGGGAACGATTTGCTTACTAATCATATCCAGTCCCCTATTAATGGTATTCATTATTTTAAAAGTCACACAGACTTAAGCTCTGGTCAGAGGCTAGACTTCTGAGAGACCTAAATCGAAACTTGAAAGACAGACTCAGTTCACACAGTCATATTTTTCAAGTTCATCATGACTTTTTTAAAGATTATTATTCAGAGATTCTTATAAATAAAAATGCTGGTAGATAGTTTCATAATCATGACTGAGGCAGTGGGAAATGCCATGGTCGAGGAGACAGGCTGTCTAAGGTCTAATTCAGGCCCTGGTGCCACAGCGCAGACTTCTGAATTCTATTAGTGTCTTCAGCCTGCTTTTCATAGCTTTGCTTTTAATAGCTTAGCACAGCAAGCTATGGCCTATGGATTTGGCCCACTGTCTAGTTTACAGTTTTAAATGGCCAGAAAAGAAATCAAAAGATGATGAATAGCACTTTTAAATTTATTTATTTTTTATAATTTTTTAATATTTTATTATTTATTTTTTATGTGTATGAATGTACTGTCTGCATGTAGGTTTGTGCACCCATGTCGTGCAATGCCCCGGAGGTCAGAAGAGGGTGTCGGACTCACCTGGAACTGGAGTTCTCCTGGACTTGGAGTTACAGACGGTTCTCGGTTGCCATGTGGGTGCTGGGGATCAAACCCGGGTCCTCTGCAAGAGCAGTCAGTGTTCTTAACCGCTAGGCCATCTCTCCAGCCCCAAATTTATT
The DNA here is from genome assembly GCA_009823505.1 of Rhizomys pruinosus. NCBI lineage: Eukaryota > Metazoa > Chordata > Mammalia > Rodentia > Spalacidae > Rhizomys > Rhizomys pruinosus. Next base: position 551,809 of record VZQC01012184.1, read on the forward strand.
TATTTTTAAGATAAGGAATCATGCTGAGGCCTAGGGTGGCCTTGAACTTACTGAGTAGCACAAACTGGCTTCAAAGTTGTAGGAATCCTCCTGCCTCAGTTTTCTGTGTGTCTGCATGTGGCTCTTATGGCAAAATAGGCTAGCCTGGCTGGCCATAAGCTCCAAGAAACTTTCTCTTCTCTCTGTGCCCCCCCCATGTTAGGATTATAGGAACACCAACAGGCTCTGCTTTGCCTTTTACATGGTTGTAGGAACCCAACTTAAGTCGTGTTGCTTATGCAGCAAGTTCTTTATCAACTGAGCTATCTTCTCAATTCTCTACTTTTATTTTTATTTAAGACAAGGTGTCACTGTAGCCCAGGATGGCCTGGAGCTCACTATAATTACACAGGCTGTCCTGAAACTTATGTCAACCATCTTAACTTAGTTTTCTGAGTGCTGAGATAGGATAGCAGTCACTGAAATCTGTATATTATCTAAGATCTCACATCAATGTCAATGAACGATGTTTCAGTAGAACCAGCCACACTCATTTGCTTCCACTCCCACAGCAGAGCTGAGCAATAGCAGCAGACACTTGACAGGCTCTGAAAAGTCTATAATAATGTCTCCTGTCCTTTCCAGGAAATATTCACTGCTTCCTGATCTAGTACATAGTGATGGTTAGTGTGACTGAATGTCACAGACATCTCTCCTAACTGGCCACGTGCTCACATGGTCAGAGGGTCATCAAAGCTCTCAATGCACATTGCTTCAAATGACACAAGTAAGAATATCAAAGGATGAAACCATCTAAGAAATCCCCTTGTGCCAGGCTAATAGCCTCTTTCAAATTATACATGTTTAAATACTTCGTGTTAGGAAGATAATTGGGGATCAAAAAAAAAAAAAAATCCCTAAAACCTGTTCTAAATAAAAGAACACAGAGTAGCTAAAACATGCTGATCTAAAACAATGTGTTTATTCAATTCATGTTCTGAATATTCATGTACATATAACTATGCTTTCATACCATAAGCAACTCCTAATCACATTGTCTAGATTATCTGCACACATTAACACTAAGAAAACAAAAAAAGCAGAGAATTGCAGAGTTGCCTACAGATGCTGGCAGACAGAAATAAGAGATTGTCACTGCTGCATTTGAGTGGCAGTTGTAATTACATGGATTTTAACATGGTCCTGAGATGAAAGGGAGAAAAAGTTAAGATAAAGGGACTGTTGTATATTTAGATGCCTTAGAAGCATATTTAACTAGTAATCAAGAAAATGATGAAGTGTTATGCTAAACCACTTATTAGAAGTATCCGTACAGGGCCAAAGAGATGGCTCAGTGGTAAGGAGTATGTGCTACTCTTGCAAAGAACTGAATTTGTTTCCCAGCATATGTGTGTGTGTGTGTGTGTGTGTACATATATAATTAAAAGTAAAGTTTATTTTAAAATTGCCCCTGTGTTTGGATGTGAAGTACATGCCAAATATTGATTCACTTTTTTCAGCTTTATTATATTTTTAATTATGTACTTGTGTGGGAGGGGGCAGGGGACTGTTATACACATGTGTGTTGGTTTCTGCAGAAGCCAGAGGTGTAGGATCTCCCTGAAGCTGGAGTTAGAGGTGGTTGTGAGCCACCCAACATGGGTGCTAGAAAACAAACTAGGGTCCTCTGGAGGGACAGCAAGAACTTTAGCAACTGAGTTTTATCTCCCATGACTTACATTTTTAAAATACAGCAAATTAATATATTCTAATAATATTATGCATTCAACCCAGAAGGAGTTGAAATTACAAACATGAATGGTAAACTTACATTGCTGATATTACATAATTAACCTTCCAAAACAAGAAAATTGGCCAAGTGTTTTTCTTTCCCAGGGACATCCATGAATATCTGTCAGAACTATTTGTTTCTCAATTGGCTCATAACACAGCTGTACTGATCATCTAAGTAGATCCAAACATTAGCAAACACAGATGTTTATAGTCTCCAGACCTATGAAATGTTCTGTTCAGAAAATGTTCTTTTGTAAATGTGTGAGATAGGTCCAACTGGTGTCATGGTTGTAGGGCTAGGAGAAGAGCAATTGAAACACTGGCTAAAAGTCTGACATAGAGAAAAATATGCCATATTTCTGTTATATAAATGGAATAAGAAGTAGTATAGAGAGAAATAGGAGAATACAGATAAACATCCAAATATACAGACAGAGATTGACAGAGAAATTAGAGACCACCAAAGCCTCTGGTTCCAGGTCTAAACTATAGCACTTCACCTGAGTCAGTGATGGGAGGGGAGGTACAACAACTCCAAATTGTGCAAGATTTTGCATAGTCTTTTACCTTTCTGGTGAAAGGATCGATAATGCACTTATTCAAACTCCTATATCCACCAGCTGTTCACTTAAATCTTACGGACTCCTTCTGAAAGGTAGTTCAAGTGGATATTTGGTCATTGAAATTGCAGCAGCAGTATGTATGAGTGAAGGTATTGGCAATAATTAGCACAGTCATGGTGAAAGGCTGGTAAATAGCACTTTGTCCACTTTTGAAGGATTTTAACCTGTTTGCAGGCAGGTAAATGTTACATTAGATGAATCACATCAGTGGTTTCTTCTGGAATTACTTCTTTATTCCACATCCTACTTTGTTCTGAATCCTCCTCTTCTTTCTCCAGAGAAAGGAGGAGGCTAAGAGAACCTTCTCACTCTAGGTGTGATCGAACTTGGGGACTCATCTGGGGGAATCGAGGGTCTTGAATACTGGTGCTGTCGTAGGTCCCAGCCTGCGGTTCCTATCCAGTGTATTTGTTGGTGGCTACACAGTGAGTAATCCTTGACCAATGAACAGTTTCAGCAGTGTTTATTCTATAACAAAGCGATCTGGTCCCCAGAGTCTAACTGTATTCTGGGGAGGGCATTTCCTTTTTGGCTGTTATCAGGTAAGGTCACTTTTGGGGAGTGTGTATTCATTCTCTGTTTTCATGATAGCATGGCCTGACTTTAGAAATGGTTATAAAGGCTATGCAAGTAGGCAGCTTTATCTGGTGCTCATTTTTATGATTCTTTGAAATCTGTAAATAGTTGCAAATAAATTGAAATGCCTACTCTCACCTCAAGTGCAAAAGCTCTTATGCTCCATGGAAGAACTGAGATGAGAGTCCAGTGGATCTGTTTTGGCTCAAAATTTAAGTAGCTTCTCAGGTCTATCCTTGAGAAAACACATTCCAGCTTCCAATACATGGCTAGCTCATTTTAAGACCTCATAATTACATGTACATAAATCTATTTTGATCTCCTGAAACTTTGCCTGTAAATCAGCAATGTTCAATTTTACACATATAGACAAACAACTCTTAATATAGTTATGCAGATATATTATATTTTCTAGTTAATATAGTTAGCGTTAGTTGTTGAACTTGAAAAAAAATTATTTTTCTATGCATCAATTTCTTCACCTATGGAAGGGAGATAATAAATGAAGTGATCCTTGTAAAAGAGCCTGGAACACTGCCTGGGATATAGAAGCTTATATACAGATCCAGGCTGTACTATAAATGGACCCTATGGTGCTTCTCCATAGCCTTGCTGTAAACTGCTCTCTAGTATAGTGGGGAATCACTTGGTCCGAACGTTTCTCTTTTCCCAATCAAGTATTACACAGACGCTGTGATAAAAACCAGACTCTCTCTCAATGCAACCCAGAGCAGCATCCCTGCCTCAGAGCTCCCCATAGGGCCAGATATGGCCTCAGTCACAATGGTGGTGTGACAAGCAGCATCAGCCCCAGTGTGTTATCCTTATCCACAGACAAACCAATTCCAGAAAGCAGTCCCAGTAAGCATCCTAATATAACTTTCCACCATGACATGTTTCTTAGGAAGTTGCTTTAAATAGAGGCAGAAATATATGAAAATGCCCTCCACATTATCTTGGAGTTGCCTTTAAGGTCAAAAGACTCCAAGAAAAATGTGCTTCTAAACTCCCAGATTCTAAGCTGAAAAGACCAGTGAGGGTATGTGGAGCCACTACAGCATGTTAGAGAAAGATCTGTGCCACTGACTGTTACAAAGTGGGGGCTGGGAAACAGGGTGTGCTGCTTGCAGAAAATGGCTTTCCAGGTAAGCACACTTTTTGGGGGGAGACAAGCAAAGATGTCTCCCATCTACACGAAGTCAGGCAGGTAATAGGGTATTACTTAAAATTTTGAAGGACTCCAGGAAAGCCACCAATCCCTTCTGTGACTCCAGGACTCCCAGGGACCCCTGAAGCTGGCGAGCTACCAACGTTGCCAAGTACTGCAGCTGATGACCCACAGAGAAAAAGTGCTATGAGAGAAAGCAAGAAAACAGCCGGGGTTCCCTACACCTTTCAGCCTGGGAATATGAATGTGCTGGCTGCTAAATACACACAGAAAGCAGCTAGCCATCAAGCTTCTTCTTTTCCATCCAGAAGGACTACCTCCAAGGTGGGAGTAACCTGCCATGGGAAACGGAGAGCCAATCCTGTGGACACAGAAAGCCCAGAATAGAAGTAGCAGCGTGTAGAGAGAGGAACAATGACCAGGCAATGTCAGGTGCTACACCCAGGGAACAACTTCCCTGTACCAAGAGTTCCACCTTCTTATTTCTCCTATCTTCTCAGTGTTTATCATCAGAGACCAAGGCAAGGAAAGAAAATATGTCTGGAGTTTTCCCTTCCACTTTAGCCAGGAGAACCACAGAGAACAAGAAGGAAAGATCCCAGGGTTCAATATTTTTCCATCCGCCTGGGTTGCTCCATAACCGTGATGAATATACACATCTGAATACGCTCTTGCACAGCACATTCTGCTGGATGTCCTGGGCGGGCGTAAGGTGCCCTTCCCACCTACACGGAGTTACATACACTTCACTGTCTCTTTGCCTCTCACTAGCTCTGAGTCCTTTCTCCCTTTTCTTATTCTAAGAGGTTGTTCTCTAAGAAAATGAAGCCCTCATTGCTCCATTCATCCTTCTATTTATTCTTTAAACATCATAAGAAAAACTCAACCTGAACGCATTTTAAGGCACAGAGACCAACTACATTTTCTTTATTTAAGGACGTGCAGTAAAGATCTGCCAAGATTTTTTTCCCAACCACATTTCCCGAAAGATTATTACTTGGCCTTAAAAGTTCACTCCAGTCTAAAACTTGGCATCTCTGACAGAATAGACTTCAAATTTGCCAATTTGGCTGACATCTTTTTGAATAATGAGTAAGGAAATTGAAAAGATGGGAGTGAGATTTTGTAAATCAGGAACTGTTCAGAGAGATAGTTCACTTAAAGAATAATGAATGTATAAGAAATCAACACCAAACTGTGGTAGATTGTTTTTATAAAAGTCTAAGGCTGCATAGATATTTGATATGCAAAAGAATATGAGTAAGTAATATGAAATATCTAAGAGTCTTAATTATGTTGAAAATTCTTATTTTTTCTTGTTTTTTCTCAGTTTTGGACATTTCTGACTAATGCCAAAGCAAACAAAAACAAAAGATCCATATTATATATTTTATAAATACATGTACAGCACATGAAGATGAAGTCACTCATACCCAAATGTGTCTATATGCCTATAATGCTAGAGTAAAGGAACATAAAGGAACCTGCTGGAGGCTTCTGTTAGCTGTGTTGGATGTCATTATGGGCTGATTGGATTAAAGAATTTGTTTCTTATTCATGTATATATCTTGGGTAGCTAGGCTTCAATGTGTTTGTACATAAAGACAGGTGTGTTGGGTCTGTACGCATTATGTGTAGGATGGGTTTTCAGGAATGGCAATGAGATAATTATACAGAGAGCCAGTGTAGAATACAGATGTATCTTATAGATGAAATTCAGAGGTTCTGTACAAGGTGGCAGCCACATTTCTGCAATGCTTCTTCCTGCAATGTTTCTGGTTAATGAACACACTTCATCGTAGTCTCGCAGATTCCCATGTTAAATCATTACACAATTGAGAAACTAGAAAATATTATCTTTTCATTTCCCATTAGAAAAGATAAATCAAGTGTCTTGCTAGCCATAATAATCCCGATTTTGCAAAAATCTGGTGTTAACCATGCGATATAGATCCCCATCTTATATAAGCCCAAAAGTGCTTGCCTAGAAATGTCATTTTGTTTCAAGGCAATGGATATAAAGCTCCAGTGACTGAAGTTAATAACAGAGACACTAGATTATTAGTGTAGCCGTGTGTCTTTCCAGTTCTGTTTTCAAAGCACAATTGGCACAATTCTCTTCACATCCCACAAGACGATTCAGAGTCATAGAACTTCACTCACAGATATACCTTGCATTAATAATTCAGAAAGAAGCCTTCCAGTGAAGCAATTAGAAAATTCTAATTACCTGTGAACACAGCACTGGGAATGAAAATCCTCCACACATTTTTTCTCACTTGTCCTGATTTTTAGGGCAGTTCTTTTTTCTCAATGTATATTTTTATTGAATATTCATGCATTTCATATAATACATCTTAATCATATTTAGATCCCATCTCCCACCTGCACCTCACATACCCTCCAGATTGCATGCTTTCTGCCATATATGTTAAGGCCTATCAAGTCAAGTTTGTGTACTCAGATGTTCCCCGGTAAAATTTCATCCACTGGAGTCTAGTCAGCCTATCTAGAGTCAGTCCCTTAAAGCATATCAACTCTCCCTCACCCAGAAGTAATCAACTACCAATAGATCCTTGGCTAAGGTTGGGGCCTGCTGCCCATTTTTGGATGGATAATCTAATGTTTTTTATTACATAGTTTTTAGTTTGCTTCTCTATTGCTGTGATAACCACTCTGACCAAAATCAACTTGGGAAGGAAAGGATTTATCTGGCTTATACATTCTGCTGACAGTTCATCTTTGAGGGAAGCCAGGGCAGGAACTCGGGGCAGGAAGCTTAAGGCAGAAGCTGAACCCGAGACCATGAAGGAACAACACTGCTTCCTGACTTGCTCCCCTGACCTGAGCTCAGCCTGCTTTCTTAAATAACTTATGACTACCTGCCCAGGGTTGGCACTGATCACAATGGGCTGAGCAATCCCACATCACTCAACAGTCAAGAAAATGCATCATAGACATGCCCACAGGCCAATCAGATAGAGGAAAGCACCCACTTGAGGTTCTCTCTTCCCAGGTGTGTCAAGTTGATAACTGAAGCAATCCAGCACAATAGCCTTAAACTTTGTGTATCAAAGGCTCTTACATTATAGGCATTGCATGTAGAATGCATGCCCTGTCATAGCATACTGGAAAGTTATATCCATGGAGTCCTAGACTTAAAAACACAGCACACTCTAAAACAGTCTCCAGAATATCCACCTACCTCACACCAGAAATTCTATCTATATCACATGAGAAATTGCATGTATAATATAGTAAAAATTATTCTCTGAAAGTTGAGACTTACAGACAGCCAACAGACTGAACAGGAAGATAGACCTCTGGTATTATTAGAGATAAAGGACCAAAGCCATCCATTTTAATATCATGCTGGATTAAAAGCCAACAGGCCCTGGTGTCTGAGAATAAATAGGGAAAGAAATTTCCTCTGCTGATACTTCAAAGACTTTGTAACATCTGGAATCTGGTTCCATATGGGGTATTCCACTAAGAAGTAAGAATAAAAGGATTTTAATAGGGCAAACGAGATTCAGGTTTCTTACAATATGTTCTCCCTGAAGGGGAAGCAAATAAGACAATGCATCTGACTAACCTTTCTGCACTTGAGCAGCATTTAGTCATGGATTTTGTCCTGAGCCACATGAACTCCATGTTTCAGCTGTTTTCACTGGGGGAAAATACATTCTCACTGTTTTGATTCCCAGCACTTACAAACCTGGGAAAAATGTTTCGTTGGCCACCATTGTGCCAGCATTATTGGTATGAATTACATATTACCCACCCAAATCAATTCATACACACATCATCTAAACTTTCCAGAGCCAATCCTATGAAAACCACATTCTTAGCTCCCTTTTTCTTTTATCAAAGTATAAGGAAATGTTGAAGATCTGATCAAAGACAGACCACAGCATTGGAGAAATTGTTTCAGGCTGATTCCAAGATTTAAGTGTGAATCAATTACATGGTAAAGGGATGGAAGCTGATAACTAAGTAAAATGAACAGATATTGCAGAAAGTGAACAGCAGCCTCTGATGACCTGGCAGAGATGTCATCAGTTCTATAAGCCAAACATGGAAGTGGTTGACTGGGAGCAATGTTGAGCTACAGATTTGCTTAGTTATTGGGAGGTTTTACTTGATTTTTACAGGAAAGGCTCATTTAAGAAGTTTTAGAATGTACCTGTGAGGCCCCAGGCAACAGCATTTGACTTGCGACACCTGCTCAAGTTCCTATCCCAAGATTCTGCTAAGCTCAGATTTACCTTACACAGCCCCTTCTGAGTACTGTCATTCACTGTCGTCAACTTGGGAGTCTTGTAGACAACTGAACTGTACCGTGGCAGTGAGTACATGCATGTGTGTATACATGTATTCATTTGTATCGGTCTATGAACCTGATGTCATTGTCTGTGTATATATGCAGATTCGATGCTTGCCTTCTTAAATTAATATTTCCAGCCAGCATTGAAGACAACTGAACCCTGTCTGACATGCCTTCACTTTTCCCAACAGAAAATAGCAATATTTTAACCAAAATAGAAAAAGTATCTTACCTGGAACTACTTCAAAAAGGAATTTCCCTGGGGTCTCTTCATTACCAGAATGTTCAAGGACTTTATTTCCAGGCAGAAAAATAGTACCCTGTAAACACAAAAGCCACAAACTTCAATGTCACACCAAGCAGAATATATGAGCAGCATCAGCGAATGCTTAAGGTATGTCTGCAGTCTGTCTAAGCCGTAAGTTTCAAACACCTCATATTTCTGACCATCCAAGGCCATGTTCCAGAAATATATTCATTCAACCCTTAATGAATATTTCTTAGTATCTCATGCATATTAGACACTTAACTTCTGGGTTTTCTTTTAGTATCAATCTATCAAGTGAATTGTGAGCCAAAATTTTTACTGAATGTTCCACCAACACCATAATACTTGACAGCTGGGATTGAATTATAGGAACAGCCTTAAGATGTAGGTCTTATGTTTCCCCAATTTTAGGGTGTTAAAAACCAAGGTGAAGACATTAAATAACTTAGCCAAAGTTCTAATTAGCATTTTCTTGTGCACAAATTGGAAATTTAATCTCAATGCAACAGTGTTGGGAAATGAGGTGCAGGCAGGCACATCAGCCACGAGAACGCTTCTCAGTCTAAGTGGATTAATAAACATTATGAAAACAAGTGAGGCACAAATTTTATTTCTTATTCTCTCTAGCCCTCTCTTTGGACACAGAAGATCCTTGTCAGGTGCTAGTTCCCTGAACTTGGATTTCTCAGCTCCCAGAGCTGTGAATTAACAGATTTCTGTTCATTAAACTGTTTCCAGTCTCAGGCATTCTGATATATCACCAGAAAATATACTAGGACATCTTGATCATTACATTTCTTTTCTGTTGCATTTTCTCTCTTCAGTAGATTATTCCTATCAGTCCACAGACTGTGTAAATAAAAGTTGATCCTATTTAAAAGTTGTTCTGAATTCCTCATCCCACATTTCATTCTATTTTCTCCTTGTCTAGCAAAATTTCCCTGTACTGAATCTGTTTCTTCATACATATCCACTGTAGCCTGGTCTACATACCCATGGTTCAGTGTGTATGACTCCCATGAGCTGCCTGCCTGACAACACTCAGTCCTCAATGACACACAGATACTCAACACTATTTCCTGAAGTGTCTTCATACATATCCACTGTAGCCTGGTCTACACACCCATGGTTCACTGTGTATGACTCCCATGAACTGCCTGCCTGACAACACTCGGTCCTCAATGACACACAGAGATACTCAACACTATTTTCTGAAGTGTCTTCATACATATCCACTGTAGCCTGGTCTACACACCCATGGTTCAGTGTGTACGACTCCCATGAGCTGCCTGCCTGATAACACTTGGTCCTCAATGACACACAGAGATATGCAACACTATTTCCTGAAGTGTCTTCTTTTCTTGCCTTCTTGGTTTTCTCTAGGCTTTTCTTCTCCTCTTTTGGCAGAATCTCTTGCTGACTCTATCCTTAAGATACTGGACTTTTTCAAAGGTTTGTTTATTTACTCCTCTTCTGACAGTGTTCTTTCCCTAAGGTTTCACATCTACCTGTGCCTATGATTTCAATAAACAACTATAAGCCATCCATTGTCAGATTGTTTCTAATACTGACTCTCTAAGTTTGAGACCTTGCATCCAAGAGCCTATTTGACATTGCTAGTTGCATATCAAAAGCATTTTAAACTCAATTAAGCTAAATTAAAATGCAATGAAATGTAGTCCTCTCTGTGAATTCCCTAGCTAAATGCCTAGCACTGTCATTCATTCAGTTGCAAAAGCTACAAACACAGAGGTCACTGTCAATCATCGTCTACATACTACTCTTGCTTGGCACCACACTTTTTGTTGTGCCAGTATTGTTGTTTTAAAAGATATATTCTATTTTATGTGTATGCATGCATATATTGACTGAATGTATGTAAGTGCACCTGTGTTGTGCATTGCCCATTGAGGACACAAGAGGACATCAGATTGTCTGTAGCTGGAGTCACGGACACTTACGAGCCACCAGGTGGGTGCTGGGATTTGGACCTGGGACTTCTGCAGAAACAGTCAGTGCATGTAACTGCTGAGCCATCTCTCCAACTCCAGAGTATTGTCTTTTATGTGAAATGTTTCCAATGTTCCTCCTTTGGGTTCTACACAACACTCTCAGTATCTTTCAATCTATTTTTTTTTTTCAGTGCAATGGGAGAAATCGTTGGAAACATTTTTTCCTTTCCTCTGAATAATAATCTTGTGTGGCTTTAATTTCTACTAGAATATCTTGTCTACCTATGGATGTAAACTAAATTTCCTACTCTCAAACTTTCGCTTCTTTCTGGCACTTTCTGGGATCTAGAAAACTGCTTTTCTATAAATCACAGCATGTTCCCACCACATTAAGATGACATTCTCTCTCTGTGTATTTGGTCCACATTTTTCAGGTCCACAGCATTTACCTTGCTTCTTTTTTTTTTCTTTTCTTTTTTGCTTGCTTCTTAATTTTTCACTGGTGCCTCGCATTTTACTCAATACATGTTTAATGCTACCTAAGTGTACTGCTGCTGTGACTGTGTGCTGTTAGCATAACAAAGCCATTGTGCTCCACTCAAAAGCCTTCTGGTTACCATGTCCTCTGTGCACTTTTCTCAGTGTGAAATAATATGTAGTTCAAGTAATATTTTATCCAACTCTCACCTCCACCTAATTTAGCATGGAAAATAATTGCCATCAATGATCTGCCTCCTTCTGCATTTACATTGAGTGATAAAGGACAAAACTATCTAAAATATGAATACGTACAGGTTAGAATTACCCTCTTTGTCTTTCTGCCCCAGGACACAAAATTTCTCACTTTTTATTATATTTCACTACCTCTGTCTCATGGATACTGGCTTTCTTTAACATGGTATTTTGCTGTTGTTTTTTTAGTTTGTTTTATTTTTGAGACAGGTCCCATGTAGCCCAGACTGGAGCTGAATAGGTTCTCTATTAGTGGAGGATGACCTTGAAATTATGATCCCTCTACTTCTATATTCCACGTGCTAGGATGACAGCTATGTGCCACCAAACCCAATTTATGAAGTGCTGCGAATCAAACCCAAGGTCTCATGAATGCTAGACAGACACTGGATCAACTGAGTTACATCCTCATCCCTGTTTATTGATCTTCTTAATAATCCTTTCAGAACACTAACTTTTAGAACTGGGCTGAAGTAAACTTTTTTTAATTTTAAGTCAATCAATTGCTTTTTGTAGTGAGGAAAGCTGACTAACACACTCTAGATAATTCATCTCTATTTTTTATTGTCTTTTTTGATACAGGGTCTCCCTGTAGCCCCAGCTGTCCTGGAACTCACTCTGTAGACCAGGCACCACCACACCCAGCTATGATAATTCATCTCTAATAATTTCATAAACCAGGCTGTCTTGACTCCAGGTTGAGTTTGACGAGTCCCATCAAGAGGTCAGAAAAACCACAGGAGATGAGACCACAAAGTGTTTGACCCATCTCTTTCTATACTAGGCATGTATTTCCTTAGGGCCACATCTTAGACCATCTCTCTGAAGTTTCAAGACTCTGCTGCTTCCCTGAGATCTAAGTTCAGTGACATTCCTCTGCTTCCATCTTCAGGGTAGTATCAGTGTCCGCTGTCTTTTATTCATCCTTATAATACTTTTGAAATGGTTCTGCTTATCACATCCTCTTCATTTGTCCCTTTTAGAATGAGGTCAGTAATTTCTTCTTGGGCTCTTGAATTACAATATAGCCAGAGTAGAAGTGGCTGCTTTCTAAGTCAGGGCGCTATATCTCATGATACTCAAGATGGCACATTGCAAATCTCAGGGGACCAACAAAAAGAAGCTCAAAGATGGGAAGGGAGTGTAGCCTTCCTGATGTTTCAGAACAATGATTACAGTAATTTAGTTAGCATATTCAGGCTGCAATTATATTTCTTTTTACCTCTGTTAGGGCTTATCTTTTGCACAGAGTATCTTTACAACTTTAAAATAGAATATAATAAAATATCTTTCATATTTTGACAGCTTAGAGTTGGACAGAGTCACAGAGCTGAGACGTACACTGGTCGTTTGCTTTCATCTAAAATTACTATTAGAAAGAAACCTCATCTCTTGTTAATATCAGACCACTGAGCCAAAACCACAGAGCAGAATTAGCCTGAATGCTGTTGAAAATAGGCACAAGGGTTTTAGTCTTTGGAATTTGGATTGGAAAATTGCATGTCTGTGCAGCACATAAATGAATGCTTTGTTAGTGTCTTGAACACATTTATGAGATTTTGTTCTAGCATAAACAATGATCAGGAGCATCTCAAGGAAGCAGGCAGGCTCAGCTTCATAACACATCTATATTTTTGAGAGTGCTGATTAAAAATGAGATAAGATGAAATAAATATTACTGAACATATTATGATGGTAACATAAGATGATTCTTTTTTAATTTGTAGCAAGTGATTTCATCAGTTTATTCAGCCACTATTAAATACTATAGTCTGTGCCAGCCTCTGTTGTAGGCACAGAGACTGTCATGATTAGATCAGCAAAAAGTTCATATATCATATCTAAGGATGATCACTCAAGAAACATAAATTTGACATTGATATCAGGCCAAGGAACATGTGGTTAGATAGGCCATAGGCAAGAGCCTAATACTATTATTGTGCTAAATACATAAAGTATTAAACTGACTCCTAATGATCTATTGTTATATCTATAAACTAACTAATAGATCTCTCAACTCTCACCAGAGAAGCTTCCTTATTCCATGGATGGTGATTAACAGAGAAACCCATAACTGGTCACTGTGTAGATAAGAGACCGCAGAGCAAGTGTTTCTGAATTGGACCTCTATATAAAACTTCTGCCGCCAAGGCTTGGAAATCATCGCAAAAGAAGGAACAAAAAGATTTTAAGAGTCAGAGGAAGTGGACGACCACAAGGAAGCAGTTTCCAGACAACTGAGAGATTACTTGAACTGACAGCAATGGCAGCAGCATGTTATGAGTGACCTGTAAGCTCACGCCAGGCAAAGTCTCAGCATAGAGCTGTGGAAGTAGGTGAGAAACCCCAACCCTATCTGGGGAGCTATTAGAAAGTGATGGCTGCTGGAAGGAGAGTAGTCAGTATCTATCTATCTATCATCTATCTATCTATCTATCTATCTATCTATCTATCTATCTATCTATCTATCTATCTATCTCTATCTATATTTTTGAGACAGCCTCTCCCTATATCTACAGCTGATCTAGAACTTGCTATAGAGACTATGCTAGCCTTGATTTTACAGATATCCCCCGGCTTCTGTCTCCCAAGTGCTGGGATTAAAGGCATGCACCATCTCACCTGGATACAGAGAGTCAGTCTCTTTTTTTTTTTTTAACTCTGTGTTGGGTTTGCATTTCTTTTTTTTATTTTTTATTAAATATATATATTTTTTAATTGATGCTTTGTGTATTTCATATATCATTTTCCAATTCAGTTCAGACATAGTTGCCTTTCCCTTCCCCCCATCCCACCCCACCCCCTCCCAGATCATGCATTCTGCCATAACTGTCCTGCATCTTTCTATGTTTTTTTTTTTTCATTTTTTAGCAATAAGTGATAATTTATGAGTCAGTCTCTTTTTAAGGATATGACTCTTGGTAGGTTAATCAGGGTCTAGTATATTGAAGGACATTTGGTGATGCAATTTTGCTGTATAGACCTATATATGAGATACAGTACATAAAATGCAGTGATTGACGGGACATGTCAAGGGAGTGGTGGTAGGGGAGAGGATCCAAATACAGTACAAATATATTGCATGAAATTTACAAAAATTCAATAAAAACAGAAAAAAAAACAAAGATATAAAATTGCACAACTACTTCCAATAAGAGTTTGTGATGAAAGCAAATGGGATATTTTATTCATATGGAAAAAATAAGACTGTAGCCACAAGGGCTCTGGCCAGATAACAACCTATCACTAGAAATAACCTGTGTGGTTTAGAAAGTATATTATGGAGTTAGACTGCCTGTGTTCATAGCCCTGCTCTCAGACCTGTTAGCTGTGTCACTTGGACCATAGCCTCTTCTTTCCCTAATACCTAGCTCCTTCAGCCCTTAATGGGACACACTAGAGCCTCCTTCAAAACACCATGAGCTTGGGCTGGAGAGATGGCCTAGCGATTAGGAGTGCTGACTGCTCTTGCAGAAGACCCAGGTTCGATCCCCAGCACCCACATGGTGGCTGAGAACCGTCTGTAACTCCAATTCCAAGAGAACTCCAGTTCCAGGGGAATCTGACGCCCTCTTCTGACCTCCGCGGCATTGCACGACATGGGTGCACAAACCTACACGCAGACAGTATATTCATACACATAAATAAATAAATAAAATACAATAAAAAATTTAAAAAAACACCATGAGCTAATATCTGAGAACCTGATAGAAGAAGGGCAGCTACACTGCACCTATCAGCTGCCTTTGATAATTTAAGCATTTCCTATAATCCAGGTACTCCAGGACAATTTTTATTTCTAATCATCAAAAACTTAATGGTTATAATAAAACTTCAATTTCTAGTAAAAGTTTACATTTGCAACTGCTGTTTTTTAATTTAGCCAAATAAACATACAAATTCAGTAGGAAATCTGATGTGCATTTATACTATCACGGAAGAAGATGTTGCTTAACCACAGCCACACAGGATAGCAGCTCCTGATCCCTGGACCCTGGAATGGTACATTATCAGAAAGGAAGCTCTGGAGATGTGATCAAATTAAGGACTCTGATAAAAGAGATTATACCAAGTTGTCTGAGTGGGCCTTACATCTGATCCCGAGGACCTTTGGAATAGATAGCCATGGAGACAGATACAGAGAAGAGGAGGCCTGTGAATAAAAAGACAGAGAGAAGAGACCAAGCAATGTGACCACAAGCTAGGAACCACTGACAGTCACCAAAAGCTCATGTGGCAAAAGACAAGAATCTCTTCTAGAGCCTTCCAAGTCTGGTTCTGCTATGCCTTGCTTTGAAGCTTCTTGACTCTAAAACTCAAAGAATTAAGTAATTTCGTTTTAATCCATTGAACTATAATTTGTTGCAATGGACAAGAGATGCTAATATTTAATGAAAGGGCGGAGAGGTGAATCTCCCAAAGATCCCTAGGAAAAATTCATAAACTGTTAAGGGTTTAAAGTAGCCTAGTTCTCAAGCTAGAAAATGGCATTAAACTTTATGTTTTGAGGGGAGTATCCCCAGTGTGAAAGATATTCTGTAGATGGCAGACTGGGAAAAAAATCCTTTTTTTCCAACCCTCTACTCTGAACAGGAGGAAACTGTCCAATCAACATCACTTCATGTCTTGGCACCACAGGGCAGAAAATCTTTGGGAAGTTTGGAGTCCTTATTTGGAGAAGACTGAGTTCCATTGTAACCCTTCTCAACCTATTACTGACCTTGTCCAACACACTGTGTTGTCTTTACAGTTTGGGAGATTTCTCAGAGAAAAATAAATGTCAGCGTTCAGAGGATGGTAAAGACCAAAATTTGAGCTGGGTGTTCCCAGCACTCAGGAGGCACAGGCAGGCAGCACTCTTGAGTTTGAGGGTAGCCTCGTCTAAGTTCCAGGCCAGCTGGGGCTACAGGAAGACTCTATCTCAAAAAGACCCCCAAAAAGGCCAAATTTTAAGGATAGTCTATGGTAGTAGGACGAAGAGCAGAAGAAAAGGGGTACAGATGAGAGGAGGAAGAAAAGAGAGAGCAGGGAGAGGAGGAAAGAGAAGACGGCTGTTGCTTTTGGAGTTTGTGTCTCATTATAAAACAAAACCAGAGAGCATAAAGTGTCACGACGATTAAATATTAGGGGGAAAATGCAAAACTCTAAAGTGAAGAATCTAATAAGCCATTATCAATAGACCAGAAAACTGATGATGGCCCCACTTAAGATTTCTTTTAATGAAACCCTCTGTGCATTTAAAAATTTTTTTAGTGGAAAGGAGTTCGAGTTAACCTTGGAAGAAGCTATGTAATAAGGAGCTCCAGTACCAAATAACTAAAAATACTCACTACAATGATGTTAAAAGTTTGCTTATGCCTGGCGGTTGGGAGTGCCAACTGCTCTTGCAGAGGACCCAGGTTCGATCCCCGGCACCCACATGACAGCTGAGAACCGTCTTTAACTCCAGTTCCAGGGGTGTCTGGTGCCCTAGCCGCATTGCATGACACAGGTGCACAGACCTACATGCAGACAGTACACTCATACACATACGAAAATAAATAAAATTTTAAAAAGTTTGCTTATCATACAGGTAAACATATTTATAATTAGTTTAGTACCTCCCATGAGTTTGAGTATTTGTGGGAGAATAAAAACCCTCTGTGTGCTGGATAGCTTTAGTGTCAACTTGACATAGGTTGCGGGGCCCTCAGTTGGGAATTGTCTCCATTGATCTGGCCTGGGGCCATGTCTGTGTGGTATTTTCTTGATTGTTAAGTGATGTGGGAGGGCTCAGCCCACTGTGGGTGCTGCCACCTCTGGGCAGGTGGTCCTATATTGAATAAGAACGGAAGCTGAGCAAGGGCAAGGTGAGCCAGCCAGTAAGCAGTGCTCCTCCATGGCCTGTGCTTCAGCTCCTGCCTCCATGTTCCTGCCCCAAGTTCCCACATTGGGCTCCCTCAGTGATGACTTGTGACCCAAGAGATGTAAGATAAATAAACCCTTTCCTCCCCAAGTTGGTATTCACAGTGAATTATATTCTTCCATATCTAAGTATCTTCGGATATGCATGAGACTTTAGAAATTTTTTTCACTTAATTTTGGTCTTCTTGGCCAAAAAAAAAAAAAAATCCTATTCTTCTTGCTTAGAAAACTTGTGTCAAGGAAGAATCTGTAACTAAGAGTTCAGATCCGATTTTGCTAATCTCAAAAGTTCTATTAATTTTATAATTGTTTTCACACAGTATCAAATGATGTCATGTTTATTCCTGGCTTCTGCCCCAAGCTACTCAAATGCTATGGATTTTTTTCCCTACCTTCAACATTCACTAGCTGCTATGATTAAGAAGTAATGTGATTCACTTCTAAATACACATTTCTACCAGGCCTTCCTGCAGATCTACCAGAGAGACTGTGACAATCTGATTAAAACTGACTTTAATTTTTCTGTCATTAAAATTAACATTCTAGTCTTCCCAGTTCTCAAATACCCTGAGCAGAAAATCTTTCTTGTCAGTGTTTTGATAGCTGGGTGTTTGTTTGTTTCTCTGTTTCTGTTTTCCAGTGTAATGATCAAACCCAGGGCCTTGCAGATGTTAGGCAAGCTCTCTACCACTGCACTTCATTCTCAGGCCCTTGAACTGCTGTTTTAAGATGTGTTAATTTCCTGTGTTAATGTTGGAGTCATGCTAGAACATGAATTTCCATGCAGCCCTTCTCCAGGTCAGGCAATGCTTTAAGAGCTAAAGATGAAGCAGAAAAGAAAGTTGACATATATGGCTGCTCTCAGATTTCTAAGATTTCAATGAAAGGAAAAAATGCATAGAACACAGATCTGTTAATATGTAAATTAATTTACAAACACAAAAGAAGTATTAAATAATGTAAAGGACCATGCAGCTACTTAAGATGTTATGTTTGAGAGTGTCCAGGTATCTACTTTAGAACCATCAGTCAAGAAAGTCCTCTGAGCAAGTGACGGCTTTGCTAAGACCTAAACGCTGAGGAAATTCTACTCACATGAAGAAGAAAAGCATGGTGATATCTGGGAGGAAAGCAGGGTGATCAGGGTCGGCTTCACTGTGATTTATGCCTAAGTGCAGTGGGAAGCCTTTAAATGGGTTTTGAGCATTGTACACAAGATCTGTGTTTTTCCTTTTTTTTTTTTTTTAGCAATAATTTTTTTTTTTTTTTTATTGATGCTTTGTGTATTTCATACATCATTTTCCAATTCAGTTCAGTTCAGGCATACATCCCCTTCCCTTCCCCCCACCCCACCCCTACCCATCCCAGATCATGCATTCTGCTGTAACTTTTCTGCATCTTTCTCTGCTTTTTTGTTTTGTTTTAATTTTTTTAACAATAAGTGATCTGTGTTTTTCAAAGGAAACTACTGAGTAGATACCAGAAGCAATCTATGAGATGAGAGAGGAACCAGGGCCTCAGATGAGTTTAGTATACAAAAGGTCAGAAGACTTTAAGATGAGGAAAAGAGGAATTGCTTACTTACTAATTACTAATTACTCTTCAAGGGGTGAACAGGAACTGGTAAGGTACTGGGGGTGAGGCTGCGTTGTGTGCTGACAAGGCCCCATGAATAAAATACTGAATTGAAATAATGACCCCAAATATTCTTAGCTAAATTCTAAAGAGAATTGTTTTAAAGTGGCAATAATTGTGATAATGGCTAGAGACTTAACATAATCTTTATTAACTCTGCTCTTCAGACTGCATTGCTAAGAATTATTTTGTTTGGGTTTTAGCATTATAAAGGCATGATAAACTTTGACCACATGTCTTCACTTGCAATTTGTAACCATATTAATAATTAATTTCTAAATCTTAGCCATTTCATTTCATAGCTGTGTACTCTGCAAGGCTTCATTTCCCCAAATACTTTTGTATCTAGGAGAAATCATAACACTGAGTTGTGAAAAGTAGTATATAGACTTCCAGACTCAGCCATGAAAGAACTTTGTCATCCTCCTCCAATTTCTTTGAATTATATTTGTTGGCAAAAGTTATTCTCAGGTCACCCAGCTGCACACAGATAAATACTTTATATTAGACATAATTTATATTAGAAATAATTTTGTGAGTTTACACACACATAATATATAAAATAAGTAGTTGTGTATGTGTGAGGCTATTTCATCCTCCAGAAATATTTCTAACTATACTTGTTTGGAGATTACTATAAATTCATGAAAGTTCTGAAACTTTCACAACAATATAATGTTATAGTATACTGTATAATGAATACTATTTGGATTTTTTAAGGATGACAATTCATCTTTAAGGTCATTGAAGGAATCTGAGTTCTAAAATATTATGCTCTGTAATGACCTCAAGAATAGAGCTGTCTCAGTCTTCTGTGCACAGTAGTTAAGAAGATACCAGGAAAATAGAAAGCACAGATAAAAGGTTATTGAATGGAATGAATGAAGCCACTTAATCTTTCAGTGAGCTTCATTATCCGTGAAATAAGGATAATCATAATACTGAAAATACTTAACTAACACAGAATATGATTTGGAGATTAGAACTAAAATATGGCATTTGGAATTTGTAAATTGTAATGCACTATAGAAGAGATGATTTTGTTCTTTCACCCTCGTAAGAAAACTCATTTTGATTAATGTTAATAGATAGTGAAGGTTTAAATTGGTTTTCTTAGGTGAGTTGAGCTCTCTTCTATCTGAAGAATTCAAATGTGACCTCAAAAGCTAGCTGGTGGGGGCGTTGGAAGGAACACTATTGCAGTTGGTCCTTCCGAGTCTCCAGGCTCCTTTCTAACTTAAAGAAAAAAAATGTAAGAGAGGACAGTAAGTAAATGTGTGTTCATTAAGGCTGCTTTCAGTGGGGACTAGTGCAAGCCTGAGAATGTGGTGACCTAGTGCTGAAGTCTCACTTCATACTAGATGAATGAGTTTGGAAAAGTTGTAAATGTTTGTATTTGTAGTCTTTCATTAGTAAAATGACTGAAAGGGAAGAAGGAAGAAAGAAGGAAAGAAAGAAAAGAAGAAAGAGAGAGACAAGTTTACATAGAGAAGGTTGTTCTGAGCATTAATTAAACCTCATGTGGAGTAATTAGCATAGTTCCTGATACATGATTAGTGATCCATAAACAGCAGTCATAATTAATGTGTTTCTTCTGCATATAAGTTGGTAATTTATTGAGTACAGATCATAGTTTTTGTATTCAAAAAACAGTATGATCACTATAATGTATCTCTAGACTAATACTGCCATGTACCCTGGGTGATGATGAACGTAGACATGTAACATTATTCAAAGTAATTCGTGCTGAAGAGTAGGGACCAACCATGAGACTGTTTGATGTCTGAGAGTCTCCAGGGTCCTCTTGTAGGAGTTTTATGTAGCAAAATAGGAAATGAAAGCCAGCAAGTCTATGACCTAGTCAGAGTTCTAAACAGCAATTTCCTAAGTTATTTCAGATCATTACACACCTACTAACCACAGGCAGGTTGAGAGTAGAAAGAAGAAGTCAAATATTCCCTTTCCTTCCTACAAAAGAAATACAGAATTAATAGGTACACTGTGCCCTAACCCAGAGGCTCTGTGAGTGCTCAGAGCTCAGCATGCAGTTGCAATGCTAGGTTCCTTCTACCCCAGGCAAAGAACAATCAGCTTCATCTGCCACAGTACTCACTGACCTAATTTTGGATAGGGCAATAAAACTTCTAATTTCAAGAACACTTATTAGCATTTTTCTTTTTAAGGAAATAGCTTGTATCTTGTACAAATATCTAAGGGGCAGAAACTATTTTCACTGATTTCTGTTTTTAATGAAAAATAAAAACCCTATTGGGGGGGTGGCTATTTTGTTACTACCTGTGTGTTTATCCAGCACTTTTTGAAGAGCTAAAATCTGAATTTAGTATCTAGTTGAGTTTTATGATTATTATAAGCAATGAAGTTTTAATAACAAATCTTATTTGGAAGTTTTGCTAGGCATAGTGAAATGGAGAGTAAAATAGATATACTTTCTGATCCTCTGAAATAGTCAAAAAATGAATTCAGGGCACTGGAGAGATGGCTTAGCAGTTAAGAGCACTGGCTTCTCTTGCATGGGACCTGAGTTCAGTTCCCAGCACACACACACATGGCAGCAAAAAACTAACTGTAACACCAGTTCCAGGAGATCCAACACACTCTTCTGACCTTCACAGGCATTGCACAGCACAAGCTGTAATTTCATATATCCAGGCCATACACTGATACACATAAAATAAAATTAAAATTTAAATATTTTTAAAAAATGAATTCAGGAGTTTTTGCAGGTAGCGTCACTTGCATCCTGAGTAGCTGCCTTGTGGTTCCCAAGACAATGGCCAAGAACAAATTAAAAGTGCAAAGTCCAGGCAGCCAAAAGAAGGTCAAGGCTAAAAACAAAGCGAAACCAGTTACTGCTAACCTTAAAAAGATAACACTGTGAATGCTGAAAAAGTCAAGAGAATGAACAGAGCTTTTGTAAATATACAGAAGGAATTTGCCAACTTCTCAAAAAGCCTTTATCTTAAACCTGTGCAGAAAGAGAGGATCCCTCAGCAGCAGCACCATGAAAATGAAGCAGCTACTGTTGATGCAGCTGCAAGATCAATGGCACACTTCTAATAGTGATCTACCAACCCCCCCAAAGATCAATAAACTAAATATTTTATAAAAATAAGAAAATTCAGGAAGCAAAAGGAAGAGTTCCAAATTTCTCTGATGAGGAACAAAACAAAACCATAAACAGGACATTGTGTTTTTGCATTCTCTTTATTCAGAAACAGTGGTTGAAAAAAAAAAATCCCTGCAGAGTAGAATGGTGATGTTAAGAAAGAAACGTACAAAAGAAAGATAGCACAAGGCATGTAGTGAATTTATCTTAGAATCACAATGTTTTAAATGGCATATATTTCATTAAAGTATGTTTTATATCTAGCAAAAATTTATCTTACTGTATATCTAAACTACATTAGTAATTGTAGGTCATAGAAAAATCTTGACTTAGAAGAGGACTCTATATCTGAAAGTTATTTGTGATAACAGACCAATTTTAGTATGAAATACAAAGTTTTATGTTAGAAGTTTTCCCTGCACCTTCAACAATTTTTATTCAGTAAAAATTGGTTTTTGTAATTGTCTTCAAGTGATTTCGTACCTGCAGTATCTGACAGACCTGAGACTTTTCAGGGAATTGTGATAGACTCCTATCCCTAAGCTAATTTTTATCTGCGTATCACAGAAATTGGAAGCTAGAAAGTACTTTGAAGTTACTCAGTTCACCCTCCTTAAAACGCCTCAGTTCTGTCTTCATCGAGAAGAAAGGAATCCTTTGCTTCTTGAACAAGCTGAGCCTCTGGTTCTTTTCCTGTCCTATTGGTACCCAGATGGCTTCTGGATCTTGGAGACCTCTCTGCCCTTCCCCCATGCAAGGCCTGTGAATCTGGATCTTGACATCTCTGAACAGATACATGCCCAAATATCCTTTCCCCTCTATCATATTTTTTTTAATTTTATACAAGTATGTAAGTATATATTGTGTATTGTCTACTTTCTTCCTTTCCCGTGCTCCACAATGATCTCTTTATCATCAATCCTATGATAATGCCACACATCAATGAAAGGTTTAAAATATCATAACACAGTTGAAGACAAAGAATGGAATATCATGCTCTTTAATCCCCCAGAGCTCACAGCACAGGGCTTTATAAACAACAACGACAGGACATTTAGTTCCTTCTGACAGTCTGTTTGGCAAAAGTTACAGTTAGATTGCTCAACTTTCCCTATCACTGCGTTATGCTTCTGGTAATTTTCTTATGATCTCTATTGCCAAGTGATCCTACAAAATGTGATTTTATCATGATTATCAATAAATTTTAATTTACAATTAAGGTACTTTATCCTGATGAGCCTATTTTAAACCTGGACTTAAAGAGGAGATGGTTTGATTGATTTATACGCTGGCCACTATAATGGTGAAATTTATGTGTAGCACAAAAATGGTAGGTATCCCAAAATACACAGATTTACTAATGATCACTAGTGAATAACCTACCTGTCCTTCAGCAGGTGAATGGATAAGCAAACTGTGGTGCATCCACACAATCAAATATTACTTGGCAATACAAGAAGAGGAACTACTTACTAAAGACAACTGCATGTGGGTGAGTTATAAATACACTGAATTTAATGAAAGAAGCCAGGGTCAAAAGCTGCATACTATAGACAAAATATAACACTTGTTTCTGAGACTAAGGATGGAAGAGGGGTCGACAGAGAGGGGAGCAGGGACTATTTGCAGGAAGGGTAGTGATTGTGGTGATGATGATGCATCAATAAACTAGGCTTTTCAAAATTCAGTGTTACTGACTCTCTAGGGGTGCTGAAAAGCATCTTACTCCACGCAGGCTGCTCTCCCAGTATACTATCCATACGAGGAGCTGCTTGCTGACTTATAAACGATGGAACTTTACTTCACACAGGGATGACAAGGAGCCAAGCATGCCTTAGGAGCCAAATGATAAAAGAGCACCAAGTTCCTTGATGAGTACTGTACCCTCACGATCTAATCACTTCCCAGCAGCCCCACTTTGTAATAGTGTTATTTGGGGGACAGGATGTCAGCAAATGGATTTGTGGGAAACACTTGAATAGGGCAAAAGAGTGCCCACGGATTTGGAACTGAAATAACACTTCCTATTTACCTGGGTCCAGGTCCACTGCCTACCCCGAGCCTCTGGAAGTCTCTGCACACAGTGCTCCAGCCACACTGGCCAACTCTATACTCACTAGTTCATTGTGTAAATTTTTCCCAACAAAAATACCCAATTCTTCTATGCAATGTGTCAAAGATGGGAACTATGAACATTACACACTTTTGTGAAGATTTCTGTATTACTTAGCATATCCAGGCAGGAAAAAAAAATGTGTCTTTCACATAATAGGAAGTCAAGAGCATGTGTGGAATGAGAGGTTGAATAAATGAATTAAAACAACTAATGAATCCCTTAAGTAACTCTGACTCATGGTAACTAGACATTTATTTAGTTCTTCTTCCATTGCCTTGACATGGTCTGTTTTAAACCTTAATGAAAGACCAAGGTCCCTTCTTTCCCAGCTTCCCTTTGTCAACAGTGGCCCAGTTCTATCAGGCCTGGTCTTGGTGGTATTTAGTGTCCTGTTTATTCTGCTTTCTCTTACCTTTCTTCATGCCAGCTCCTCAGCTTCTCTACTCTCTCCACGAATAACCCTTACCCACGTGACTCTCTTAGGCTAAGTTCTGCCAGCCCTGACTTCTATTGCTAACATTTATCTATCCTCCACCAAGGAGTCTTCTCCAGCATTGTTTTCAGCACACGGTGCACTTTTGGAATGAAAAGCGGCCTGACAATTGTTTACAACCAGTTGAGATTTTAGTTTAACTTCTCACAGGCTGTAAATGAAGCTGAATAGGTATGAGATCATAGAAACAAGACTGTCAATATACTAATAGCAAACTAGTCACATCCAAAGCAGCTATTCACACTTTCTCAATAACAAAAGCTGAGCTGAATGTTCAGAATTAAGCACAAATGAGGCCATGAATTAAACATGCCTGTAGTCTTTGCCATCTACTCCTACTGTACAAACAACCTCAATTTCAGTAACAGCAAACCAGCAAGCCCCTAGGGCAAACCAAAACATGTTCAGTTGTGTTTCTTATATTACACTAAATGAATTTTGACAACCTGTGAAAATAAATACTAAATTGAAAAGGTACTAAGATTTTTATTGATTTGAAAGTATACTGTTTCTTATAATAATTTAAAATCTGTAAAATACTAATGCCCGCTAACATTTTGAGGAATTCAGTAGTATACACCTAACACATACCTTTTACAAACAATTATTAATATGTTCTGAGTCATTAGTTAAAATAGCATCTACTTGCTATGGCAATGACACTGAAGCTATCATTTTAAGGTAGGCACTACACTGACTTTAAGAAATTACATCTGCTCTCACAGAGGACCTGGGTTCAATCCCCAGCACCCACATGGTGGCTGAGAACCGTCTGTAACTCCAATTCCAGGAGAACTCCAGTTCCAGGGGAATCTGAGACCCTCTTCTGAACTCTGCGGCATTGCACGACATGGGTGCACAAACGTACATGGAGACAGTACCTTCGTACACATACAAAAATAAATAAAAAAATAAAAGCTTTCTTTAAAAAAAAAGAAATTATATCTGTGTAAAATAAGGTGCATTTTAATCAAAATAAGAATAGTGGAGTTATTTTTTTTAACTTGTTTAAGCTCCTCATTTTGTTCTTCATTTTTCACAAAAACATCAGAGAGTATGCTTCCCTTTCTAAATACCCCCTCTTCATTTTATCTGTTTGTTCACTTATGCTTGAATTATAATGATAAAACTTTATTACATATAGGTATATTATTTAATATACCAGACTGACTGTAATGGAGTCACAATGAAATAATTTTCCCAGGAGTGAGCTATGTAGACTGTCTGAATATCCTGCTTTAGGCTAAAAAACTAGGTTCAAATCTCTGAGTACTTTATTCTCTGAGAAAAGACATTCAGGAAGTGTCCCGTGACCACCCTGCAGATGGTTTGGCTGCTTAGTGTTCAAAGAAGAATTTTACTTAATCCATTTGCCATGTGTTTCCACACATCCCTTATTTCTCTAATCAGATTCAAGGTGGTAGGTCATATGTTGAAGGCCTTGAACCATTTGGAGTTGAGTTTTGTGCAGAGCGAGAGAAAGGCATCTAATTTCATTTTTTTTACATACAGCTACCCAGTTAGATCAGCACAATTTGTTGAACATGCTGTCTATTCTCCAGTGTGTGTGTGTATATATATATATATATATATATATATATATATATGTATAATTTTTTTTATGTGTGAGTTGAATTGTATTGTCTGCAGTGGCAGGGTCTGCGCACCCGTGTCGTGCGAGCCTGCGGAGGTCAGAAGACGGTCTCGGATTCCCCTGGAACTGGAGTTCTCCTGGAACCGGAGTCACAGACGGTTCTCAGCCGCCATGTGGGTGCTGGGGATCGAACCCGGGTCCTCTGCAAGAGCGGTCGTCGCTCTTAACCGCTAGGCCATCCCTCCAGCCCTATATTTGAACACTTTGTAAAAAATAACGTGGCTGTAAATTTGTGGACTTAAATCTGGGACCTCAATTCTATTCTACTGACCAATATATCTGTTTTTATGCCTATATATATATATGCATAAATATATACCTATATAACTATCAAGCTGTTTTTATTACTATACCTCTGTAGTATAATTTGAGGTGAGAGATAGTAATTCCTCCAGCAGTTCTTTTAATGTTCAGGATTATTTGACTCTCTTGGGTTTTTCATGTTTCCATAAGAAATCTGAAAGTATTTTTTCGATTTCTGTGAAGAATTGTATTGGAATTGCAATGGGTATTGCATTTAATTTGTAGACTGTTTTGGTAGGATGGCCATTTCCCCAATATTAATCCTTCTGATTCACCTCCTTCAATTTCTTTCTTCAGTATCTTAAAACTTTTCATTGGAGGGCCTGGCATGGTGGCACACACCTTTAATCCCAGCACTCAGGAGGCAGAGGCAGGCAGAACTCTATGAGTTCAAGGCCAGCCTGGTCTACAGAGTGAGTTCCAGACCAGCTGGTGCTACAGAGAGACCCTGTCTCAAAAACACCATAAAATAGTTTTCATTGGAAAGGTTTTTCACATCGTTAGATTTATTCCTAGATATTTTATGGATTTTGAGGCTATGGTGAATGGGTTCATTTCCTGGATTTGTTTCTCAGATTGTTTGTTGTTGCTATTGATTTGGCCACATTAATTTTATATCTGCTACTTTGCTGAATGCATTTATCATCTCTAAGAGTTTTCTGCTGTAGTCTCCAGGGTCTTATGTGTAGAATCATATTACCAGCAAATAAGGATACTTTTCTTTCCTTCCAATTGGTATCCCCTTTACCTCCTTTATCTGTCTTGTTTCTCTAGCTAAGACCTCAAAAGTGTACTGAACAGGAATGGAGAGAGTAGATATCCTTGTCTTGTTACTGATTTTAATAGCCATGCTTTAAGGTTTTTCTCCCTTTAGTAAATGTTGGCTGTGGCTTGTTGCATATTATCTTTATTATGTTGAGGTATGTCCCTGTATCCTTAGATTCCCCATGACTTTCATTATGAATGGATGCTGAATTTTGTCAAAGGCTCTTATGGCACCTGAAGAAATGATTATGTGGTTTCTGTCCTTGAGTCTGTTTATGCTGTAGATTGGGAAGGGGGAATGAGTCTCTTTTTAAAAACATTTTTTTAAATTTATTCTTTATGTGTATGAATGTACTGTCTGCATGCAGGTCTGTGCACCCGTGGGTGTCAGATTCCCCTGGAACCGGAGTTAAAGATGGTTCTCAGCCACCATGTGGGTGCTGGGGATCGAACCCGTGACCTCTGCAAGAGCAGTTAGTGCTCTTAAGCACTAGGCCATTTCTCCAGTCCGGGAATGAGTCTCTTTTAAGAGTGACTCTTGGTAGGTTAATCAGCCTCCGGTAGATGGATCCATACCAAAGAACACTTGGGGACACAAATTTGCTTCTATAAGCCTTAATGTGTTTGCATGAGCATGTGTGTGTGTGTGTGCGTGTGCGTGTGTGTGCGTGTGCGTGTGTGTGTGTGTATATGTGTGTGTGTGTGTGTGTGAACATGAATTTGGGTGAGAACATGTGTGTGGTGTGTGTGTGTGTGTGTGTGTGTGTGTGTGTGTGTATGAACATGAAATTGGGTGAAGAGCAGTAAAGTAGGTTCAGGTAGGGGAAGGGATCTAAATGTAATTAAAATATATTGAAATTAAAGAAGTTCAATAACAGGAGCTTATTGTATATAGGGAGACTGTTAGGTAGAGAAATGTCATGTTCAAGTACGATTTACAATATCTGAGAAATGTTGACATATTTAGCATTAAATTAACTCCACAAAAGCCTCTGAATTCTTTCTGTGAAAATTCAATTTAGAATCTAGGTCATTGTCCATATTTTATAGAGATTCTACCATGAAAGCCTCTATCTGGTCTCCCGCGTGCTTCTCTTATTCTACAAGAGGGTGGTCATAGAAACCTGACCATGGTCTTCTATCTGTAGTTCATCAGTTCACTAAATAACTGAACTGGAAACTTTTCTGGTTATAAGGAAAGTTCAAAACTGGTAATAATGTTGAAATACTTGTTCCTAAGCTGATTTATCTTCATCAATAGTTGTCCCTGTGAACAGAACCATCACAGTAGTTAGTGACTGTCTGGTAAGGTATCTACAGCTGGCTAGCTTCTCTCTGGACTTCTCTGAAACACACACTTCCCTCAATGGGAAGTGAGGTTGTCTAGGGACTAAAGAGAATTAATAGGAAGGGGGAGAGAGAAAAGAGAAATATGCTCAAAGTACATTAAATGTTTTAATGAAATGGTTTTATTTAACTCTGTATAATAAAAAGATAAAGAAGCTTCTAAAATCATTGCTTTATAAAGCACACTCAATCTTTAACTAAAATACATTGAATGAAAAGTAATAGTAAAAATGAATTCATCATTTCTCTCATTTTTGTAGCTTTCTCATAAAAAATCCTGCAGCTTTAATTTGAATTACTTTATATTATCTTTCACTATCCCTAGTCATGGTGTATCATTTTTGTGTGGCTATCTTCTCCTCCTTTACCCTTACACAAGGCCTCTCCTTCCTGTGCTTGATCCAAGCTTTCTGCTCAACCTTGAGTGTCCTTTATCCTGCCATATCTTCAACACTGGACCTGTTTGTAAAGTTCAGCCTCTATATATGTCTACTATTCCTTTCCTCAGAAACGCAATCCATTTGGTTAGAAGCTCAGCTCAATTGATTTCCATTTCCTTGAAATTATTAGCCTACTTCATGGAAGACATCCATATATTTATGTATGTACCATACAACTCAGCTTACTGCCATAGCAGTGCTATTTTCATGATTTTATCCTTTATCAAGGAGCTTGAATAGCTAAACCCACTAGCTATTCAAGCTCCTTGAATAAATAAACAGGATTAAATTATTTTCTATAACTGCTTTAGAATGTAGACCAATGCTAAGGACAAGCAATTCTTTCCCAACAAAATAATTTAAATAAATGTTTGTTGCTATTGTAAGAGGATCCCAATTGATTAAATAAACTGGAAAATGAGCTGGATTATTGGACCTCTATTCTATCCCATTACAACTCCAAACACACCAGCTTGAAAAGTTACTAGCAAGACACTTTTTGCACAATGAAAAAAATCCTGTTCTATGTTAACCTGAAAGAATTTGAACCATGAAATGCTTGCACATGTGATGTCAGTGAGCCACTTAGAGAAAACTAAGCTACCATTTACTAAAAGACTTCAGGATGTATAAAAGGGCACTCAGCTTAAAACATGAAGCCACTGAACAGTAAAACTTGAGTGAAAATGTGTTAATAAAGGAAACACAACAAATCATGAATCAGCTACATCATCTCATCCATTAGGCTCCAAATAGAATTGTATATTTCTTGAAAACATGTTATTAGCTTTTTTATTCTAATACTGAGATGTGTCTCTGTCCTTTTATTTACTAACCTAAATGTCTGGAAAGTCTAAGAAAGGAGATCTTGAGGCATAAGAAATTAATACATCAAATATATATTTGCTTTCAGAAAGGTACAAGACTCTCAGAACCTAGTTCCTATAACAATGAAGAGTTATTTGATCCTAAGTGAAACCCAGAGCTACTCTAAATATCCTAAACAAATATTGCAATAATCTTAACACCTGAAAAAGTTATATTAAAATGTTTTATTAATCTTTATCTGTGTATGACCAAATGTAGATGAAAATGAACTTAGATATTTGTTACAGTATTTCCTTTAGGGAAAAAAAACTCAGGTTATATTAAAACAACATATATCCTTTTTGCAATTCTATTTCCTTTTGAAATCCATAAGTATTGAGGATGGAAGCTGGAGACCAACAAATACTGCATAACATATTATACCAATTAATTTGCTCCTTTTCAAACCCAACTGATTCATAGGAAATTAACTGGATTTTTTCTAATTAATATTGAACAATAGTAGTTAATTTGAAAAGATTTGTCTCTAGTTTACTTGATTTCCTGCTATTAGAACTTAGTAAATAACTGGTTTAATTTACATTAGCATTAGAATTTTAACAAATTAATTTCAATTAACATAATAATTTTCAATGTCATGGTCAGTGACAATCAAAATACAAACCCTTCACTGATAATCACAGTTACTATGACAGTATATTTTCATATTCAAATGGAAGACTGAAATGTATAAAGATGTAAGAATTTGACTTTTGGCAGGTTAGGTATGTTTGTGCATTCTGACTATGTTATACGTTAGTTTGTCACTGCTTTCAAGTGGATAAATATGGAAGGAAAATGCAAAAATATCCCCATGTCTATATTCTGTATATTCTGGAGAAACACCTGAGGTGATGTCTTACTGGGCACATCCCATGGCTGAAGAAGACATGGGAGGCAGAAAATGGTCATTGTTTTATGTTCTGTGTAGAGTTGGATAAATGCAGGAATCAAAACATTCTGTTTCTTTATTTTTCACATTGACCACTCCAGAATGTATAAGTTAAAACACAATCCAGTATCAGTAACTCCCAACAAGGGTGAAGCCTGTGACAGGAATTCTATTAACATCCCTAATAAAAACCTGAATATTTGTTCTAAAGTATTCACAGATATTTTCTTCAATAACCTGTTGATTATCTTGTGCAATATGTATAAAACTGATCACTGAATATAATCACAAATGGATTAATTAATTTCTTGAACAGTTATAAGAATCATAACTAAATTATAACATTGTGATGAATAGACAGCTATATAATGGAGGAAGAGATATTTAATGTTCACATGTATTTTTTCTAATACCCTGTTTATAGGCTGAAAGATAACCTTGAAAAATGTATAGTATGTCTATGTAAATATATATATGCATATATACATATGTATGTGTGTGTGTGCATGGGTATATTCATTAAGCAAAACACAAAGTGAGAAGGGGAGAAGAAAAAAAAAGACAACTAACCATTAAGGGTAAGAAATCTTTCCTCCATGTTTGCAGAGTACAAGCATTTCCTTGCCCTTTCTAGATTATAAAAACTAATGTTACCTATACTATTAATAATCCTCAGTAATGATACATACATAAGTTTTCATTTATTCATTGTAAAAGTAGTTACCTGTCATATCATGATGAATAAAATAGTCATCATTTTATTTCAAGCACTATACTGAATAATAGTATGGTCAGTGGACGCTTGTCTTGTTCCTGACCTTACTAGGAATGTTTCACATTTTTCTTCATTTAGCATGAAGCTGGCTGTGTGCTTACCACATATAGCTTTATATGGGTGAGGTTCTAAGCCACAGTGATCAGTACCAGTCCAGTCAGTGACTTACTTTTTAAGCAATCCTAGTTTCTAAGAGCTTAAAGAAAGCGGGGCTGGAGAGATGGTCTAGCAGTTAAGAGCACCAGCTGCTCTTACAGAGGATCCGGGTTCAATCCCCAGCACCCACATGGCAGCTGAGAACCGTCCGTAACTCCAATTCCAGGAGAACTCTAGTTCCAGGGGAATCCGACACCCTCTTCTGACCTCCGCGGCATTGCACGGCAAGGGTGCACAGACCCACATGCAGACAGTACATTCATACACATAAATAAATAAATAAAATATTAAAAAAAGAAAGCAATGGTTCTCCTTTGATTTCCTTTTCTTGTCTTATTGCTCTAGCAAGTATTTCCAGCATACCTTTAATCCTAGCACTTGGGAGGCAGCGGCAGGCAGATCTCTGTGAGTTCAAGGCCCATCTGGTCTACATAGTAAGTTCCAGGCCAGCTGGGACTAAAGGGAGACCCTGACTCAAACAGACAAAAAAAAAAAAAAAAAAGAAAGAAAAGAGTGAGAGCCAGGTGTGGGACTACCTTTAACCTAGCCCTTGGTAGCGAGAGACATGCATCTTTGTGAGTTCAAGCCAGCCCGGTCTGACGGAGGTGACCTCTTCCAGGACAGCGAGCTACAGGGATCCTGGCTCAAAAGATAAAAAAAAAAAAAAAAAAAAAAAAAAAAGGGAGTGGGAGAATAGGGGGCAGCCTTGTTTTGTTCCTACCTTTTAAGGGGAATGCCTCCATTTTCCCTATTTAGAATACTGTTGTGTGTGGGTTTGTTGTATATGAACGTGAATTAGTTGAGGATTTCCCTTTAGTCCATATCTGTCTAGGGACCTAACGGAAAGCATGTTGAATTTTATCAAAGCCTTTTCTCTGCATCAATTGAGATATCATGTGTTTTTTTGTCTTCCAGTCCATTATGTGCTTTAGGACTTTATTGATTTGTATATGTTGAGCCATCAACCTGCAAAACTCTGGTATAAATCCTCAACTTGGCATGGTGGATGATCATTTTTTTGGATTTGTCGTTCTGTGATGCTGTTTTGCCAGTATTTTGTTGAAATTTTTAACATCGATTTCATTAAGAAATGGAGTCTCTATTTCACATTTTTCTTCTTTGGTTGTATCTTTGCACTGGTTTTGGTATAGGGAGTGAGCGGGCTTCATAGACGGAATTTGGGAGATTGTCCTTATTTACTATCCTTTAGAATACTTGAGTTTTTTTCGTAGTGGTTGTAGTCTTCTTTAAATGTTCTGTAGAATTCTGGCCATAATCCATTCGGGCCTGTTTTTTTTTTTTTTTTTTTTTTTTTTTATGTATTTTTTCATTGGGAAGGTTTGTGTATTAAATTGTTATAATTTCCTACATATCTATAATGGGTACCCGTGTATTAAGCTGTAGATCTCTTCCGGATTTAGAACCATGCTTTCAATGGTTTTGAGATCAAGCCTGATGCTACATGAGGAATAAATTGAAGTTTTCTTAGCTATTTCCCAGTTACGATTTATAAGGAATCATGTTCTCTTCTTGAAAGTAGTCATCAAAACTAACATTGCCGGGCTGGGTGGCAGCATCTCTTAATCGTGTCTTGGGAGGCAGAGCAGAGGAATGTGAATCCGTGTGAGTTCAAGTGCCAGCCTGGTCTAACAGAGTGAGTTCCAGAACAGCTGGGGCTACAGGGACCCCTGTCGCAAAGAAAAAAACAAAAACAAAATAAAAACCAGGAAATCGAACTTTACTATTAATATAGAAACTGTAAAAGTTAAATTGCTTTGTGCCTGCAAGACAAAAGTGCTATTAAAAATGAATTCCGCTAGGAGAGATTGCCTAGCGTTAGAGCGCGACCTCTCTACAGAGGACCGGGTCGTCCCAGCACCTACATGGCGCCGAGAGCCGTCTGAAAACTCCAATTCCAAGAGAACTCCAGTCCAGGGGGTCCGAGACCCTCTCTTACCTCCGCGGCATTGCACACACGGGTGTACAAACCTGCATTGAGACATTACATTCATACACAGACGAAATAAAAAAAAAAAAACAAAAAAGTGAATTCCAAGCAATATTTTGTGATAAACTTGTTACTCGTATGTTCAGGCTTTGTAATTGTGGTTTATGTGTGGAGGGTATATATATGCATATTTGATAATATAAAATAAAAGGAAAAACCAATCACAAAAAATAACCATCATTCACTAAGAAAAGAGGCATGTATAAAAGGTAAAAAAAATAAATAAGTGATTATAAACCAGATAAACTATCATCTCACTTGCAAAGCAGACTCAAGAACATGTCAAAAGATCTTTCAATATAATCAAGTTTATTTCATTTGAGAGATGCAGGGATGGTTCAACATTGGCAAATCAAGAAATATATTTCATTACATAATTGGACTCAGGAAAGATATCACATGATTATCTCTACAGATGCAAAAAAAGCCTTTGAAAAAATTCAACATCCCTTTCTGATGAAAACCCCTCTAGAAACTAAGGTTAGAAGGAATTGATCTCAACATAATCAAGGTTTTACATGACAAACATATAGCCAATACCACGCCAGATGAAGAATGACTTCAAGAACAATTCTCAAGAAGGCCAGGAACAAAACAAGGTGCCCATTTCCCTACTATCATCCAGTACAATCTTTAAATCTTAGCTAAAGCAGTATGGTGAGAAGGAAATAAAAGGGATGAAAATCAGAAAGGAAGAAGTTCAAGTATTCTTATTTGCAGATGGTGTGTTGCATAAGAGACCCCAAAAACTCCATCAGAAATTGGTGAACATTTTCAGGAAGGTAGCAGAATGCAAAATTAACTAATAAAAAGCAAACGATCATTATTGTCCATCAATAACAAATGTACCAAAAAAGAAAATAGGGAAATAATTTCATTCCCAATAGCCTAGAATGTATGTCTTATAATAAACCTAAGCAGAGAAGTGAAAGAGCTCTATAATGCAAATTGTAGAATCCTAAAGAAATAATTTGAGGAAAACACTAGAAGTTGGAAAGACCTTCCATGATCATGCATAGAAAACTTGCAGCTAGCCTATCATCTCAATTAAATGGGTGTCTTAAACTAAGTATCCTGGGAACAACCAAAACACTCCCTACAAATTGCTCCCCTCCTCCAAATTCTTTGTTCTTTTTGTGACAGGGTCTCTCTGTAGCCCCAGCTAGCATGGAACTTGCTAGCTAGACCAGGCTGGCTTTGATCTCACAGAAATCTACTTGCCTCTGCCTCCCAAGTGCTGGGATTAAAGGCATGCACCACCAGGCCCAGTCCAAATAAAAATTATTATTAAATTAATCTTTACTTCTACCTATCCATCTAGCTAGGCAGCTATCATGCAATTATGTGCTGGAGCATTTTTCTAGAAGTGATCTCCTCACAGTTTTCATCCCAATCCCATCCAAACAGAACAAGGGAAATGCCTGATAAAGACCCAAAATCTTAATGGAAAGATTTGTGGTCAAGGCAAAGAGCTTTTAACCTACTTTCTAGAAAAACTTTTTTGAGAATATTTGTAATAACCAGACCAGTTTGCCAAACATCAGAAACAGAGGAAACATGCTGACTAATACATTATAATAATTGTGGTTAAATCACTATTATTCCATCCTGATGAAGATGTATATGCCTGTGTATGTTTGTGTTCATATACATACATATATATATATATATATATATCATTTACATGTGTGTATGTCTTTACAAGGCCCGAGGTAACCTCAAGGTCATTCATCAGTCACTCTTCACTTTTGTTTTTTCTGGTTGTTGTTTTGCTGTTGTTGTTGGTCTAGTTGTTGATTTGTTTACATCTGCATTTCATTTATTTATTTTCCCATTTTTATGGAGTTTTCTGCATTTCATATAATATTAATCAAATTTAGACCACCTCCTCCCTTCCTGCACCATCCCTCTCACCAGATTTTAGGTGATTCTTTATATATGTTAAGTCCTCTCTGGTCAAGCATTTCTATCCAGATGTTCCCTTGTTCAAGTTCATCACTGAGTCTAGTCCAACATATCATAGAGTCACTCCCTAAAGAAGCATCTACTCTCTCATCCCACAGTAATCATTTCCAATAAGTTCTTGGCTAAGGTTGGAGCTGCTGCCTATTTCCCCCACTCCATGCTGGGTTTTTGTTTGACGGAGTTGCTGTGGGTCTTGTATATGCTGTCACCATTGTTGCAACTTCATGAGCAAGTTCCCAGAGGTCTGGAAGGTTCTGTTTCCTTGTGTTCATGTACCAACCCTGGTTCTTTTTTTTCTTGCAATCTTTCTGCATCCTCTCCCAAAATGGTCCCTGAGCTGTGAGTGGGTGAAGTTTAGTATAGGGGTCCTATCTGGAGTCCAGTCCTGCTGTAAAGTCACATAGTGACACATGCCTATCACAGCAAACTCTCCCTTATGGAGGTAGTGCACTATCCTATCTGGTGGGATAATCAACAGTTTCTAGTTGCGCACGTAAAGTCCTCGCAAGGAAGAACTCATGAGTGGTACTGTAAATGTAGCTAAATACACATGGCTGAAGAGGTCATAAATCCAGTTTTTATTTTGTTTTGTTTTTGAGTCAGTGGTCTCTCGGGTCTTGCTAAGTACATTAGGCTGGCTGGCTAGAGAGCTCCAGATCCATTTGTTGCCACATACCACCACCAGCATGGGGATTACAAATGCAACCAGGTCCTTACACTTGCATGGCTGCACTTGGCTGATGAGCTTCTCCAGTTATATCTGGTGAGACTTTTTTATTTATGATGCCAACAAAAGCATGTGTCTGGATTTTGCATATTATACTTCATTTAAATTAAATGTAAAAATGGATTTTATTGCAATATTTTCTTACAGATGCATCATTTTGTAATAGATATCAGTAAAGTTATACCTTCTTTGCAATCAGCAGTGGCACTTAGGGACTGTGCTAATTTATGTCTATTGACCTGCTTTGAGGAGACACTTTCTCAAGTACTAATTGTTATGGTAGGTTACTTTGGTATAGACACAGATGTTTGGATGGTATGTTAATCCATGAATTACATTTTTTCTGTAAAAGATGACAGGGTCTTACTGTGGCTTATAACATCTCCTACCCACTAGAGGATATAAGCTTGTGGCATCAGCTGTGGGTTATTCCTCCAAGGAGAGAGCTAATAGCCAATTAGATTTGGGATATACAGGCATATGACTGCCTCCGCTGCACAGTATTTCCAGGCAGGTGAGGTGTAGCTGGTGCTGATGGAGGAGTCTTGCTTGATTCAAGGAGACCTATATTTGCTTTATTGGTTTAGTGGACTTTGGTAACACTCTCTGGTAATTCAGATACCAACTGTTCACTTGCAAGTGTGGTCTCAATACATCTTTCCCATGCTTACATCAGGTCTTTGACAGCAGGGCCTTATCACCTCTCTTCTTGCAGGTATCCCAGTTTACAGGCAAGAAGCCTTTACCTTTTTCGGGGGGGCGGGGCTTGGATCCTCTGGCCAACATCTCCTTGGCAGAATAATCCATTGCTGATATCAGAGCTCTCCTGTATTAATATATTTTTCTTAAATGCACAGCTTAAAGAGACTTCAGTATTACATTTGGTTCTGAATAGAGAATAATCCTTTTCACAGTTCCTATGTCTATTAGTATGACTAGTGTCATTTTAACAAATTGTACTTAAGAAAGTCTGCCAAAGGGGATAGATGTTCTTCACAAGTAAGACTCACAAGAACCATAAAATTGACAGGATTATTTTTCTCTTGATTATTCACCACTAAATCTGTTTGCTTGCATTTCTAGGAAGCCAAGTTTGATTTCTCTCCCTGGAGGCTACTCTGATCATTCTACATTTCAATTTCATCTATTTGGTCTACACTGTGGCCATGGAAAAAGGTTACAGAACTGGCCTAGTCAGATTGGTGCTCTTTACTTCCCCCAGGTCATTCTATAAAGCTCCTGATGAAGTCCTGTCACCTCTGCTTTGTAAAAGTGAATAAGCCAGAGTTAGCCCACAGCATTGGCCATTGCCATCTTAGTGAGACGCTGTAAGTTTTCCTGGTGATAGCATAAACTAGCATGCTCTTTGTAAAACAGAGTTCTCTGTTCAGTTAGGCTGCATGGTTTAGACAATGAAGGCTACTTTATCTGTGACTTATTTTATAGTCTGTAACTTTTTAATTAAATGTTACTATGGTAGATGGGTGTGGCTATTGTTTTAAACATTGTTTAAACAATTTTTTAAAATTCATATTTGAATCAGAGAGATTACTTTCACCTGGACTCTACTAATTCCTGAACCCTGGTAGCATCTCTAACTTTGTATAAATTTCTTCATCTGTAAAATAAAGAAAATAGCTGTGACAGCTTTCTACAGGTATTTTAAGGATTAAACTATATATATACATATATATATTATATAAACCCAGCTACTCTGTTGAAACAGACCTATAATCCTAGCTTCTTGGAAGTCTGGCATTAGAAGATCACGAGTTCAAGGTTTGTCTGTGAAGATTAGTGAGATATTATTTCAAAATTAAAACAATTAAAAAACTGGCTGAGGATGTATCTCCATAGAAAAGCATTCTTCTAGCATGTATGCGGCCCTAGGTTCAACCATCACTAGTGAAAATAGATAAATAAATAATTCCATATAAATAATTCTGAACAGCACCAAACACATAACCAATACTCAACAACTCTTGGCTGTACTATTTTATTTTCCTTCTGCTGCACTTTACAAGAAATCATTTTGTTGTCCAATTTAAAGTGCCTTGAAACTGGAAATCTTAAGCCCAAATAATAGCCACAGTGTGATGGAGCTGGTCTCTCACTTCCCAATTTGCACACTTCAGGTTCCTCCAGGAAGATTCTGAAGGGCTGTCACCTGGCTGTTGTTTTACATAAAGGGTATGAATACACAGAATTTTTTTCAGCAATCATTACATACAAAATCCCATACATATAAAGCCTTTGGCCTCCTTCCTGGAAAAACTGGGCACTTGATGATGAGCGTGTGGTTTCCAGATAAATTCAGACAGCTCTACACAGCTGTTATCCCCTACTGATCAGTCAGGCCTGAGAGGAAGAAGCCGTGAGAGGGGAGCGCAGAGTTGAATGTCACGTGAGTTACCAAAGGCTTTCTTGAACTTACATCATGTTTAATTGTATCAAATGCTCTTCATTATGTGGTTAGGTCTGCGCTGCTTCTTAAAGGAAAGAACAAGGTGGGGGGGAGGGGAGGAATTACTAGCATCTGAATCAAAACCAGAAACCTCTGTTCATTTGGGACCTCAAATTAGACTTGAGTCATGGGATTGCCAAGTTGCTCATGCTGGAGTCAGCTGGGCTGGTTTGGCTTCTTCCAGCACAATATGCACATTCTTATTTAATCTTAGCGTCTTGGAAAAAATGGGGGAAAGACATTCTCAGAAAGCAAGATTTGCTGAGAATTAAAATACTATTTTAATGTCAAATCAAAATTATATTAAAAGTTTTTCTAAATATTTGGAGGCTGTGTGTTGGATTTAGACAAACTCTATAGTAATTCTTTGATAAAAGCTCTGGTGAATTTGTGCACAACACATTCCTGGATGACAGATGTGCTCTCCTTCCTAAAGCATTTGTCACTTTGTATTTAGGAATTCATGTGATAAGCTAAAGGAAGTCTCACCACTGAGAGTTTTCATTCTTGTTAGAGAAGCTATTAAGCTTTGAGAAGTCTGGGAAAGGCAAGATTTGGCCTTCATTCATGGCACATGTAGTGTCGTGTCCATCAAAGTGAGAAGGAGTGGACACATCCATGCCTGTGAGCTTGGCGTCAGAACATTCTGGTATTGTAATTTACTTCTGCAATTCACTTCCTGTGAGAAATTAGTTTTTTGGGTTTTTTTGTTCTTTTTGACACAGGGTTTCCCTATAGTCCCAGCTGTCCTAGAACTCACTCTGTAGACCAGGCTGGACTTGAACTCACAAAGATCCTCCTGCCTCTGCCTCCCAAATGCTAGGATTTAAGGCCTGTGCCACCCCACCTGGCTAACCTAGGTTTATTACTTCTCCACCCTGACTACCATGTTTACTCTGAAACATGTAAAAACAAAATTGACCTCTCAAACTTCAGCTACTGTACAGTGACTAGTGGGAGTAGGCCACTGCACATTCAGATGCCAGTGAGCTCACAGACCCTTTGATTTATGACATAAAGTTACATGAAACATCCTCAGCGTGATGTTGGCTCTGGAGGTCTAATTGATCTCCACTGAGTACTGTATTTTGGCATCTGTGATTCACTTGCTGTGTGGCACTCACCACGAGTGTGACTATGTGCTAGTTAGAAGGAATAGCTTCTGAAAACCCTTTCCTGTTGCCATCCAGTTTCAACTATAATAGATAAATTTCATTCAAATGAGAGCACTCACAACCAAAAAGGAAAGCTTATTGATTTCACCGCGTTTTGCTGTTTAAACAGAGACCTTGATCTCACATGGTGCTGATCATACCGATCAGATTGACAGCATTGAAGAGCCATGTCACCCCAGGCTCTGGACACTGGTGGTGCTCTTTCGCTGAGCTCCTTTATTATTTCAGGACTATTTCAGTCCTGACAGGATCCTAGTTCATCTCCCTTTCCTTTTTCCTTCTTTTACAGTACTAGGGGCTTGAATCTATGGCCCTGGCGCATGCTAGCCAAATTACTCCCCAGTAAGCTACAGTCTCAGCCCCTTTTATATTTTTTCTTTTGAGATAAGATCTCACTGTGTTGCCCAAGCTGGCCTTGAATTTGCTCTATAGCCCAAATAGGCCTTAAACCTGTGATCTTCCTGCCTTAGTCTACTAAGTAGCTGAGATTATAGGCCACCATTTCATTTGCACAAAGGGGAATGTGAGAAAATCTCCATATTAGAGACCAAGTTCCAAAACCTCAGACTATGAAAATTCTAGAAAGTCAAGTTGGGCAGAAGCAGTGTATTTTCTCTTATCTATCTCCATTACAATTTAGTTGGAGTCAAAATGAATAAATGTTTAACTATGAAGGAAAAGAAGTGACACAGAAAACAAGGGATAGACACCGCTGAATCTCTAGACAAGCTGTGTCTAGATACCCTGGAACTTGGTCCCCTCAAGTTAGTCTACCAAGTAGTTTCTCACCTGCCCCAGCACAGCCCGTACCTAAGTGTTTGAGCTTCCAGGAGAGCAGCACTGGAGTTAACCTACAGTAGAGGAAGTGTGACATGGGCATGCCTGAGACAGAAAATTGGTAGACTGTGTGCAGGCACAAGTGCACCCAGGAACATCATTGTAATAGATACAATTATGCAAGGTGAGCTCCCTGAAAGAATGATTTCCACTATAGTGGGTACCATGGCCTGCGACTATATAGATGCTCTGGTGTGGGCTGGAGAGATGGCTCAGTTGTTGAGAGCACTGACTGCTCTTGCAGAGGACCTGAATTCAATTCCCAGCACCCACATGGTGGCTAACAACTGTCTGGGTGATGACTCCAGTTCAGGGGTCTGACCCTTCTGACCTCCATGGGCATTGCATGACACTTACAAGCTTGGAGGGAATATGCTCATGCCACACACGAATTATATTATTATATTATAATATGTATATTATATAATTGCATATCGCTATTCTATCTAGCTATCTATCTAGATATATAATATTTTTTTTTTTAAAGATTGCTATTGGTCTGCGACTGGAGTAGATGACCTGGGATTAGAGAGCACCGACGCTCTACAGAGGACGCGGGTTCGACCCCAGCACCCACTGCGGCCGAGAACCGTCAACTCCAACTCCAGGAGACTCCGTTCCAGGGAATCCGACGCCGTCTTCTGACCTCCCCGGCATTGCCTGACATGGGTGCACAAACTTGCATGCAGACAGTACATTCATACACATACAGAAATAAATAAAAAAATTGTTAAAAAAAAGATGCTATGGTTCTAAGCAATCCCTGGAACGTAATGCACAGTCTGGAGAACAGAAAAGGAAGGGACAGTCCTTTACTAGTTGACTATATCTGAAAATAACCAAGACTGGATGAATTACATTTAGACTGCTGCCTAGGCAGGACTTTGAAATCCAGATCAATACAAGCTATATAAAAATCTAGCTCCATTAAATGCTGCCCTGAGTTTGCAGCCTGAGTAGTGAATGATACCTCTCCAGTTCTCTTCCCTGACTGTCCAGACAAACAGTGTGAACAAGCCCAGACTCCCTGGCATGAGGTGTTTCTCTTCAATGCCTCTATTATCAATGTTTTGTGGTTTTGTTTGTCTGTCCATGTCTTTCACTTTATTATATTTTAAATTTTCTTAGTTTACTATCATGCTAGGTATGTCAGGACATTTGTTAGAGCAAATATATAATATGCTTTGAACATATTTCTCTCCACACCAGCTACCCACCCCTGTTGAGTGCCTTCCGGCTTCCATCAGTCCTTTCTTCCCCTCAATGGTTTCACTTCTTTGTTTTTACATATCTCTCTCTATAAAATCTAGGACCCAAGAATGAAGGAAAACATGCAGTCATTGTCATTCTGAAACTGGCTTAATATGATTATCTCCAGTTCTATCACTTATTCTGAAGATGACATCACTTCATTCTTCGTTAGGACTGAAAAAAAGTGTATGTATATATAAAGCACATTTTCTTTATGCATTCTTGTGTTAATGGATACCTAG
Organism: Rhizomys pruinosus; assembly: GCA_009823505.1. Classification (NCBI taxonomy): domain Eukaryota; kingdom Metazoa; phylum Chordata; class Mammalia; order Rodentia; family Spalacidae; genus Rhizomys; species Rhizomys pruinosus. The sequence goes on from VZQC01012184.1 coordinate 594,371, forward strand.
GTTGGTTCCTTAACTATTATGAAAAGTGATTCAGTAAACATTTTAAATTACTTTTAAATATAACATAAATTGAAACAGATTTGGGCACTATATATATATATATATATATATATATATATATATATATAGAATGCTTGCAAATAATACTGACTTTTATGCATTTTAAGCTGGACATATATCTGTTAGAATAATTTAGTAAATCATAGCTTACAAAACTAAAAATTAACACAATACACTAACATATCCTTGGTTTATGTTTATTTTTTCTGGTATTTGATGTTACATGAACAGCTGATTTAAATTGACTACATGTACCCCTGGCAAAATGTGTTAGCCAGCAAACCTAGACTTAATTTTTTATAGGATCAGTATTGAAAGAAACAAAAATATCAAAGAGATTTTTACCATTGACTGTTATCAGAAGATTTCCAACAGTTCTTGTTTTAACATCCACTCTCTATCAACATCAACAGCAACAGCAGTAATGACTGCATCCTTAGTGGCCTATCAGGTCTCCAGGCTATGTGAAGATATATTCTGAATGTGAAATAGGCTCATTAAGACTATTGTTCCCCAGATGTCAGTCTAAGGGACAGCCCAAGGTTTAGGCTGTGTGCCTAACTAGACTGGGTGGCAAACTAGAATCCTCCTGCCCTCTGAATATGCATATAAAATGTGGACTCTAACAAGGTCAGGACTACAAGATAAATCTCTGTATATAAACACGTTAACAGATAAATGGAGGATTGAAAACTCATTAAGATGTCACAAGGAAGATAAAGAGAAAAGACCAGAACAGAAGAAAAAGCAGGGGCCTACACTTGTGTCTGTCTTTAATGATCTTTGCTCAGTCAAAGCACCTTGATTCTGAGGCTGTCCAGGCTGCTCAGGACCAAAACAGCTGTTGTAAAGAAACCCAGCACAAGGTCGCTGTCACTGCTTTTCCCTAAGGAGAGTGCTCTTTACTCAGCCCTGGGAAGGAGTCTTCCCTCTGGGTAATTGAAGCTTCCCTCCCAGCCTCAGAGAAGCACCTCTGCTTCTCCAGGTACAGCCATTCTTCAAGCTCACTGGTCCCTGTGTCGTTTAGTGACCCTGGAACAGGAAATTTGGAAATCTTTTAATTAACATGCTATTATAGTATTTCAAATGACCACTGTTTTTGATAGAATCAAACACAGTTAGGTGATGAGATGGTATCACTCTAGTAGTCTCAGGAAGACTTGTAAAAGATGAATAGGGACAGACTGGCCCTTCTTCACTATGGTACTGTGATCTCCTACAATCTTTCTCCTCATTCTAACTTCAGACCTGGGATGCATATTCTAACAATGGATCTTCAAGAGCCAAAAGAGACTCCTGATAGCAGCAAGACAATCAGAACAAGCACAAGGTTTCTCTATCCTGAGTCCAATGCTGGTCTTTCCCTCCCACTTCATTTCAGCCCTTTCTCCACTTACCCAACTCTCCAACCACAGCCCCAAATCCCACCTCCCAAGTCTTCATTAAGCGGCAGCTATACATAAGAATTCTGGGGAGTTTGCCGAATCGTTGGAGGCAAATTCTAGTGAAAAGATTAAAGTTGTCCTATTTAGAGAATTTTTGCAAAATTATCTCTCAGAGTTCTTGGAACATGAAGAGCAGCAGCAAAGCAAAATGTCAGCATTAATTTGATGTGGCTTTCTGTTGAATGCAGACTGGTTCATTAAAACCTTAAACAGGTGGCAGGTTTGGCAGCTCACTGTGTATATGCTATGGACAGATTTATTATGCCTCTCATTTTAAATATTTATGCAGAAACAGACACAGTGAGATAAATTATCTTGTTCACAAGAGCATTCTGTTCAAGGTTGCTATGATAACTGCCATATCAATCAAATTATGCAATGAAAACTTACCACCAATTTTATAATCATCATTAATTATCTATGACTCAGGAAACTCTTTCCATTACTTCTCCATTTTAAGTTTAGAGTCATCAGGTATCTTTTATGTAGCAGTGGAAGATAGTGACTCCAAACAGGGACTGTATGCAGGATGCCACAATAGTTACAAAAATTCAGGATAGGAATAAGTTAATGTTTCAAAGCAAACAACATGGACAGCATTGGCTCTGAACATTCTTATGATGACTTCCAGCAGATAGGAGTATGTAAACATCCAAGGGTGTTCAAGTATGGAAAGAGCTTTGCTTTGTCAATGAAATGAGCCAACTAGTTTTCAACTTAACAGCAAAGGAACCCAGGGATTTCAATCACCTCTGAGTGATCCTGCAGCTGTGCTGACCCCACAGGCTTGAGTTACCGTTTTTCAGGAAGCTTGAACTTTCGTCTTATGAACTTTAAATATTACAGGATATCTTTTGCTTGAAGGATATCCAGAAATTGGTTATCAAGAATCCATTTATTACAGAACTTGCTCTGTATTTTTGGCTAGTACCTGAGGTATTATTATCCACATCAGCCAATGCAATATACTACCAGGCACTTTCTGCTCATTCAAGCCTGCCATTGTCATTTGTTGCAAGTGGGGCTTTGAGCTGAATCTTTATATTCTCCTTGAGAGAACAGAGAGAGATCTAGCCAGGGCAGATGATACGCCCCTTGCCTCTCGTGCCTGGTTTGGACTCCTGCCTGACTTCCACTAGGGAAATGCTGATCTCCTCACTGTTGCCTCAGAAAAGTATCTTGGGGATGCCTGAGTCTTGTTTTTTTTTTTTTTTCCAGCTGGCTTCCAACACATCTGCCCACATCTTTCTGCTATATTCAGCCTTTTGGTTTTGACTCCTGACAAAGAAGGCTTACCCAACTTCACTTCCTTTTTTTCCCAACCAAGACTTCCCCTTCCTTCTTGTTAACCATATCAGTTGTCTTTCTCCAAAATGGAATATATTCCATGAATATTTTGTAGCCTACTCCTTCATTAAACATTGTTATAGCACTGGGACTAGATATCTAAGTGGTTAAACAGACACTTATTTGTAGCTATTTTTGACCTCATGTCCATGAGGAATTTTTGGGCAAACAATAAAAACAAGTCTATCTTGGGCAGATCCTACAGCTCAGTTCAAGGTGGTTCTAAGAGTTATGGAATGTGAATAATTAAGTTCAAGTATAGTGTTAACCCCCTACACATAAGGCAGAGCACTGTTACGCAGATTGGCCTATCTTCACAGGAAAATGAGATGCCATTAGCACGTTGATTTTCTCTGATAATCATGTATCAGAAGAACAAATTAGACTTGGAATCAGAAAGACTGAATCAGTTCTAAGCTTTGCTGTCCAACTGTATGAGCACTTGGGATTTTATAAATATTTCAGTTCTTTTACCTATAAAATGTGCAAAACAAGTGTGTAACGATTGTCAAGAGAAGGTGATTCTGGAAAGCTTTAGATCTTAGACCATTTTCTGTTGCTGTAAAAGGCTGGATAATTTATTAATAAATTCATTTATCTCATCATTCCAGAGGTCTAAGACTCTAGTGATAGTATCTGTTCAAGTCTAGTGAAGCCTCTAAAAAATGACCTCCCATGGAGAGCACATGGAGGGGGAGCAAGTGTCTGTCCTGCTTTCTGACAACAATAGCTCTACTAACTAATGCAGCTCTAAGGGACCTAAACAATCGCTCTGACTTTGGGGGGCTCCGTGACTCAATAACCTCTTAAATGCCTCAACAGCTCTCAACGTTATTACATTGGGAAACAAGCTTCAGCATGAATTTCAAATCTTATTCAAACCATTATAATGTATATCCCTGTATCTATAGAAATATAACAAATGGGGCTGGAGAGATGGCTCAGCAGTTAAAGCAGAGGTCCCCGGTTTGATTCATACCATTCACATGGCAGCTAACAACCATCTTTAACTCCAGTTCCAAGGGATCTGTCACTCTCTTCTGCCCTCTATGGGCACTGCATGACATGAGTGCACTTACATACATGCAGGCAATATACTCATATACATAAAACGTATTATATAACAAGAGTGATTTAGATTCTTGTTGCATGGGCTGGTAATATGGCTCATCGGATAAAAACCTTCAGTGCTACCTGAAAACTCGAGTTCTAATTGACTCCACAAAGTTTTCTTCTGACCAACAGATATGCACCCTGGCATGGGCAACACCCCCCCATACACATATCATGCTTGTATACACAAACTAATAATAATAAATAACTTTTTAAAAAGATTGTTGCTGTTATATGTCTAAGAGCTTGTACTATTCTGGGATAGGTAATAAAATCTCACAATCCATCTAATCTTCTTAAAAATATAAGTGCACTTTTGAAAGTGGAAGATGGTCTGGTTTAATAGCAAGAGACTGTTCTGCAAGGCTGGCTAAAATGCTTGGTTTAGTTGCCTTTAATTAACTGGCAGGAAGAAAAATAAACACTGGTACTTCTGCTGTGACAATGTTGCTTCAACTATGATCACTAGTCCCTAGTAAGAGTGGCATCCAGGAAATGCAAATTATTAAGTCCTGTCCAGATCTACTGAGTCAGTCCCCCTGTGGCTCCAAGGAATCCTGGAATTTGAGAGCCAGTGTCCTATCAACCAACTGGGGATGCTGCTGATAGTTAGGTGAATAATCCCAGAGTAAGACCTAAAATATCCTGAGATTCCGAACACTCTAAGGAATAACAAATTATCTCAGCTTTTCCATCAGTGAGGATTTCTCATATTATTTCCATTAAATAGGAGTTATGTAACCAAGTATTGACTTTGTAACCTTAACAGGTCTACTTTCTGTAAGTAAATTCACAAGTTTCAGAAAAAGTACTTTGCCAAACTGGGGAGCCAGAATATGGGCCCTAAAAACACGGGTTTAGGGCTGGAGAGATGGCTCAGCGGTTAAGAGCACTAACTGCTCTTGCAGAGGACCTGGGTTTGATTCCCAGCACCCACATGGTAGCTAGGAACCCTCTTTAACTCCAGTTCCAGGGGAATCAGACACCTGACCTCCACAGCATTGAATGACACGGGTGTACCTACCTACATGCAGATAGTATACTCATACACATAAAATACTAAATAAAATAAAAAATAAAAAAATAAAAACACAGGCTTTTGCAGGTGTAAGAAGAAAGAGTAGCTTTAAGAGCCTGGGTGTAGTGGTCAGGATACAGGGAGCAACTCTGTGGGAGACAGCCACTCAGTGCATAGGCATCCCTGCTGTGAGGCAGTCGTCCTAGAATCATAGTTCCTGATCTATGGTCTGCATCTTTTTCCTCTTCTGTCTTCCTTTCATTGATATTTCAAAAGTTTCATTCGCAGAACATAAACATGGGAGAAAAGCCACAAAGAAAACTGAGGAACAGAGGAAGAAAAGAAGCATGCAGAAAAGCTGTATCTCCTACAGCATGAAGTGATGAAAGTAAAATCAGAAAAAAGTAACTACAAGTATCTGGAACAAGAGACAATAAAGAGCATCACATTTGAAGATTACACCAAATTTTTGCATTCATCTTTAAAGGGAACTGCATGTAGGAAACCAGGATGTCTTGACAGCTTAGGTATCAGTATGAAGGGAGGTGAAGAGTTTTCCCAGTAAGGAAAGCACAACTGCAGAGCTGCAACAGGGAATCTGAGAGCCAAGGTCACTAAAGGGAGGGTGCATGGCTTGAATAAAATAAAAGGGAAGAAAGTAACACAGCTGCTGCATACCAACCATTGTCTTTGTTTAAGCTCATCCTTATTCTGTTAAGCAATAATGTTCCCTCTAGCATTATCTATTCAAATTGTTCCACATCCACTGACTGACTAGCTTTGTAAAAGTGAAACTTATACTTCCCTAGACGCATAAAAACAAACTGAGTTCACTGTCTGAACATCCAGTACCCTCAGAAAAAGGATGACATAACTGTGTGGATTATTAAAAATAGTGTGCCTCTGTGCCATATGGTTATGGAACATCAAATTAACAGACAGGAAGCAAAGAAGTGCTCAGCAGGGGAGATGTTTAAGCAGAAGAAGAAGAAGGACAGACAGCCTTTGAGAATGTAGGAATCTAGGTCTTTCCATTTCCAAATGTTTTAAAATAAAAGCTATCCCCATCCCAATCTTCATCTGATTGACATTCGACATAAAATAATGCCTGGTGATGGAGAAACCCACAGTCAGCTTCATCCTGCAACATCAAAGGCCAACTGGAGCCAGGAGTCTGCCTGTGTTTTTGTTTGGCATTAGAACTCACTCTCGGGGCTGGAGAGATAGCCTAGCGGTTAAGAGCACTGACGCTCTTGCAGAGGACCCGGGTTCGATCCCCAGCACCCACATGGCGGCTGAGAACCGTCTGAAACTCCAATTCCAGGAGAACTCCAGTTCCAGGGGAATCCGAGACCCTCTTCTGACCTCCGCGGCATTGCACGACACGGGTGCACAGACCTGCATGCAGACAGTACATTCATACACATACAAAAATAAATAAATAATAAAAAAAAAATTAAAAAAAAAAAAAAAGAACTCACTCTCACAACAGATGGGTAGTGTAGGTATGCTTGCCGATGCAGAGCCATGATCAAGCTGATAGCAGCGGCAAAGAGTCAGTTTTAACTAAACTTTTAAAACCATCCTGTGCTCCTCCAAAAGTGAAGTGGGTGAAGAGGCTCCCCAAATACAGTCATGAAGGCCTTGTTTGCATTGTGACTTGTATCCCATGCATTGAGTAGAACAAGATGGAAACTGACAGAGTGAGGAGAAACTATTGCGTTACTGCCAAAGGAAGCCTGGACTAAAAACACTGTTACATTAAATTATATTTAAAAAACAAAGAAGGTTTGTAGCCAATGCCTCACCTGGCCACAATATGGCTTAATTAAACGTTTCCTCTTTCTAGTTTAGTCCATCCTCACTCAGATTTTCTCCCATTGTTCTTTCTCTTTATGTACAGGGTATATTGTGTTTTTAAGAAAAAATAATCCACATGATCCCAATACATTTATACAAACAAAACTCCCCAAAGTAATAAAATAGCTGCTGAAGTACGAAGTTTCCTGATTTGCTCCTTAGAAATAACATCATCCAGGAAACGAGAACATGCAAATTCAGCCACCTGATATTTGACAAAGGGGCCAAGAACACTCAATGAATCTTCAGCAAATGGTGCTGGCAAAACTGGATCACCACCTGTAGGAGAATGAAACTAAACTCCTACCTTTCACCTTGTACAAAGTCAACTCTAAATGGCTCAACAACCTCAATGAGAAATCTGAAACTCTGAAAATGTTAGATGAAAATATTGGCAGTAACCTACAAGATATAAGTATAGGAAAAGATTTTCTAAATCAGACAGTAGTTGCTCAGGAAATAGGAAATAAGGTAAGCAATCAACAAATGGTACCTCATTAAACTAAAAAGCTTCTATACAGCAAAAGAAACAAAGAAATGAAGAGAAAAGCCATAGAGTAGGAAGAACTCTTCACAAGTGACACATGTGAAGGTTTAACATCCAGAGTATATAAACTACTCAAAAAACAAAGGAACAAGAAAACAAATGACCCAATTAAAAGATGGGCTAAAGATCTCAACAGAGACTTATTAAGAGAAGAAATAAAGCTGGCTAAGAAACATCTTTAAAAGTGTTCAACATTGTTAGTAATTAAGGAAATGTCACTTAAAATGACTTTAAGATTTCATCTTACACTGGTAAGACTGGCTATGATGAAGAAAACAAATGATATCAAATGCTGGAGAGGTTGTAGGGAAAGGGTAACACTCATTCACTGCTGGTGGAATTGCAAACTCGTGCAACCCCTATGGATAGCAGTGTGGAAAACTCTTAAAAGACTTAAAAATGAACCTACCATTTGACCCAGTCATACCACTTCTGGGTTTATACCTAAAGTATTCATCATATAGCAAGTTATGTTCACAACCATGTTTATTGCAGCTCTTTTCACAATAATGAAGAGCTGGAAACAACCCAAGTGTCCCTCAACAGATGAGTGGGTAATGAAAATATGGTACATTTACACAATGGAGCTTGGTACATTAGTAACAAAAGACAACATCATGAAATTTCCGGGCAAATTTATGGAATTAGAAGCTGTTAGGCTAAGCGAAGTAACACAGTCTCAGAAAGCCAAACAGTGTATGGTGTCTCTCACTTGTGGATCATAGCACCAAATCCTTATGTGTAAGTCAAGGTGGGTAATTTGTTGGTAAAATTAATACCACATTGACTCATATTACTTTTGGTATGTGTGGGGAGTGTATGTATGCATATTTTAGAGTAATATAAAATTATAGGGAACACACACACAAAGAAAAACTTGTTCAAAGAATGACCAAAACAGTAAAGTTCTGCATCCAGAAAGTTAAAAAAGACTGAGAAAAAGATACAGGACTCAACATGTATGGCAAAGCTCATGATTCCTGGTGGGGAGAAGCATAGATGGGGAAACAGGTCTGAATTTGATTAAGAAATGTATGAAATGCTCAAAAGCTCAATAAAAAGTTAAGAAAAAAAAGAAATGGAAAATTGTGCTGTGTTCATAATAGCCCATCCACCTTCTCAAAGCTAAATGCTCCATTTGAAAGCTAGGGAACCCCCCAAATGGAAAACAATGATGGTTGGTTAATGTACCTCCTCAGATGAGGCAACACACCTTCTTACTGCAGTAAGACTCTGAACCCTTTAGGTTTCCCAGTGCAGAGGATTGCTAAGGATATTCTTAACAGAAGTAGCTCTCCATTCAGCTCCAACACCTTGTGGAATCAGTTCAGCACTGTGAGATCAATTCTGCTCATTCAGTCCTTATTTCCATTGCATGGATATTTATTTGCCTATCTCCTCTAAGTCAAATAACTGGAATATGAAAATTTATACATTTTGATTTCATTAGAAGGGAAGAGTCTATGTAGACAAATACAGTATTGTCCTATAGTTGTTATAGTGGATCTATAGACAAAACATAAAATAAATGTATAATTCTTGCTGAGGAGCTCAGCAAGGCAGAGAGAGCAAATCTAGAAAGTTAGATCAACTTTTGCCAGACAGGCAAGTGGCAATAAAGATACATTACTCAGAGGTTATATCTGTGCAAAGGCACTGAAGTATTAAAAAACAAAACCAAGTATTCTCCACATTAAACATTTATTTGTTTATTTTCATGTGGGTGAGTGTTATGCCTGGAGATATGTAAGTATCCCACAGGAGGCCAGCTGGATGTCAAATTCTCTGCAACTGGAAGCACAGACAGTTGTAAGCCACCATGTGGGTGTTGGGAACTGAACCCAGGTCCTCTGAAAGTGCAGCCAGTGCTCTTAACCCCTGAAATGTCTCTCCAGCCCCACTTTAAACATTTTGAAGCAAAAGTATATAAGGCAGCGATTGGACATGTCTGAGGCAGGGCCCGAATGTGCAGGGCTCTTTGCATTAAAGAATTTTCGGTTGTAGAGCAGTTGTTTATGTGGAGACATGCCCATTAGAATGACCCAGATACTTTTTAACAAATTATATGTGTGCCTTAACCTAGGAAATCCCAGTTCTATAGATCTGAGGTTGAACTTTCCATTGACATTTTCTTAGATGCCAATGACGCAATTCCCTGATCAGCTTCACGGTGGGCAGGACCCTGTGTGGGTGATGTCAAGGAAGTTTTGCAGGTGAGAAAGGTATGAGGAGGGCTTGAAGCAAAGCAAGTCTTCAGGCAATGAGGAAAGAGGTCTGAAGCCAACCCAAGACTCTGAGAGGAATGACAGTAATCATTTCACAAAGAATAACATGGAGAGAGGAAAGTGAGTTCATGTTCTCATCTTTATAACTGGTTAGAATCAGAATAAAGTTATGTAGGAGATGGAGAATATAATAATTTAATATGCCCCAGGGCTGGAAAGATGGCCTAGTGGTTGAGATCGCTGACTGCTCTTGCAGAGGACCACATGGCGGCTGAAAACCGTCTTTGACTCCAGTTCCAGGGGAATCTGACGCCCTCTTCTGACCCCCGCAGCATTGCACGACACAGGTGCACAAACCTGCATGCAGACAGTACATTAATACACATAAAAAATAAATAAAATTAAAAATAATTTAATATGCCCCAAAGCTTTCTCCTCTGCAGTAGTGGGAACTTGGGAGTAGTTTTATTTAATTTGGCTAACGTACCCCTTTCATAATTCCAAATACCATGGGTAAGTTGCAATTCTAACAATTTATGTCAAGGAAATGGCAAATGGAATCATTCTATCCTCCGATTAACACTGGGAGGAGATATTGTAGGTGGAGAGACTTTTTCCACCTCTCCATCTTCTCTATCTTTGCCAGGCACTGGGATCCATATTCAGCTACCTCATGAAGCCCAGCAAGCGTGCCTGTCTATTAGGGAGGAAAACGACAGTTTACGAAATGGTGCATTTGGAGAAGAAAAGCGGCTCTTGGGTTTGATTTGAAGGTGCAGCACCCCCATCCCAGCCCTCACCCATGTTCCTTTTTGCAGCTCAGACCCTTTTGGTTCTCTTCATATTTTCCAGTCCCCTTTTCATTTTGGGGACTTGTACCAAAGACATGAAAGTGAGTGTTGAAACATTTTATTGCACAAATGGAGAATCTAGCACACCAATATGCTGTTCTGTTTTTCTGCATTTTTATAAATGATTTATGTTTTATTTTGATTTTTTCATTTCTAGGCATTTTGATGGGGGTAGAAGTAGGTGTATTCTATTATTTTTATATAAAGTTCTTCTGAGAATGGTATAGGGCAGTACAATATGAGAATAGATTGAACTTTCTTGTGCTTCACATGGAAGCATGTCTGGCACCCAACCAATGCAGTCTATCTTTGGTATCTGGGTATTTTGCATGCACATTGTGCTGGATAGCTTTAGTGTCAACTTGACACACCTGGGTTGAGAGAGCTTTAATTGGGGAATTCCCTCTATTGAACTGGCCTGTGACCACATCTGTGGAGTATTGTCTTGATTGTTGAGTGATGTTGGAGGGCCCAGCCCACTTTGGGTGGTGGTGCTACCCCTGGAGAGATGGTTGTGTATTGTATAAGAAAGCAGGCTGGACATGGGCCAGGGGCCAAACTACTAAGCAATGTTCCTCCATGGCCTGTGCTTCAGCTTCTGCCTCCAGGTTCCTACCCTGAGTCCCTATGTTGGGCTCCCTCAGTGATGAACTGTGACCCAGGAGATGTCAGTCAAATAAACCCTTTCCTCCCCAAGTTAGTTTTGGTCAGAGTGTTTTATTACAGCAAATGAAGAGAAACTGGAGCACACACAGTTAATAGTTGCTGCTTCTTTTTCACAGTGCTTTCTGCTGCCAAACGCCCTCTGTACTTTCCACTCAACTTCCTCATTCTCATATATTGTCTAGCAAAATGGAACCTGTGACCACCTGCTGCATCCAAAGATCTATTTATCTGCTCTTGCAGCCCAGTCTTAAAACATATGTGCTATAAATGTCTAATTAGATGTGTTGCCACAATAGGTTGAAAGTATGGCCCTCAGCTGAGCGTGGTGGCACATGCCTAGCACTTGGGAGGCAGAGGTGGGTGGATCTCTGTGAGCTCAAGACCAGACTGGGTTCTACAGAGAGAGTTCCAGGCCAGCCAGAGCTAAAGGGAGACCCCGTCTCAAAAAATAAAAAAAAAAAAAAAAAAAAAAAACATAAAGAAAAAAAAAGTATGGCCCTGAAGTCTACATTAGGTTTGTTTGCAGGGTAAAGCAGAGACAGAACAGTGTCGGATTTCCTCAGTTAATAAAAAAGTCAAGTTACTTCCCTAGATATCTTGCCTCAAATGGAAAGAGTGAATTCTGAGGCAGTTTCTCCCTGGGTAATATAACAGGTAGATTTTAAGGTTCATGTTCACTAATTCTATCTACCCAAACCATCAAGTGTGTCTATAGTAAGTGAGCTTGTAACTCTCAAGCATCTTGGAGCAATTCCTGTCATTTAACAATAAAAATTACAGAAAGAGCAACAAAAACAAAACAACAGCAAAACCCTCCACACACCCACACACAAAACAGGAATGTAAGACATTCTACCACTTAGTCTAAAACCCAAGTAGACAAACTGTCAGCATTTACCACTGAGTTATAACTCATCTCTGATCTTCATTCTCAATGTTTTCTTTTTGCCAAAACTAGAGCTCTAGTAATCCTGCGAAAAGCAATATTTAGAGTTTAAATTGCTCCATGATCCTTAATGGATGTCTGGACTAAGATCCAGTTCTTTCAGGTAGATTGGACCTCAAGTCTGGTCATGAAGGAATGCTTCCCATGCCTCTTGGTTTTGTTGTTTGTTTGTTTGTTTGTTTGTTTGTTTTCTCCCAAACTCAGGACATAGCAAGGTTCAGAACCCTACAAACTCTTTACAAGAAAGCCAGCCTCTCCTTCTGGATAACTCCCTCTCATCTTTTGATCTCAGATTAGAGGACCTCTTCAGTGATGATGGCAGTAGTGCCTCCCATGAGCTAGGCTAATAGTCTGTATTTGTCTGCATTTATACTTAGCACTTTGAAATACACTGTAATTGTCTGTCAATGTGCCCTGTTCTTTCATGTTACCCACTAGCTGCTTGTGGGTAGAGTTGGTTTTAATTTCTGATCAGCTCACAGAAAGTTCTGAAGTTCTATGTGTTAAAGAGGATGGAATAAGGTTGTTAACTATTTTGGTTGTGTTTCAATTATCTTTAATCTGAAGGTGGAAAAGACTATTAATCATAAACCTTGTGAAATCTATGAACATAATATAAAAAGAGAACTACTGAGTCTACTCAGGAGAAAATGGATGAAGGAGCTTGTGCTAAGAAACTTATTTCCTCTGATTTATTTTCATTTTCTTGCTGGGCTAATGATCAAAATAGCACTATAAAACTGAAGAGACCCCAGAGACATAATGCCAGATAGACACAGTATATAAGCTTTTAGATTTATAGCTTTTCCACACGTAAAAAGATGGCCGGAATTCACATTACTCAAGCACTTCACAAAGCGTTGTGTTTTTAGATGCTACTAGAGGCTTTCATGTCAGTCTATTTCCTCTTATTTCTTGACATAGAAGAGAAAATAACAATTGAAAACTTCAAGAAAATTAGATAAGTCAGTGAGTAAGTTAATAATCAATTTGGGAGGCTTGAAAGATGGCCCAGCAGGTTAAGATACTAACCCTGATGAGCTGAGTTGGATCCTCAGGACACACATGGTACATGGTGGAAGGAGAGAGGTGACTCCTGCAAGTTGTTCTCTAACCTCCATGAGTGTTGTGTGGCAAATAAGTATGTACTATGCATTCCTACATGCCTGGGTGCGCACACACACAAATAAATAAATAAATAAATAAATAAATAAATAAATAAATAAATAAATAAATAAATAAATATTTAAAATTTAAAGTAGCAAAAGAAATTTTTGTCTAATTAATAAAGAATTTTACTTGACTGTTGTGTCAGTTTTAATACATTATACCACTAGATATAGAAAAATTCAAATATTAATTTAGCTTCCTGATGAAGAATACAATAAAATTATTTATGGATATTGAAGAAAAATATCAACTAAATGGTACACCAGACCCTTATACACTTGGCAAATTCAGTCCAAGTGAAGAGTGAAAAGGCTGTCTCAGGTTTGTAGGCCTAGGCTACATCCCACCACCCAGAGAAAAGACAAGCACGGAGATTATTAGAAGCTGAGTTGCTGTGCAATTTCCATGGTTCTTTATACAAATCAGTCCCCAATCAGTCAATTGAGTAACTTTCCCTCAGTGATGACTGATAACAAGTCACAGTCTACATTTTACATTTGTGACAGAGTTCATTCACTGCATTCAATTGCACAGGAAGCCTTCACACACCAATTTGACTACAAAACATGTTTACAACAAAATCAGAGTGTGTTCCCGCCAACTTGTCTAGGATCGAAGCAGCTGCCAATCATCCCTGCATGTTTGCAACCAAATGTCTGCACTGAGCTACGTTAGGATGAAATGAAAGAAAGAAAGCCTCATGCTCCATAGCTTTGGAGGATGATCATTTCTACTTCTAAAGTTTTAATGAAAGTGAAAAAGACAAACTGAAACTGGCAAAATGCCAAAGGGACGTGAAATTGAAAGTCTAAAAATACCAGAGGCTTCTAACCACCAGCAGCTGTTTAAAGATTCCCCCATCCACAGGCCTTCACCCTTGCCCATTCTTACCACATGACTACTGTAGTCCTGAGCAGCTGGGTTATCCAGACATGTGGCTGTGAATGAAATACCCTGTTTTGTTATATTTACATGGAAGATGAATTTTAAAGTTAATAAGGAGGGAATGAGAGGAACAGGCACAACCTAAACATGCATCAAGATATTGGTTGGGGAGATGGGTCAGTGGGTAAAGTGCTTGCTGTGTAAATATGAGGATCTGAGTTCAGATCCTGGGTACCCAAGTAAAAAGATAGTTGTGGTTACATCCATAACTCCAGTAGTAGATGGGTACAGATAGCTGGCTCTTTGGGGCTTGTTAATCAATCATCCAGCTAATCTACTTGATGAAATTCAATGAAAAGCTTGTGTCAATAGATAAGATGGAGAAAAACTGACTATCTTGACATCTTGCTTCTACATGCACACACCCACCTGTACACACACACACACACACACACACACCAATGAAACCCAATGTAAGGCTCTCAACTGCAAAGTTAAAAACATTAAAATGTTAAGTACAACATATTCTCTCCATGTCCCACTGCACTGAGCTGAAAGGCACAGGCCAGCATGCTCCAACCACATATCGCAGTGCCCTAAGTTATCTGCTCAGCTGTAATGTGCAGGACTTGAATGGAACCATTTTAGAGAACTAACAGATGAAAAGAAGCACATGATTTCAGGGCCATCCTCTTGAGGATATTCTAAGCTATCGAAAATGCTTTTTGGAGACGAGCATTACACTAGCTCTGGATCCAAAATAAAGAAAGGAAAAAAATAAAGAATTCTAAACAATTACTCTTTTTCGAGTTTTCAGATCACTGAATTCTTTTCCTAGCTGGAAAATTACATCTTCACGAAACTGAATGAAGAGATAAAAGAAAGCAATAGGCAAAGAAACGTTCAGTCACTGCACTTTAGTCATGTAATGTGTATATCACGATGATGCGACAGATTTTCCAGAAGAGAATGATTTCAATGACTTCACTTCAGATTATGTAATGAAGCAGTAAGGGAGAAGATTAATATAGTCCTGTATCTGTGCTTTTCTAATTGTACCTGAAATACTGCAGTGTCTGTTAAGCCTCATCTATGGCACAAGAATATTTGAAGATACTATTTTTTTTCCTATAGGAATTTAATTTGTAAGGAGATAATTTAAACATTAATTAAAGACTAGGTCATTTTTCTACTTCCTTTGTGATACTGAAATATCCGATACTGACTTCTTAATACTGGTGCTTCAAATGGGATAAGACTTCTGATTTCTCTTCCCCAGAATATGTCAACTCCAGCCTCCTTGGGTTGCTGGCCTCAAGGCCATCTTTCTAGTTGTCTAGGCCAAATGGCAGGTTCAGAGTCTATTTGTTAAGGTGCACTATTTGTTAAGGTGTATTTGGAACTGAATAACTTTTATTGTTGTTGTTGTTTTTTTTTTTTTTTTTTTTTTTTTTCCCCCCCTTTTTTTTTTTTTTTTTTTTTTGTTGTTGTTTTTGATAACTGTCTTGCACATCATAGAAAATGGACAGCATCACTGGCTTCTGCCTACTAGACCTTGTGGTACTATCGCCTGCAGGACACTATTCATCATCCAGGTATTGCCAACTGTTCTCTGGGGATGAAAATCCACCCCAGTTTGAATCAGTGCCTCTGAGCTGGAGAGATGGCTCAGTAATTAAGAGCATTGGCTTCTTTTGCAGAGGACCTGGGTTTGAGTCCCAGCACCTACATGGCAGATAATAATAGTCCCTAACTCCTCATCTGACTTTCATGGGCATTGCACAATATGGGTGCACTTGCACACATGCAGGCAATACACTCATAAAATAAAAAAATAATGAATAAAATATTAAAAAAGAATCGGTGCATCCATGTCACTAGATTTTGGGGTTGTCTGTGCTGTATATGACCCTCTCAGCCAATCCTATCAGCTGATTCTAAACACACAAGCATTTCTCATACTCCCACATCCTTTATTTAGTCTAAAGTACTGTTATTCAAATCTGGTCTTCCTCTAAGTATTCCCCGCCTGCCTCCTCACTGCCACCTGTGGCCACTTAGGTCCTATGCCCACATGCCAGCCAGACTATTAAAATGCTACTGTGAATTTTTTATACTCAAAATCTCTGATGACTTCACTCTCACAAAGAGAAAAAAATTGTTACAATGACTTTCAAATGTGTCTCTGACAATCTCTCAGTCTGCTCCAGTCACAATGGGCTCCTGGCTTTTCTTGCTGTACTTCAAGCTAGTTCTTGCCTGGTGCCTTTGCATTAATTATTCCCACTGCCTGGAAGGCTCATGCTCTTAAGTTTGGGCTCAAATGCCATCCCTGCAGCAGGTTATTTAGAGTGGCACTTGCTCCCCCTGCCCAGCATCCTCTGATCTGATTTTCTCCACAGTGCTTGATTCTCACTGCATTACTTATTTATTCACTGTATTTATTGTCTGGCTTTTCCCATGAAGATGCCTGTCCATGAGAACAGCACTTTCCATCCTCATAGCCAGGAACAGTTGCTGTACACTAGACAACATTGTTTATAGAAACATTAAATAAATGGCCTCTGCAGAATTATTATGAGAGACTTCTGAAGGGACTTTTCTGGATTGTCAACATTTAATTTCTGTATAGTTATGAAATTTTGGAATCAAATGTAAATATTTAGTTATCTTTAGTATGTTTTTAGAATTTGAAACTATTCTGTGGTTATAGAATTGTTTTCTTAACCACACCCCAAAGTGGGATAAGAAAGGTGATAAGCACAGAAGACCATGACTGGCTGAGGTGTAGACAATAAGACTACAGAGAGTGTGCCCCTGGATCGGACTCCTGTATTCAACCTCACCCACCCATGGCTCAAGGACCATTGCAGAAGAGGAGGTGGAAAGATGTGAGAACCACAGTTGGTGCGGGAACGTGAGGAAACCGGCTTTCAGACCTCTGGGAACTTGTTCATATGAACTTGGAGCAATGGTGTCAGCATGCACAAGGTGGATGCAAACTCCATCAGAGAAAAACCCATCATAGAACTGGGGAAGTGGGCAGCAGACCCCAACCTTAGCCAAGGAATTATTGACAACCAATTACAGCTGGGTGAGGGAGAGTTGGTTTTCTTTAAGGGAGTGATGCTACATAGGCTGACTAGACTCCAGCGGGTGAACTTGTACCAAGGGGCATCAGAGTACAAAAGCTTAGCTGGATAGTCCTCAAAATATAAGATAGAGTGCATGAAACCTGGTGGAGACTATGGGGGACACAAATGGAAGAAGCCTCAATATGATTAAGATGTGTTGTGGAGGAATGCACAAAAATTCAAAAAATTAACAATTAACAATATTAAGAAAAGCCAGGCATGGTGGTGCACGCCTTTAATCTCAGCACTCAGGAGGCAGATGCAGGTGTATCTCTGTGAGTTCAAGGCCAGCCTGATCAGCATAGTAAGTTCCAGGACAGCTGGGGCTACAGGGAGACCCTGTCTCAAAAAGACCCCCAAAAACTTAAGAAAAAAGAGAAATAACTTGGCAAAGTATAATATATCCTCAGAAATAAAAGTCCTAATTATAAGACTTAACGAAAAGAATTATTGCCTTCCTATTTGCTAATTATTTCACATTTTTATTACTTTAGTTTAAATTATTTTACAAAATCATCTAGTCAAATTTAACACAATCGAGAGCCACTGTTTCCTTTACTCAAGTTACATCAGTTTTTAACCTCAACTATGTGCATGCTTAATTAAAATAATTAAATATGTGATGCTTGATTAGAATAATCCATCATAGAATTAGAGAAAATTCATTAGTTCTAAGACATCTTCCCCAACCTTCTTTCTGTCTTTCCTTCACCCCCCCTCGTCTCCATCTTTCTTTCTTCCCTTCCTTCTCCTCTTCCTCTTCCTTTCACTCTTTATCTTGTTGTAATAATCTTACCCAATATCAGTGCTATTTATCCTGATATCAGTGTTCTCCTCCAGTTCATTCTGTAAACCAAAACAACTGCCATTTTGATTGCTTGAATATTAAAAGCACTTGAGGGTATTTTAATCTCCCCCTTGTTTATTTACAAGGGGGCATATTTTAATTAATTAAACTTTTCAATGTCCTTTTATGAATGTTGAATATTTGAGGCCATAGGGTTTGCTTGAATTTTTGTGCTTACTCATTGATAGGCTGGATCTGTCTTTTTCCTCATAAGTCGCCAACACCGCACCCACAGAGCCTATTAAAGCAGCTGAGATTTGGCCAGCCAGAGGAAGAAAAAGGCTTTGGTGATTTCTCAGAGCCTGGGGTTATGACTGTACTGTGTGAAAATGTGCTAATACTACCTCAAAAGATGGTCCTGTGAGCACTGGCCTAAATGTCACAGTACTGGCGGCAACTCTCCTCATATAAGGAGACCATTTTACCCACAGATGAGCAAAGTAAAGCCAGGATTTATTGAGTGTTGGCTGTGTGCCTAACTATATAGTTAGAGCAAAATCTCCACTATAAGATATGACATTCAAATAATATTTGTGCAAATGTTTCTGTGCACTTTGACCCCAGCAGTCCTCCTGAGAGACATTTCTAGCCAGAGACTGGAGATTATTTGGGGCAAAACTCTTTCACTTGGTTTCTCTGAAAGAAAACATAAATATTGAAAGTGCAAAATTTTGTTTCAGGTAGCAAATTTCAAAGAAAAATCAGCTGTCTACTCTTTTAAATGTAATAATTTTTCATCGTTCAATGAAAAAACAAAAACAAAGAAAACTGGTATATTCCAGTCACAAAAGTGATGGACATTACCTATTCTAACTACTGAAAATTGGATTTATTCACATTTTGTATGAAAACAGTTGAGAGAGGAGGTTTTCTCTTTTGACAGGCAAAATGAAAAATGAGTAAGCCAACTGATCAACAAAATTCTGACTTCGGGGCTGAGCTGGCACTTTTGGTAAAGGGTTTTCTGCGTAAGCATGAGGGCCTCAGCTCAAACCCCAGAACCCATGTACGAAGCCAGCCCTGAGTGGCCTGCACTTGTAATCCCAGCACTGAGAAGGCACACACTGGCAGGTCACCGGAGCTTACTGGCCACCAGCCTAGCCTAATTTCCCAGCTCCAGGCCAATGAGAAAACCTCTCAGAAAAGATGTATGGCACCCAAGCAACACCGCCAAAATGTTATCCTCTGGCCTCTACATGTATATGTGCATACATGAAAATGTATCTGCAGAACCTGAACATGGGCATACAAAAGAATGCAACTGCCAGAGAATGCTAATTGGAGCTGGGACATTTGACAAAAGTTCATTTTATAGTTATCATCTCCCCTGAAGTATATGTACCTTCCCAGCCAAAACAGATTGTTCACTTGTGAAAAGGCCTAAAGGGAAAAGGCATTAATTTGCCTGACCCTTGTCCCTGGACAAGGCTGGCAGGGCTTCTAAATACTGATCAACAGCAGGGGGATGATTCGATGGGCAAAGGCACTTGCTGCCAAGCCCAATGATTCAAGTTCAGATCCAAGTTCAGTTTGACCCCTGGGACACATAGTAGAATGATAGACCCAACTCCTGCAAGTTGTCCTCTGACCATGACAGACCATGACAGGTTCAAGAGTGCACCCCCCACCCCCACGCTAAAATAAATAAAAATGTAAACCAAAAAGCTTCTGTTTTGACCTTTTCTCCTTTCATATTCCTGTTGAGAAATGGTAAAACTTTTAGCCATAGCTAGGTATTATTTCTTTGTTAGCAAACAAGTTTTGTGGAGGATTAAAATGGTAAGAAGATTTTTCTCCTTTCTCTGACAATACTTCTTAAATCTTATGAAACTAAGAGAACAGAGAAAACGTTAAAATACATTCCCTTTGACCCAAAGGCTTCATGTGCACCACAGCGCCTTATTACAAGACAGGTGGAATAGAGGCCAAGAAATCCCTCTCCCAGCTCCACAGCCAGCAAGCTGACCCTTGGGGGATGGAAAAATTTAGCCACAGGCCAGAAAGCCAAAGAAAGATAAAGGAAACAGCATCTAGCAATTGTCATGTCAAAACCCAATGAGAATAGCCTAGAAAATAAGATGAAAAAAAATCTTACTTTGTCCTATTTGATAGAAAATTGTCCTAAAGCACATTGTAACATTGCAGTTACATTACATGTATATTTAACTTTGACTCTATGTTCACTGTTTGACATAAATTGGAATTATTTTTATTTAAACTGGATTGCTTATTTTTTTCGTTTTCATTGTGTTTTTTAAATTTATTATTGTTATTAAACTATTTCTATACATCATACATCATTTCTCAATCGAATTTAGAATCACTTCCCTTTCCATACCCCCCCACCCAGCCCGAGCTCCTGCACTCTGTCATACATGTCCTGCATCTCCCCATGAGTCTTTCCAGAGATTTTTTTTTTCAAAGAAGAGGCTGTTTTGGGGAGAACTTCACTGTTTCAGTCTTTTTCTTTTTTTCCCTGTTCTTTTGTTGTTGTTGGTCTCCCCAACCTGCATTGCTTCAATACATATATACATACATATATACACATACATAAATATATACATATGTAAATATATACATATGTACAAACACATATCCCATGAGTTGGAGGATTTTCTTCTTTTTTTTGTTAAAAGATGTCATGTTTTCCTTAAGGAAGTGTTTGAAGGCTCCTCCCTGGCAGGCCCAAACAACATCAATCTTCCCTTGTGCTCCACACTGGGGTCTTTCCCTCCCATGGTCACCCAAATGAAGTCCAGTAAGCACACATCATGTCTTGATCTTCCTGTACTGGCCTACATGATACAGCCTGGGTAGTCTAACAGTGGCAGTCTATATTCTGAAGAGGCTGAAACCCCAGTAGTGCTCAGTCCACAGCTGGATATCTTAGTAGTCCCCATCTGGCATTGAAGGTTTGGAGAGACTCATGTCTCTCCAGATTGCTTATTTTAGCAAAGAATAAGTCTCAGAACTCAGAAAAGAACAAGTTTCCTTAAAAACCAGTCTTAGTAACTTTAACACACCTGTAATTATGTGATACACCATAGCTATAGTTAAATAGGACCATAGGCCGGTGTCATCATCTTAATGTTAAAAAACTCATTATTCTTTTTTTTTTTTTATTTTTGTATGAGTGTACTGTCTGCATGTAGGTTTGTGCACCCGTGTAGTGCAATGCCGCGGAATTCAGAAGAGGGTGTTGGATTCCCCTGGAACTGGAGTTCTCCTGGTACTGGAGTTTCAGACGGTTCTCAGCCGCCATGTGGGTGCTGGGGATCGAACCCGGGTCCTCTGTAAGAGCAGTCGGCGCTCTTAACCACTAGGCCATCTCTCCAGCCCATTATTCAAAACTATTAGATTATTCAACTCTAAAATCAAATTTCACTTTACCTTTCTGTTCTTTCATAATGAAATACTTTCAGGCTAAAGTATTTAAGGCAAAAGGAAGAATTTTCAGTTTCTTAAAATATCTTACAATGAGTGTTATACTAAATGAACTTTATAAAATGGTAGGGTTTATGGTCATCACATGAAGTAAATAGCTTACAAAATGCAATCTGGCTCTTGGTAGGTTAACCAAGCTCCGGTGAATGGACTCACACTAAAAGACATTTGAGGACACAATTTTGATTCTATAGACATATGTGTGTGCTTGTGTGTGTGTGTGTGTGTGTGTGCTTGTGTGTGTGTGTGTGTGTGCTTGTGTGTGTGTGTGTGTGAGATCAAAACATATTGTATGAAATTTGCAAAACTTGAGATAAAAAGAGAACAAAACAAAATAAAGTTGGTTTCTAAAATATTCTGGAATAAGACCAGAAACATAAATAAAAGAGGAAAATAGTTTCTTTCCAAAAAGAAAAATAATAGTTCTTTTTGTCAGCCACTGTTAAGTTACCCTTTATTGCGTTGCTTTTCAATATAATAAATTTCAAATTCTTTTATTGTCACATAAATTCAGGTTTCAAATTTCAGTTTTAAAATTTCCTTCAGCTGTGGAAACCTGTTGGAGAGATGGGTCAGTGGTTAAGGGCACAGACTGCTTTTGCAGAGGACCAGAGTTTGATATGCATATATTCACTGTGCTTTCATCTTAAATTGTTCTATAGAAATGACTATTTTCAAGGAAATTAGTTTTCTGCAACCACTAAATTGTATTTGTTATTTCTGTACATGCATAACCAGGGTGGTGAGATCATTAATCTTTTACAGAATATTTTTGTTCTATTTAAATTTTCTTATGCACTACCTTAATATCAAAAGTACTGCTAGAGGGGCTGGAGATATAGCCTAGCGGTTAAGAGCACTGACTGCTCTTGCAGAGGACCTGGGTTCGATCCCCAGCACCCATATGGCAGCTGAGAACTGTCTGTAACTCCAATTCCAGGAGAACTCCAATTCCAGGAGAACTCCAGTTCCAGGGGAATCTGAGACCCTCTTCTGACCTCCGCGGCATTGCACGACATGGGTGCACAAACCTACATGCAGACAGTACACTCATACACATACAAAAATAAATAAAATAAAAAAAAAAACATTTAACCCTAGAATACAAAAAAAAAGTACTGCTAGAAATAGTGTCACGTGAACAGTAAATATAAGAACACCTAAAATCTGAGTAGAAATCACTTCTGAAAAGAAAAAGCAGAGAAAAATTGCCAGTGCCAAGTAATGGAAGCCTAATGGGCAGCATTCACGGTGTGCAATTGTTTAAGAGAATGCACAAAGACAAGATTCTCATGGAGAGAGACAAGTTCTCTGTTAAAGCAGTGAGAACGGGAAATGGTCTAAAATAGGAAACACAACATGGGCGCCATACTGCAACTTGTGCCAAGATTATGCAAATTGTAGTTGTTGATCAAAGTTTAATTGATTCCTTATTGTTATTTTAAAGGGGATACTGAATGTAAGAAAATCTGCAATATGTTTTATTTGAAGTTGTAAATACTGTGTACAGATTTATATCAGATGGGATGGGAAATTCTTAAATTCTAAGATTTTTTTTTTTGAGGAAGAAACTGAATGTTCATAAGAAAAAAACTAATAAATAGCTACATTTGACTATGAACAAAATAAAGGGCCCAAGGCTTTTCTATGTAGTCCATACAGACAAAGGAAACATCTGGAAACATCTGTGAGCAACTTTGGTCCTTGTACATCTCTCACCTGGTACTACACCAATCCATTGTAGGTCCTGTCATTTTACTACAAAAATCCCTCACAGCCCCACTGCATTTTCCAGCCTTGGCTGGTCCATCAGTCTCTTTTTCCCTACACTCTGCTCTTTCCCCCATTTCCCAAATCAACTCTACTCAGCAGCATGCTACACATTTGCTTAAAAACCTTCAATACCTCCCCATGGTGTTTGGAGACACAACAGACCTATCTGCCTCCTTTCTCCTCACTGGTGACTGTTCCTCTTGCTCAGCACCTTAAGCTCCATCAATTACTTTTTTCTTCCGTGGGATTTTACACACACTTCTCCATCCACCTGGAAGCCCATCTGGTACTGTCTCCCATACAGACTCTTATTGGTTTAAATCTAGTTTTCAAATGCAAACAGTCTGCTGTTTATACCAAGGCTAAATATTCCTGTATTATAAAAGAATGTAATAACTCAAGATAATTTCTTTAAGGCAAAACTTTATGTTTTCATAATTTTATAGAAAAAACTGGCAGATGGCTTTTTCTAAAGCTTTGCTTAAGACCCGCCTTTCTCTAATGGCACTAAATAGTCCTAAACACTGTTTATTGTTCTTCTAAATTCCTTTATAATCAATCATAGTTTTTGCTTCATTGGCAATAGCATCTCTAATGGCACAGCCTTGAAAGGAAAATGTAAACCCTCTATCCTGAATCGCTGCTGGACAGTATTGTTGGAAAGCCCACACAGCTCTTGCATTAACACTGTGCACTCTGTAAATGAACTGTGGGAGTCAGCGTACTTAATGTAGTCAAGATTTGGAACGAGAAAGTTGGGGCTTTGTCTTCTTTGCCTCACTGCTGTCTACATGGTCTTCATGATGGCCAGGCATATTTAAGACTCAATGATCTTCTCAAGGTAAAGAGAGGAAAATAACACCAAAGGAAAGTATTATGATGCCAAATGCATATCAAAAATACAAGAAAATTCTTAAGTGACACCACTGAAACTACCAAATAATGCAGGGAATCACAGTGTCAGAACACAGGCCAAATTCAACTTTATGAGTTGTCAAATAAAGGAAAAAAGGGAGGAACAGAAGGATGGAGGAAGGGAGGGAGGGAGAGAGGGAGGGAGGGACAGAGGGAAGGAAGAAGAGAGGGAGGGAGGGAGGGAAAATTCCGTCATTAGATTGATTATGGTTTTGCCAAACAGGGATATTTTTCACAATTAAAATATGTCAAATTTTGAAAATGAGTTTCAACAACCAGATCAAAGGAGTAGATACTCAGGCAGACCATGAAAACAGTTTACTCAGTGCAAATCAGTCCTTTATGAGACACGAACTGCCAGAAGAATGCCACTGTCTCTAAGGAGGGTGGTACAGTGAACTAAGAAACAATGCCTGGCCTTGAGTTTGGGCTATGTCACTTACAGTCATAAGAATTTGCTCTAAAGATTGAATATCACTGACATTTTGCCCTTAGTATTAAATTAATATAATATTTCTTTTTTAAAAATTTTTTATTTTATTTATTTATTTTTTTGGTCTTTTTGAGACAGGGTCTCCCTGTTCTATTATAAATATTAACCAGGATAGCAAATTACCAACACATGGCAAGTTAATGTGGTATTTAAGACTGAAATGAGGAGACAGGTAAGAACTGTGGCCTGACTACTGAACAATTGAAGCTACTCTTTGACCTGGAGAAAAGCTTTTCCATTATTTCAGCCAATTAGTTACAACTTTTATAGCTATTTTTGGCATTTTTCTTTCCAAATTAGAACACACACACATAGACTTCACTCAGCTCTGAAGATGCATAAGTGACATAATTTTAAACTCCTTCTAGGAAGACTAAGTTCTAATTAGAAATTTTCAAAAGGTGAAAAATAACATCATATTTTAGGGCATTTATCAGGGACTTTAATACTTCATGCAGGATAATTGAAAGGCAGACACCATAGAGCTTCCCAAGGACATAATAATTAAGTTTCCAGAGGCAAGGGTGGTGATATTTACAGAACCATAAATAAAGCTATCTTTTAAACTATTAAAATCTATTGGTCAGAAGGAACTTCACAAGCTAATATGTAACTTTTTAAATTACTTCTACATAAATCACAAGATATCACTTGACAGTCTTCTTATTAAAAGCTCATGGAAAATAATAGTTTTCACTAATATGACATATTTGGTTTTATGATGGATGATAAATGGCAACTTTGCTTCTTTGACCTTGATCAACTGAGAGTTGATCTGCACTGGTGTTAGGAGGAATGCAGCCAAGTCCTTCTTTATAAAACGCAAGGTATATAATTTTGGTATATATGTGAAGTATATATTGGCATACGTAGGAAGCTTCTCTTGCTATGAGCAGGTACACATAGTCCTGGTAAGGGAAGGAGGGCACAGTGGT
The DNA here is from genome assembly GCA_009823505.1 of Rhizomys pruinosus. NCBI lineage: Eukaryota > Metazoa > Chordata > Mammalia > Rodentia > Spalacidae > Rhizomys > Rhizomys pruinosus. The sequence continues at coordinate 620,045 of VZQC01012184.1, forward strand.
CACCTGTGGTCACTGTGGGGAACTGACCACTCAGCACAGAGATCAGTTGGTTACATTCTTAACCCAACATGAGAGGTATTTCTAACTCAGGTCCTTAGCCTGGGCAGCAGAATGCCTCCCAACTGGCCATGCTTTCCCCTCTGTCCAAAGACTGCTGGTCTCTGGACAGAAATTTCAGGCTGATGGCTGATGGCCTATCTTCAGCCTACACCCACTCACAATTCACTCCACAATTTACCTGATTGATCTCTGTCCAACCCTGTAGGAATGAAAGTTTGTGTGGCTTGAGGCAAGAACTTGTAAGACCTGTCCCGTAAGACCTCCCTCCTGTTATCTGATATCTCTGTAGGCATTCAGTTGCCTCTCTGAGTTATCTGTCGCTCCAGAAGGTTTGGCTTGCTTTGCCTATCTCTGTAAAGTTCCAGGACCAGATGGCCCCTTCCCTTGAGGCATTGAGCAAAATGTAGCACCTCTAGTTACCTGTTGCACAAACAGCAGCTCTGCAGCACCCCATTAGAGCCAAGGTGGCTCACTCCTCCCTTCTGCCTGCCCCCCTAGTTCCTTGCTCAGAGCACAGGAACTTTTGGTATATAAGCATGCTGCTGGCATAAAGAGAGACTCTATTCTCCGAGGCTTTCTCTGAGTCCATGTCTGTATGTCCGTCCTTGTCCTTATCTTTCCTTGTCTATCCCCTTCAGGTAACTCTCCCCATGGTCCCCTCTCTCCTCCTTGCCAGAGCTAAGCCTAGAGATTGTCTGTCTATAGGCAGGAGGGAAGAACTGCATGTGGATGTCAGCCACACATGACTAAAGGACTATTCAGATGATTATTAAACTCCTACACAACCCTAGGTAGCTTACCAGGTTGGTGATCTGATAGATCCTGGTCCAACGCATTAGCCACCAACACTCGAAATCCAGGCCTGCTTCTGCATGTATACTCGAAAAATAATGGACTAGGGAATTCTGTGTAATGATGTAATGGAGAATTCAATTTTTTTTTTTCTGCTGCAAGTCACTTTCATAAGCAAAATGATGTAATCTTTTAGAACCAATCACAGACCCCAATCTCTTGTCACTGTATACTGCTGCTCCATCTAGCATCATGTGCCTGGGCCATGTTGCTCCCTCTTGGGGCAGGATCAGAGGGATCCCATGATTTCCACATTGTGCCTCAAGGGATGCTAGCTGAGAACTAGCCCCTAATTCAAATAGGATCATCCCACAGTTAACTTCTGCCCAAAACAATAAAACTATGCAGAGAAAAACCTTTAAAAGATGCCAGCCTGGTCTACGGAGTGAGTTCCAGGAGAGCTGGGGCTACAGGGAGACCCTGTCTCGAAAAGACCAAAAAAAAAAAAAAGATGCAAGACATGTATGGCACAATGCCTGAAGTGGGGTGGGGAGGCATGGAAGGGGGAATGTATGTAAATTGGACTGAGAAATGATGTATGAAATACACAAAACTTCAATAAAAATATTTTTTAAACCCAAGGTATAATAATGTTTAAATAGCCTGTCATCCACCATTTCAAAGGATGAGTACCTCAATTCTTTTTCTCTGTGCAGATCATCCTATAGATTCCACAACTTATTTTAAGTAATCAACATGCCTTTGTACCTCACATTCAGTGCAAAGCAAATTAACCTAATTTTATATACCAAATATCTATGATGAGCAGAGTTTAGGAAATCAAAATAGCAAAAGACAAAAATACCCCATCTCAGGCATTCTTGGCAGAACTTTAATAACAGATGACATTGCCCCAATACACATGTGTTCAGGAATTTCTACTTGTAGATAGATATTTGGCTCACTGTATGTATTGACTTACATGGAGGTATTTCTATAATAGTTTAATAAAAAATATTCAAAGACAGACACTATTTTAAGGATTGATGATGTAACAATTAACAAAAGAAAAATAATTTTTTCCTTCACAAAGATTACATTCTAGTCAGGGAACACAGACACAAATAAAGAAGCAATGTGTATGGTATAATAGGTGATGATAAGACCCATCAAAAAATAAGGCCAAAATGCAGAGTGTGGTTGCAAGAGAAGGGCTGTAGTTTTTTTTTTTTTTATTAATTTTATTTATTTCTGTATGTGTATGAATGTACTGTCTGCATGCAATTGCAACGTGTCGTGCAATGCCGCGGAGGTCAGAAGAGGGTCTCAGATTCCCCTGGAACTGGAGTTCTCCTGGAATTGGAGTTTCAGACGGTTCTCGGCCGCCATGTGGGTGCTGGGGATCAAACCCGGGTCCTCTGTAAGAGCAGTCGGTGCTCTTAACTGCTAGGCCATCTCTCCAGCCCCAGGGCTGTAGTTTTTGAAATGGCATAGCTTTACTGAGAATGTGGTGCTGGTGCCAAGACTGCTGACAGACCCCATTACAGACCCTCCCTACACATGCTGACACATCCCATTAGAGACCCTCCCTACACATGGTGACAGGCCCCATTACAGACCCTCCCTACACATGCTGATACACCCCATTACAGACCCTCCCTACACATGCTGACACACCCCATTACAGACCCTCCCTACACATACCGACATGCCCCATTACAGACCCTCCCTACATATGCTGACACACCCCATTACAGACCCTCCTTACACATGCTGACACACCCCATTACAGACCCTCCCTACACATGCTGACACACCACATTACAGACCCTCCCAACACATGCTGACACGCCCCATTACAGACCCTCCCCTACACATGCTGGCATGCCCCATTACAGACGCTCCCCTACACATGGTGACATGCTCCCTTACAGACCCTCCCCTACACATGGTGACAAACCCTATTACAGATCCTCCCTACACATGCTGACACGCCCCATTACAGACCCTCCCTACACATGCTGACACACCACATTACAGACCCTCCCTACACATGCTGACACACCACATTACAGACCCTCCCTACACATGCTGACACACCACATTACAGACCCTCCCAACACATGCTGACATGCCCCATTACAGACCCTCCCTACACATGCTGACACGCCCCATTACAGACGCTCCCCTACACATGGTGACAGGCCCCATTACAGACCCTCCCTAGACATGCTGGCATGCCCCATTACAGACGCTCCCCTACACATGGTGACATGCTCCCTTACAGACCCTCCCCTACACATGGTGACATGCTCCCTTACAGACCCTCCCCTACACATGGTGACAAACCCCATTACAGACCCTCCCTACACATGCTGACATGCCCCATTACAGACCCTCCCTACACATGCTGACACGCCCCATTACAGACCCTCCCTACACATGCTGACACGCCCCATTACAGACCCTCCCTACACATGCTGTGATGGACAACATCCTTATCTGACTTGCAAATGGCCATCACGAGTAAAATCCAATTTTCTATCCATTAATGAATGTTTTTCTTTGAGGTGAGTATAATTTTCAAAATTCTGTATATAGGGGACTGGAGATATGGTTCAGTGGTTAAGAGGACTGGCTTCTCTTACAGAAGAGCTGGGTTTGGTTCCTAGCACCCACATGGTGGCTAACAAACATCTCTAACTCCAGTTCCAAAGGATCAGACTTGCATCTTCTTCTGGCTCCTAATGACACTGTAGGTACTGGTCTACTTACATACATGTAGGCAAAACACTCATGTACACAAAAATGAAAAATGAAACTGGAGAGGTCACAGATCTTAGAGAAAACTCCAAGACTGTCACATCCCTAGACAAATGTAATTTCTTGCTATGTGCCAAATATGGATCCTTATATTTATAGACAGGTCATCACTCTTTTTTTTTTTTTTTTTTTGGTCTTTTCGAGACAGGGTCTCCCTGTAGTCCCAGCGGTCCTGGAACTCACTCTGTAGACCAGGCTGGCCTTGAACTCACAAAGATCCGCCTGCCTCTGCCTCCCGAGTGCTAGGATTAAAGGCATGTGCCACCACGCCCAGCCAAAGAAGCTTTCTTTACAACAGACTGAGATTATTACAGAGTTCCACGCAGAGATTGTGTGTTAACTGCCCAACCGTAAGTGACACATCTATGATGATACCTCTACATCTAAGGCTCATGGAACATAGTAGAATAAGGGGTAGAGAGAACACTAATGCATCTCTCAAGTCTCATCAACAAAACTTCCTTCTGCAGCAGAATGTCAAACACACACACACACACACACACACACACACTAAAAAAGTAAATTAAAAAAAAAGTTCTATGTATGCAGGTTGGATGTTGTGTGGAGAATGCCAGACAGGGAGCTTGTTGATGATAAATGGCTCATTAGAAATATCCAGGAAAAGGGTCACAGATCCTTGGTCCACAGTAGTCACAGGCAGATAAAGAAAAGAGGATGAATTTAAGACGTAGGGTTTCAGGAACCTGTGAGCGTACTTGATAAGTAGGATGTGGGAGGCAAGTGAAAGGAGTTGTTACAAATGACTCAGGGTCCAGGTTTAAAAACCTGGGTAGATTGTGATAACCTTTACTGTGGGAACATCAGGTGGGAGGGAAGAAAGTTGACAGTTGAGAAAATTAGTTTGAGATTCAGGTGGAGTGGGAAAATAGAAAATTAAATATAAGTCCAAGGATCAGAAGGGAGAGGAACTTTGCTGTCATCAGGGCTGAGGTACTGCTGTTCACAATTATGAAAAGAACCATCATGTTTGGCAGAATGCATGAGCTCTGGTGGGGTGGGGGGGGCAAGGAGGAGGGAACGGGTCTAGATTTGATCTGAAATTTTGTATGAAATGCACAAAGCTTCAATAAAAATTAGGTTTGAAATAAAAAAGAAACATCAAAGGGAGAATGCTTTCAAAAGAGCTTGAGAAAGTTCATCGTTTGCCGGTTGTCACAGGAGGAAACATCCAGAATCCACCATGGAGTAGGGCACTTGGGGGGTTATTGTCAGGACGGCCTGAGGAAATGTTATTCCAAAGAGTGAGTGGTTTATAGTCTGCACCTCCTTCAGATCCCAGATGAAATGCACCTGCCACCCAGTCGTCCTGTTGCCCCTCAGAGGCTGCATTTACCAAATGCCCCCTGTGTCATGGCGTATTACCAAATACAGTTGTAATGATTTTTTTAAATAAGTAAATACAAAGAATTCAAATAACTTGTTCAATATCACTCAGTTCTGAGGGATAGAGTTAAAACCCTAGACCAGGTCACTGGGCCCTGAATGTTATAACTTTACTACAAGCCAAAGGTCTCGGGACAGAAAGTATAGGTGCCATGCTAAGATGAAGGACACAAAAGAGGAAGGAAAGGACCTTCAGGTCGTTTTTCCCAGCTGGCTACTGTGCTGTAATAATTCTATCTATTTTCACAATGGTGCTCAGTAACTAAGTGGAGCAATAGGCAAAGGAAACATGCCTTATGAAATATCAATTATAATGATAAAATCCAATTGTTCTCTGCTCTGCCCACCAACCTTGAGCCTTGGACCAGATTGGATTTCATGTAATCTCCTTTAAAATATCATGAAAATTAACAATATTTAGCTCTAATGTTGCTATCACAAGATCTTTCCTCAATACTTAAGTTCCAATTAGAATTCCAATCTCTCTCTCTCTCTCTCTCTCTCTCTCTCTCTCTCTCTCTCTCTCATTAACACTCTTTTTTTAAAATTTATTTATTGAGGGGCTGGAGAGATGGCCTAGCAGTTAAGAGCACCGACTGCTCTTGCAGAGGACCCAGGTTCGATCCCCAGTACCCACATGGCAGCTGAGAGCCATCTTTAACTCCAGTTCCAGGGGAATCTGATGCCCTCTTCTGACCTCCACGGCATTGCACGACATGGGTGCACAAACCTACATGCAGACAGTACATTCATACACATAAAGAATAAATAAAAAATAATAAAAAATTACTTATTGATGTTTTGTGTATTTCATACATCATTTTTCATTTATGTTCAGGCATATTCCCCTATCCCTTCTCCCCACCCCACCCCATCCCATCTCAGATTATGCATTCTGCCATAACTGTCCTGAATCTCTCAGTCTTTTTTTTATGCTTAGGAATTTACATTTTTAATTCGACTGTTGACTTACTTACCAGGCTCTCAGGCATGCCTCTCTCTCCTACTTAATTATAAATATTTGGATGCAAAGTCAACACATTTTCCAGATACAAGGCTTTATTAATGGAATAGTCTAAACAAATATTTGTCAAACTTAAAACTAATCACGTATTAAGGAGAACTCATCAAAACTATAAAAAACACTCTAATTTATCCAACTGGACTCTACAGTTCACTAGTCCACTATGGCCAGATAACTGACCTTGGTTCACTTACTATTTCTCTAGAAACTAATCCAATGCACAGAGAAGACAAATGAGTCAAAGACGACATTGATTCACGATGTTGTGAGATGACAAATTGTCAAATCACAGCATTTGCACAAAATTTCTATCAAGAAGGTCTGTATGAATATATAGCTGTTTAGTCCCTAGAATAAATAGATAGATCATCTTTGGGAAATTATTTGAGGTAGAAAAAAGTATAAATTATAGTTGTCAATTCACTGAAATAACAATGGCACAGACTTCTTCCATATTCCTGTCATCATAACCATCATAAACAATGGAAGATTGAACAAAGGCAGGTCTTGTATTAAATCACTTTTCTAGTTAAATCACTTCACATAAAGTAAATGGAAATCTTTGAAAATATTTGTGTACTAAGATAGTGCTCCTATGTGGTTTAATGTCTCTTGTATCAATAAATAGACAGTAACGTAGTCTACTGTAATACACATTCTACAAGCTACTTTGAAATCTCCATTGAATAAGGCTGACAACTTCAAAGAAATTTTATTTTAAATTACATTTATTTATTTATTGTGTGTATATATTTTCCAGACAGCTCATATGATTATTCATTTCTTCTGTGGTTCACTAAATTCTTCATATTGAAAATTTGTATGAAAAATGCTCTATGTAAATGAAATATTTTATAACATATATTTATGTGTCAAGATTATTATAAAACTTACTAAACAAAATTATTTAGCACAAGATGAAGTGTAGATTTGCTGTCCATTTCCTAGTGCCCATATGAACCTACTTTTCAAAGATAAGTTTTACCTTACACAGAGATTTCCCTTGTGTTCACAGTGGGTTTTTGAGCATTCAAGTTAGGTTACCTGTGGTATTTTCTATTTGCAGTACAGGTTCTTTCTGACTCCAAACTCTCATTACTCTTGTGTCATCCTGAAAATTTTCTCCTTAGATGTAAAACAGTAACATAGGTATTATATTCAATCAAGATTTTCTTTTCTACTGAGAAAGAGATGAAAAGCATGTTTGGCAGAATGCATGAGCTCTGGCAGGGTGGAGGAATGGGTGGGAACCCAGGTCTAGATTTGTTAAAAAAAAAATAAATTTATGTGAAAAAAATAAAAGTAAAATAAAAAGTAAAAAATAATAAAAAAATAAAAATTCAAAATCGAAAGAAAGAGACGAAGAAAGGAAAGAAGAAAAGGGAGAAATAGGAAGGAAGGGAGGAAGGAAGGAGGGGAAAGGATGGAAGGGAGAAAGAGAGAGGGAAGGTAGAAAGAAAGAGGAAGGATGGGAGAGAGGAGGAAGGGGAGGAGAGGGGAAGAATAGGGAGGGGAGAGGAGGAGAGGGGGAAGAGGAAAGAGTAGAAAGCAGAGCAGGAAAAGTAAAGCAGGAAGAAAGAAGAGAAGAGCTCTAGGAGTAAATTCCATTTCCCAAGCCACCAGCATTCACTTTTTTTTTTATTTAGAATTATTTATTTATTTATGAAGATTTTATTGATGTTTTGTGTATTTCAGACATCTTTTCTAAGTTCAGTTTAGACATACTCCCCTTTCCCTTCCCCCCATCTCACCCCAGATCATGCATTCTTCCATAACTGTCCCGCATCTTTCTCTCAGTCTTTTTTTTATGTTTAGGAATTCACACTTTCCTCCTTTAATTTTATACTACTCTAAAATATGAATACACACTTTCCACTCATATACAGCAATTACAGAGTCTGAACATAAGTGGTGGATTGATTCTAGACCCTGTTAAGAGATTTACATTATAGGGCTGGAGAGATGGCCTAGAGGTTAAGAGAGCGCCGACTGTTCTTGCAGAGGACCCGGGTTCAATCCCCAGCACCCACATGGCGGCTGAGAACCATCTTTAACTCCAGTTCCAGGGGAATCCGACACCCTTTTTTGACTTCTGTGGCATTGCACGACATGGGTGCACAAACCTACTTGCAGACAGTACATTCATACACATAAAAAAAAAAGATTTACATTATAACAACTTAGTTACTTTCAGATAAACAGAAATATAACAATAATGCTGTTCAGCTTGCCTTTCATTTGGGATTTGGTGTTAGCATCCACAAATGAGGGAGACCATTCACCACTTGTTTTTCTGGGACTGTGTTACTTCACTTAGCATAATGGCTTTGAGTTCCATTCATTTACCTGCAAAGTTCATGATGTCATCCTTCTTTACCACTGAGTAGTACTCCATTGTGTAGATGTATCACCTTTTTGTCATTCATTCCTCAGTTGAGGGACATTTGGGTTGGTTCCCGCTCTTTGCTATTGTGAAGAGAGTTGCAATAAACATTGATGTGCATGTATCTTTGCAGTAGGAAGAGTCTTGTGGGTATATACCCAGGAGTGGTATGGCTGGGTCAGGTGGTAGGCTCATTTTGAGTCTTTTAAAGATTCTCCACACTGCTTAACATAATGGTTGTACAAGTTTACATTCCCACCTGCAGTGGACGAGGGTTCCCCTTAACTCATACCTCTCCAGCATTTGGTCTTTTGTGTTCGTGATCTTAGCCAGTTGTATCAGAGTGAGATGATATCTGAGAGTGCTTTTAATTTGCATTTCCTTAATTATTAATGATGTTGAACACTTTTTAAGATGTTTCTCAGCCATCTTTATTTCCTCACTGGTGAAGTCTCTGTTCAGATCTTTACTCCATCTTTTGAGTAGGTCATTTGTTTTCTAACTTCTTTTTTTTTTAGTAGTCGATATATTCTTGACAGTAATGGTCTGTGAGATGAATCACTGGTGAAGATTTCCTCCCACTCTGTGGATTTTCTCTTCTCTTCCTTGATTCCTTCTTTCATTGTTCAGAAGCTTTTGAGTTTCATGAGGTCCCAACTGTTGACCTTATTTCCTGTGCAGCTGCTGTCTGATTTAGAAAGTCTTTTCCTATACCTATGTCTTGTAGGTTGTTGCCAACTTTTTCTTCTATCACCTTCAGGGTTTCGGGTTTCATGTTGAGATGTTTGATCCACTTGGAGTTGATTTTTGTATAGGGTGAGAGATAGGGGTTTAATTTTGTTCTTCTACAAGTGGTGATCCAGTTTTGGCAATATCATTTGCTGAAGATGCTATCCTTCCTCCACTGAGGTTTTTTTTTTTTTTGCCGCTTTGTCAAATATGAGGTGGCTGAAATTGTATGAGCTCAAGTTTGGATCTTCAATTTTATTCCATTGGTCAATGGTTCTCTTTTTTTGCCAGTACCAGGCTGTCTTTATGACTATGACCCTGTAATATAGCTTTAAGTCTGGTAGAGCAATCCCCCCTGTATTGCATTTTTCACTCAGGGTTGCTTTAGCTATTCAGAATCTTTTGTTTTTCCATATGAATGTAAGGATTTTTTTCCAAGTCTGTGAAGAAGCACATGGGGATTGCACTGAACCTGTATATCAATTTGGGTAAAATGGACATTTTTACTATATTAATTTTTCTAATCCACGAGCATGGGAGGTCTTTCCATCTTTTGATGTCATTTTCAATCTCCTTCTTCAGGGGTTTAAAATTTTTGTTGTAGAGATCATTGGTATCTTTGGTTCGGTTTGTTCCCAGGTATTTTATTATTTTTGAGGCTATTGTGAGTGGGAAGGTCTTCTTATATTCCTTCTCCACTTGTTTATTGTTGGTTCCAAATTCCTTCTATGAAGCCAGCATCACTCTAATACCATCTCATTAATGAACATAGATGCAAAAATTCTCAACAAAATACTTGCAAATCCGATACAGACCCTCATCAAAATGATCATCCATCATGATCAAGTTGGATTCATACCAGAAATGTAGGGATGGTTCAACATACATAAATCAATAAGTATCATAAAACACATAAATGGACTGAAAGACAAAAACCACACGATCATCTCAATTTATGCAGAAAAAGCCTTTGACAAGATCCAGCATCCCTTCATGTTTAAAGTCCTAGAGGGAATCAGACTGAGGGAAAATTCCTCAACATGATCAAAGCCATATATAGCAAACCCAGTGCCAACATCATCCTAAATGGAGAAAAATTGGAACCATTTCCCTTAAAGGCAGGAACCCAGCAAGGTTATTGCCACTCCTTATTGCCATTCCTCTTCAATATAGTGACTGAAACACTTGCTAGGGCAAAAAGACAAGAGAAGGAAATTAAAGGAGTACTAATCAGAAAAGAAGTTAAGCTATCCCTTTTTGCAGATGATATGATAGTTTACCTAGAAATGATTAAGAGTTTCAGTAAAATGCTGGGATACAAAATTAACCTGGAAAAATTAATAGCCTTTCTTTACACCAACAATAAACAGGATTCAATATTTTATCTTGGAAATTTACCCTGTGTAGTAGTGTTTGAGTTCAATATGCCAATAAGCGAGGCATGAACATAATTTTGTTGTACAGGAATTTGGGTTAAGACCTTTGCTTTGAGTAATGAGCTTACTCTTTGTTATCTGTTTCGTTATCTTAAGCTCAAATCAAAAGTCAATAGATACTTAGGTATAAAAATAAACAGATGTCTGGCTGGGCATGGTGGCACACGCCTTTAATCCTAGCACTTGGGAGGCAGAGGCAGGTGGATCTTTGTGAGTTCAAGGCCAGCCTGGTCTACAGAGTGAGTTCCAGGACAGCTGGGGTTACAGGGAGACCCTGTCTGGAAAAGACCAAAAAAAAAAAAAAAAGTCAAAAAATAAATAAATAAATGGATGTCTTCAGATCATAATCAGAATTTACAGAAAAGAAAATTGCTCAAATTTAAATAAGCCATCATCTACTTTTTAATGGTCAGTTCTTTTAAAGTAACAGCACGTGAATGACCACTCCTGAGTGTGATTCTCCACCAAATCCATATGAAATAGGTGTTTCTTCCCTTCATATCATCTGTATTTTGAAAACATGTTTCCTTATCATCACCCAGCCCCTGTCACTGACAGCCTTTCTACCTCCTCTTCCACAAAGATCCCTGGGCCTTGGGAAGCAGAGTGTGAAATAGGTGCCCTAGTCAGGCATAAGCACTCTGTGGCCTCTTTTTCCCTGCACATTGGCCAATTTTGAGTTTCTGTGTTAATCACCAGCTGCTGATATGGAAAATTATCTGATGAGAGTTAAGAGGTGCATTCATCTATATGTAGAGGTTGCATTGAAGATGTGTCACTTAGAGTTAAGTGTCTCACAGATACTTACTCTCTGTGTTTGACCATTTCTGGAATTCTATAGTAGTCTCCATCTGTTGCAAAAAGAAGGTTCTTTGATGAGGAGTGAAAGATACACTTGTCTGTATATACTTATTTAGAATAATGTAAGAAATCATGTTGGTCCAGGGATATGACAAAAGTAGGTTTTTCTTTAAGAGCTATGACCTCCCCAACCATGTATATTTGGCATTGTTTACAGTACCAAACATGAGTTCCTTAATCCCAACTAGACAGCCATTGATTACAATCTTACTTGAAGAATACAATCTTCACTAGTAAATACTAATCCCATATCTCCACATGACAATTTGCTTTAGTAATTAATTCCAGACTGCAAAGAAAAAAGCTTCTGGTGACTTTTTGTTACCATTGATCACACCACACACACACACACACACACACACACACACACACACACACCTCTCCCCCACTGAGTTAATGGTACTACTATAGAAGATAGGCAATGAGTAGGAATATACAGTACTATATTAGTAACTTAACTGCCACTGAACTTATTTCAGGGTTAAAGCACTTGCTGAATTAATTTTTCTCATCATTAAAATGTCTTGAGAAGTCACACGTTGGCTACAGAATGCATTCCTTTAGTTTTTCAAGTGGTGCCAAAGGTGTTAAGAAAGAACAATATTAAATTGCAGCAGGCTCTGCTCAAAATTCATCAGAACAGCTGAACTGAAACCACTAAGACAGGCAAAATCTTACTCAGTAGAAGTCGTATCATGTAACATGCTCCAATGTAACAAACATCATTAAAGGTGTTCTTTAGCTCTAAAACAAAATACTAGCAGGTATCTCCCTAGCAAAATCACCACAGCAGTCCTTAAACCAGGTCCAATCCACATTCATAAATACAAAAGAGAATAGTGATGGGTGAGATAGGGAAGAGAAAGATGTGCTACAGGGGTAGGCCACATCTTGGGGATGATTCCACATCATGATTACTAAGATACAGATTGTGATACAAATGTGAGATGACTAAGATGCTGAGTGGTGCACAAGAAGCTTTCTTTGGGAGAGGACTCAAAGGGAGGGTAGATTTCAAGTGAGCTAGGGATAGGAACGAAAGCACAATTTGAGTTCTTAGCCATGGTCTCATGTGATTATATGCTCCTCTTTGTAAGGAAAATTTCACATATCTTTTAAATCTGGATTAGCTTTGAACAATAGAAAAAATAAATAAAAGAAGTCAAATATTTAAAATTATCTAGAGCCAAGAAGTCAAGGAAGGGGTTTGGAAAGATGGCTCAGTGCTTAAAAACACTTAACGCTCTTGTAGAGACCCTGAGTTCAGTTCCCAGCACCCAAGCTGCCACACAAAGTTGTCTATAACTCCAATTCCAGGGTATCTGATGCCCTCTTCTGGCCTCCACAAGCATTGTATGCAGGTGGTAGACATGCATACATGCAGGCAAGACATTCATACACATAAAATAAAAGTAAAAGAAATAGGGGCTGGAGAGATTGCCTAGCGGTTAAGAGCGCCGACCGCTCTTACAGAGGACCCAGGTTCGATCCCCAGCACCCACATGGTGGCGGAGAACCGTCTGAAACTCCAATTCCAGGAGAACTCCAGTTCCAGGGGAGTCCGAGACCGTCTTCTGACCTCCGCGGCTTTGCACGACACGGGTGCACAAACTTGCATGCAGACAGTACATTCATACACATACAGAAATAAATAAAATTTAAAAAAAAGTAAAAGAAATAGGTGAATTTTATTATAACAATGTTTTATTCATTGGGATAGATCCAAGGCATCCTCATTTTAGTATATGTTAAATCAGTATAAGTTTAAAAAAATCATTATTTTTTTTGCAAAGATTTTGCAGCCAAATATATTTTACAAGCAAAGCACAATCCAATTCAAATTAGTCACATTTCAAGTGCTATCCAGTCCCATGAGGCTAATGATTATCTTTTGCTTTTGTTTTTATTTTTATTTAGAGACCAGGGCTGCATATGTAGCCCTGGCCTGCCTAGGAACTTGCCGTTTAGACCAATCTGGCCTTGAACTTTCAATACCACTCCTGCCTCTACCCAACACTTGGGTGTGTGCTACTATCCTGGCTGGTTGGTGACACACATCTGTAGTTGTGGTTATAATATGTGGTTAATGACAAGAAATATACAAATGTTAGACTCTACTAGTGAAAAAGAAGTTAAATATCTGGGATTGTTGAAACCAAAAGATTAATGTAAAAGATCTTTGGATTATAACTTTGGCTCGGAACCATGGAACCATTTCTTGTGGATCTGAAGTGTGATTTAATTGTACCTACACTATCCAAGAGGTTGATCCAGAGAACCTCGTCTATTTCAGATACCTTATGGATATGTATAAATTCACAATTATACTCCTAGAACTAAGTTTAAAATGCATGGATTCTAGGTAGCATACCTGCCTCAACAATGCATTTATCCAACTAACATATCTCATATACTCCCAGATACACTTGGCTCTAGACTCAGTATGCTTACATTTGGGATGTATACATATTTGAAAGAGGAAAAAAGAATGAGAAATAGAAAATAATCACAAGAGAAAGGGATATCCTGATTAATAGTCAAAGGGATAGAAAAAATATGGAAGGTCAAGCTCTGTCACTGAGACTCTCAGTCCATGTGCTCGAACCTGAGGGAAAAGCAGTAATGGGAAAGGGCAGAACTTGAAGACACCAGGAACCCTGACCACGTCATCAAAGACCCTCAGGCACTGAGGGAAAGTCTAGCACCATAGGACATCAAGTCTAACCCCCGGGCATATCAGGACTGATGTTCTTAAAGCAAGAACAAATAAAAAAATGTAAAGTGCACCTAACAAATAAAATGTTGGAAATAAGGGAAAATAAAACATGAAATTCAGAGTTTAATCTTGGACACTGAAAGAAAGATAGCTGGGAAGAAATTAAGTGTCTTGTTGGAATGGCCTAGTGTATGGATATATGTTGAAAATGCTCAAATTCCTAAACCCTGAAAGAATGCTGACCAAAGAAATCCTTATAGAATTTGCTACTATGATGTTAATTTGCCTCCATACTGGCTAAAAAGTGAAAAAAAATTGAATAATTAAGGAATCTTAGTGATAATTAGATGCAAAACAATTTGTTGAACTAATTCTATGGAATACATATTTTCAAAACTCGAGCTCTTGAAGTAAAATTTTTATTACCGAAAAGGGTAAATTTTAATTTTCTGTTGAAAATTATATGTAACATATATAATACTTATTTTAATTAAAGGTGACCAGATCATTTGTGAGATATTTTCATATTTAAAGTTAAATTAGACTTCTAATTGCTACATGTAAAACACCATTTACATAATTACATTCAGGTACACTGTCAAGTGATTTAGAAGAAATCATAAAAATAGTGATCAGTGGCTTCATAAGGGGGCGTGTTCCTGCTGAATATGACCTCGAAACAATTGAGGATGAAAGTCAATGTAATGTTTATTTCAGAAAATAAAAGTATGTTGATTCATAGGTTTCTAAAACCAATCATATTCTTATCATTAGTATTGGAGAGGAGAAAAGACACATTTGAGATATTTTAGGAATAGGCAAAAAGGATACCTATTATAAAAATGTCTCTTTGACATTTAATTTGCAATTGCCATTTTAAAAAGACTAAAAGCAAAGTCTTAAACTTATATTCCAAGGGATGGAGAGATGACTCAACAGTTAAGAGCACTAGTTCTTATGAGCACTAGCATCTATGACTACAGTTCCAAGGGAATACAATGCCCTCTTCTGATCTCCATGGGCAGTGCACAACATGGGTGCACTTACATTCAGGCAATACTCTCATGCATATAAAATAAAAATAAATAAAATATTTTAAAGTTATATTTTAATTTCCTGTACCTTGGTTGATACATATTATATGGTATTTTAGGACTTAGTAAGAGTAAAAATGTCTATATTAAACAACATTTGTTCAAAGGTTTTAATAAAAATGGTAATACATTTAAGCTAATTGGAAATATAAATTGTTGTCCACATTTGTTTTATTTATAATTTGTCAAACAACAACTTTGAGGTTAATATATATAAATGTTCTCTATAATTTTTGTGTTGTACAGTATCACCTTGTAACATTTTATTTTACCTGTAGGATAATTTAACTAAAGGAATTAAGTTTGCTTCCCAAATTAACAACATACAGTCAATGATAAACAGCTTGGGTAAATTTAATGAAAATTTACACATGGATTCCTGCCTATAGGTATGTGTAATACAACTGCCTTTTTGAGATTCATGGGTCAAAACATAAAAACCAAAAATAAAAAAGGGGGGGATACAGTTATATATTAAACCTTTTGTCAAATTTTTCAATTTAAATCTTAAAACTAACTATGGGAAAAGATTTGCATGTTCTCACAGGTCAACAGTCACCAACTTAATGGCTGAGAAAGAAAAGACACAGCTTTGCACTGTGCAGGATGTACCAAGAAATACCAGCAGAAAAGTTGGCCCAGCTAAACTTTAAAAAGAAGAAAAGCCTCAGACTGCTACAGGCATCAAACATCTGTGTGGATCCTATTTGTAATTTTTTTTTGTCTTTTCGTTTTTTAATTTTTTTTATTGGTGCTTTGTACATTTCATACATCATTTTCCAATTCAGATCAGGCATATTTCCCTTTCCCTTCCCCCCTACCCCCACCCCATCCCAGATCATGCATTTTGCCATAACTGTCCTGCATCTTTCTCTCAGTTTTTTTTTTTTTTTCATTTTTTAGCTATAACTGATGATCAATGAGTACAAGCATCCTTCATATGAAACCAATTTGCAGGCTGTTGTGCCCAAACCCCAACAGCCTCACCATCCAGCAGGGGGTGAGGGGTTGTATGTTCAATCAAGTTGATCAAATGAGTGTCCAGACTACATTGCTGTAGTTTCACCATTCACCCCAATCACAGTCCAAGACAACAGCTCCAGAGAGAGTGGACTGTTTTTTTTTTTTTTGTCTTTTTTGAGACAGGGTCTTCCTGTAGCCCCAGCTGTCCTGGAACTCACTTTGTAGACCAGGCTGGCCTTGAACTCAAAAAGGTCCGCCTGCCTCTGCCTCCCAAGTGCTAGGATTAAAGGCGTGCGCCACCACGCCCAGCTTGTGGATCCTATTTGTAGCAACTGTTTATAATGTGTCCCAATGAACTTTACCCTCCAGGTGCCACAAAGTTTTAATATGAGACACTTTCTCACCTCCTTTTCATAGAACAAATAAAAATATGATGGTAATGAAGTCATTTCCTAACTGTAAATCAGAACTGTTATAGAGGTAATCTCTTATAAAAGCAGTATGGCTACTTTCTTTCATTGACTGATAGACATAGGAACTGTGAAAGGATAATTCTCTATTCAGAGCCAAATAAAATACTAAAGTCTTTATAAGCTGGGTAATTAAGCAAAATATATTAATACAGGAGAGCTCTCATATCAGCAATGGATTATTCAGCCAAGCAGATGTTGGCTAGGGGATCCAAGCCTGCCCCCCCCAAAAGGTAAAGGCTTTTTGCCTGTAAACTGGGATACCTGCAAGAAGAGAGGCGGTAAGGCCCTGCTGTCGAAGACCTGGTGTAAGCATGGGAAATCTGTATTGAGACCACACTTGCAAGTATACAGTTGGTCTCTGGAATGCCAGAGAGTGTTACCAAAGGCCACTAAATCAATAAATCAAATATTGGTCTCCTGGAGTCAAGCAAGATTCCTCTGTCAGCATCAGCTACACCTCACCTGCCTGGAAATACTGTGCAGCAGTGGCAGCCATATGTCTGTATATCCCAAATCAAATTGGGTATTACCTCTCTCCTTGGAGGAATAATATATGGCTGATGCCATAAGCGTACGTCCACTAGTGGTTAGGAAATGGTATAAACCACAGTAAGGCCTTGTCATCTTTTACAGAAAAGCTATAGTACACGGAATAGCATACCATCCAAACACCTGTGTCTATCCCAACGTAACCTACCATAATAATTAGTACTGTTTAAATGCCTGTATATCTAATTGCTTGTGCTTCATTAGTAGGAGTAAAAGGTTATTCCTGGATAAACTGCCAACCCATGAAAGGAAACAGCCTGAACTGATCGGAGTCCAAAACGACATCTCCAGAGAAAGAAGACTTTTGCTTCTCGTCCACCTGTGCCCCTTTTCTAAAGCCTAGGGAACAATCTGTGGGAGAGGGGGCATGGTAGAATGTAAGGGCTGTGATTGGGGTGAATTGTGAAACTACAGCAATATAGACTGGACTCTTATTTGATCAACATGATCATACATACAAGTCCCTCCATCTGGACAATGGGGATCTTGGGCTGTATAAGTTTGGGCATAGTTTCTTCCAAATTGGTTTTACATGAAAGATGCTTGTATTCATTACTTCTTACTTATTATTTAAAAAATCAAATAAAAAAAAGAAAAAAGAAAAATTTTAAAGGCTCAAAGGTTGTTAATATCACTCAGATGGAAGAATTTCTCAGCAAGAAATTGTGTATCTTACATATGGCAAAACAAATTGAGAGGTTAGTGTAAGAAGCATTCTTAATTAAGTTGTAGCACCTTGCAAATACCTAGAGTTATAAGAAATTGCTCAATTGAAGCACATGGTAAGCACAGTTCCATGCTAAACAAAACAGCAAATAAATACTTGAGGAGAAAAACTGGGACTACATGCTAATTTGTTAAAATCATTGGTCCTAAGTAAATTCCGAAACATTCCCATACTATCTGAGAACAAACGCCACTCAAGGGGTATGCCTTTGTGTGGAATTTATAATTAAATTGACAGATACTCAAAAGGATGCACACTAGGAAGAGAGAGAGGAAATCAAATAAATGTCAAACAGTAGGAAAAAGAACAGGATAACACAGCCAGCTATGCAGGTTAACAGCAATGGGACAGGTGTCATGACTGCCACCCGGTTGCTTGGTAATGCTGCAAGTACACAACATTAGGCCTCTGAATAGCCAGGCAGCACTTGGAGATGAGAGCTATGGGTGCTAGACAGTAATGTGCTCACATGATGTTTCCCCTGTGTGCATAAAATTGAAACCCGTGTCCACTGGAACAAAATCAAAGGGAAAATTTTTATAATGAACATAATATATTTTAAACAATGTTACTGTTCCTAGGGTAATTAGTGTCTTAGAACATCTGTTATCTCACTAGGGAAAATTAAATCTAATTTTAACTCCTGATAGTCTAAAACATTTATAAACCTGCAAATGATACCCTCCTGTCGTGAAGAAATGTACACAGAAGGTAATTGTAATTGCAAAACTAAATGGAGCTTGGAGAGGCAAATATTTCATGGGATGCTGTTATTAGACATTAATTTCCCATTAATTAATTCAGATGTGTCTGCTAAACTGCCTACCTGTTAACTGAAAATTGAGTCCTAAATTCCCACCACATATGTGTTGTAAAAGGCTGAAAGCACAGTGAGATGCTGAGGCTATTTATTTTCACTTTACATTTCCTCTGGCAATGTTTGCATGCTACCTTACATTCTGTTACAATGCAGAATGCACGAAATGCAGTTCCAAGACCTCACCCTAAAGAAAATGCCTCCTGCCTCAAGATCTCTATTTATTTTACCACGTTTCCACTTTCCTGGTCATCTGACATATAATTAGAGACAAGATTTTACTGTAAAGGAGGCCAGGATCTATGCATGCTACAAACTGTCATCTATCAATATATGTCTTATATTTCTTCTAAACAATAATGTAACAAATTTTATTTGTGTCTAACACATATAAGAAATCAGATAACAGATGGTAATAAATAAAAAGTGATAAACCATGAGCTTATTTAGTTCAGGAACACGTGGGAGAAATGAAAATACCAAAGAAATGAGGAGAATTAGTAGACAAAATTGTAACATAGGAGCACTGCAAAAGATGAAAGCAAAAAGTGAAACAGAGTTGAATGAGTTATAAAATGATGTGTATAGAAGTCAGACAAAAACACAAAAAATATTAAAATTAATATTTGAGTCCAGGCACAGCAGTGTACACTTGTAATTTCAACACTTGGGTGGAGGGTGGGGCAGAATGGCTAAGAGATACAGAAAGACCGGGGCTACATGCAGAAGACCCTTTCTTTCAATAAATAGATATGTAGCTAGATGCAAAGATAGATAGATGATTGATAGATAGATATAGATAATACATATATCAATAGATAAATAGATAGATATAGTTAGATATAGATGATATATCACTGAGTTGAACATCAGTCTGACCACAGGTTTTTTTATTGCAATATTCAACATCAGAAGACAGATGGATAAAAGTAACAAAAAGCTCAAAGGGATAAAATATGATTCCCAAATCTCCAAAGCATATAAACTGTTCTATGACAACCTTATGTATTTGAATAAATAAAAGCAAATGATGCTGCTATGAGCTCATCCTGAAGAAGCAATTGAGGAACAGTTTTGCCCAGAAAGAATGAATGATAAAATTGTAGCAGAACAGATAGAAGTGAACAGTGAATATTTTTAACTATAACACCTGAGGACAACTGTTGTCAGCTATACAACCTGCCAATATAATGATCCAGCCAAACGACCAAGGGATAAAAGGAGGTTAAAGAATTTGTCAGTTTTCTCTGGAACAATAAAAAACTTGCAGTTCTTTCATTCTTTGTGATCCCTGATATTACCCAAATTTAATTTCATCCAGCATCAATCACTTCTTATCCAACCTAAATACTGTCACTTGGATTTTAACCCTTCTTTATCCTTGAAACCTTAAGTTTTCTTTGACATAAATTCTCTTCTGACATGTCTTTTACATGGCACTTTTTCTCTCATGTCAGTAATCCACCATGAGTTCTATTGTTTATCTCTTAGGCTATTTATTTCTATTGCAATTCTATTCTTACCATTATTTCATTAATTTTATACACTTAATGAAATTTCATATTTTAAGACATACACTCTCATATCTGTTCTAATGCATTCTTCAGAATGCCACCTGGAAGTTAAGAGCAGATGCAAAGAACTTACATTGCCTGCATTTACATCCAAGATTCAACAGTTAAGTGCATCTGCAGCCATGGACAATTTACTTCACCTTGCTGTGTTGCACTTTTTTTTGGGGGGGGTCTTTTTGAGACAGGGTCTCCCTGTAACCCCAGCTGTCCTGGAACTCACTCTGTAGACCAGGCTGGCCTTGAACTCACAAAGATCCGCCTGCCTCTGCCTCCCAAGTGCTAGGATTAAAGGCGTGCACCACCACGCCCAGCCTGCACTTTTATTTATTAGTAAAATGGGAGATAATTATGATATTTCATTGCATTATAGGAAGAAGCAAACGTATGAATACTGGAAAAATATAGTATAATTAGTCCATTTCTCTTTTTTTACAACTTCCATACTACAAAGAAAGAGTGGCTAATTGACAGTTCCTATTCTCTAGAACCAAGATGATCTTTCAAGTGTGAGTCACATTAGATCTTCTTCTGAACAGAACTGTGCAGGGGATTTGCCTCCGTTCCAGTCCGAGTCAGTGCTAGGCCCTCCCTGCCTGTGCTTTCTCTGTTCTCCTGCCCTTCTCTACTTTGGTAGCTGCTGTCGGCTTCCTTGCTGTGTTAAATACGTTTCCTTTTCAGAACCTTTTAATTGTTGCCCCCTTTGTTCTGAAAGTGTCTACCTTAGTAATTCTTTGCTTCTTTTGTTTGCTAAATTGAACCAGTCTTCACAGATCTGTTCCATTTTTAAGGAATATATTTCTGCTAGTGGTTTAAGATGCCTTTTGTTTTCCCTGTTTAGTATTTAAACTAAATCATCCAGTTTGGGATTTTTTTTTTTTGGTCACACTTTCCAACTTCCAGTCTTCTTAAGAAGGAATAGTCAAAAGAAACACAAGTGATGAACATTGGTGGTAACATATGTGGTTACAAAAATCAATAAGCCACAGGATGCTTCAGATTCTTAAACAGTTTTTATAAAATATGAGGGTACTCTGTGGAGTCCACAGAAAGAGTGATTGTATAGAGTTGGCATTGAGCATGCAAGGCCTAGCTCAAGAGAGCAGCCTCCCTATCCCATTGTGCCTTCCTTGACACGTGGATCTTGAGAAAACCCATAGCCTTGACCATATCTGAATGTTTCCCAAAATTAATGATAGAAATACAATTTTGTGAAGAAAGAAATACTGTCTCATATGTATACTATAACTGTAACAATGTTAAGCAGTCTTACATGCAGATTAAAGAAAGCCTCAAAGCTTTCTTTGTAAGACTTTAAACTAGTTCATTCTAGTCTCTTCAGTTTCTTGTATGATATAAAGTATCACAACCTCAAAAAGAATTTATTAGGATTTATATTTTGAATTGCTATTAAAATTCTTGCCCTGGAAAAAAAAGAATTTGTCAACCTGAGATTATCTGCTCTTACAACTAATTTAAAAATTGTATCACCTAAAGATGGTTCATTGAAGAAGCGTCTGTTTAATAAAACATGTTAAGAAGTACACCAGTGCCAGGCATAGTGGCACATGCTTTTAATCCAAGTACTTGGGAGGTAGAGGCAGGATGATCTCTGTGAGTTCAAGGCCAACGTGGTCCAAGTTCCATGCCGGCTGGGGTATAAGAAGACCGTATCTCAAGAAGACGAAGACAAAGACAGAGGAGGAGGAGGAGGAGGAGGAGGAGGAGGAGGAGGAGGAGGAGAAGGAGGAGAAGGAGAAGGAGAAGAGGAGGAGGAGGAGGAGAAGTGGTGTACAATTATCAACTAAGTTGATAGGTTGATAAAGGAAGTTAACAAGAAAAATATGCTAGTATAAGAAGGGTTCCTTTAGACAGTAAACAGATATTACATAAAACCTGAAGATTACAGATTTTAAATAGGGGTATTGTTTAAAGATCATTTTTAATAATGTTTATGTTGAATGTTTTATATTGTCAGAAGAAACAAATACAAAACGAACACAATTTAAGAAGTAAAGTATTGAGGAATAAAGTCCTCTTACTTAAAGTATAATGTAACAGAACAGAATAGGTACATTATAGCATCATGGGACTGTCCTCAGTTACTGGATATCACATAAGTTAAAAAGCCAGAAATGAAGGTGAAGCTTAATTCTATGTTCAACACAAATTTAGACGTTTTAACCTCACAAATCGACTACATAAAATTCTCTATATATCCCAAAAGAGCGAAATTACTGAAAATAGTATTTCCCAATATTCCTGCCAACAACCCTGAAGCCAATAAGGAACTAAGAAAAGAGAACCAAGTAACTGGAAATCAAAAATGAACACAGTAACTTTCTCATCAAATACCTAGGAGTTAAAGACTAAATAAAAATAAAAGTTGTAGGATATGTGAGAAAATGTATTAAATCCATAAATCTGCAAAATTCATGAAAGAAAATACAGTTCAGAAGAAAATTCCCACTTTAAATGAATACATTATAACAGAATTAAAATAAACAAATATAAAATTTTGAAAAGGACACAAAAGCCCAGTGAAAGCAAAAGTAAGGAATAATAAAAGTATAATTTTGCATAAATTAGAAAAGTAGGAAAATAACAAAACAATTAAGAATCATTATTTTAAGTAGTAAAAATTAATAAACCAGTAGTCAACTAAAACCAAAATAAGAAGATTCATAGTAAATTACTTTACCTTAACTATACAAAAATAGACATGAGACTCAGATTAAGTGATTAATATTCTAGGTAAGACGATTTATTGTCATTAGGCAATATAGAATCAACTAGTTTAAACAGGATGCTGCTATTCACACCCCATGCTCTTCAGGTTGGGTGGTGGAATCATGCCCATCCTCCCAAGAACAGAGGCGTCAGTGGCCTTAACTATTCTTCATCAGTGATTTTCAAATTATGGCATGAGTAAAAATCGTCTATAGACCTTGTTAAAACACCAGGCAGTGATTCTAATCTCAGAGATCCTGATTTAATGAGTCCAAGATATGGCCATTAATTTATATCTCAAACAGGTTTTTATGAAGTGAATTTGACTTGATATGTAGGCATTTTTTCAGAGAGGAAACTTGTGAATTTCTGCAGACATTTTATTGAAGTGACTATGTGGGAGAGTGATAATAGCATTCAGTAGGTACAGCAGATAGATGCCACTGAATGTTCTGCAATGTGCAAAACATTCTTCCCCAAACAGGGGATGATGAAGTTCATCAATGTTACTAGTTCTGAAAGTCAAGTAACTAATGCTGTTAGTTTCCAGACCGAGTAGACATAAGCAAACGTTGGGAATGTTTTCTCTGAGAATTAAATAGCAAATGTTTTGAGTTTATAGCCTACATGTATTATATATTCTTCAGTGTTTAATTTTACAAGTCTCTAAAAACAACATAAACTATCATTAGCTAATGGGCCCTTCCAATACAGACATAGCATTAAATAATGAAAAGCCAAGTTTGCTTTGGAAAACAAATATAAAGGATATAAATTTTCACGTGATAAATTAATAGAATTAAAAGTTCTAGGAATGGTTGGGCATGGTGGCACATGCTTTAATCGCAGCATTTTGGGAGGCAGAGGCAGCCAAATCTCTGTGAGATCAAGGCCAACCTGGTTTACATAGCAAGGTCTAAGCCAGTAGGGTTGCAAGGAACCCTATTCTCAAAAGGGCCAAAAAAAGAAAAAGGAAAAAAAAAAAACCTGCTAAGAATGGTGAAAGGGAAAAAATAGGGAGAGGGACTTCATTGGAAAGGGAAGGGAAGGTAGTAGAGAAGAACAGAAAGGAGAGACAAAATAACACTACTAATGTCTGAAAAAGCCAGAGAGAAAAACATTATTTTACAAGCATGGTTAATATGCTTTTATACATATATGCATGTGTATGTGTGTATTTGTACATACACAGTATAAATGGAGTTATCCCACATAGGGTGATAAAGTTCCCCCAGGAGCCAAAGACTAAAAGTTCCCCAGTACCATGCCTGGGAAACCTCTCTTTGAGCTGTTGATCAGGGAAATCTAAGAGACCCAAAACAAAAGAAACCGTTGCCTTTACACTTGGTTGCCTCCCAGAAGGTAAGCCTTATTGCAGAAGACACTACACACTCTGGACACAGGACTTACTGAATTCAATCTGAGACTGACCTGGAAGTCTCCTCCCTGAATACTAGCTCTCACAGTATCAGAAGATGCTATAATGACTGGAAAGGGAGAAAGGCAATTAATTAATTGTCCTACCCAGCCAGAAAGCCTGTGAACCATAATGACCAGCCCAGCAAGATAGGCCAATGGTATAACAGCAACATGTCTATCTTGGAGGTAACCAACAGCTGGATAACTATATTTAAGGCCATCTTAATAAGAGGAACTCCATGCCTGGTACTATAATCAGCCAAATATCCGCAGCTGGAGGGGGCACAAACTCTTAGAAGAAAACCTACTACTGCTCTTTCCCTAAACCAATATAATTTCTAATTAGATTCTAGACACATATCCTTATACTCACAGGCAAGTGTAGCTTTCATCCCTCATCAAAGAAGCTTCTTTTTGTAACAAATGGAGATGATTACAGAGAGCCACAGTTGGTCAAAATGCAAGAATGAGTGACCATGGGGTGCTTGGCCCCAAGTGATACATCTAAAATGCCACCGATAACTTGAAGCTTGGGGAATTCTGTGGAAGAGGTGGCAGAAAGATTATAAGACCCAGAGGACCTAGATGCCTGCTACAAGATCATGTCTTCCAAACAGGGAAGCTGCACCCATGAAATCTCAACAATATGGTTGCCTATAGAAGATCTGCATAATGGCAACACCAGTTTACATGTCAACATGGATGGGGGAAATTCCACAAGTCCCAGCCCTACACAGCATGCTACAGGCAATCAGTGGATATCGAAAGATGGAGAGTAAGTTTTCTCCATGGATGATCCTCCCATAAGTTATCCAATTCCAAGGGTTAGTTCAACAAGCATGTATACACAAGTAATGCTAAATGGATTCAGTAGGATCTATCTATCTATCTATCTATCTATCTATCTATCTATCTATCTATCTATCATCTATCTATCATCTATCATCTATCATCTATCTATCTGCTTACCTACCTATCTATTGTCTATCTATCTCTACTGTTCTTTATATAATTGATGTATACACATATATTTTTTCTTATGCATTGTTGGTAAGAATGTAAATTAGAAAACCATTATGGAAAACATATAGAGCACCCTCAAATTATTGAAAACAGGATCCTATTATAAATAACCATACAATGGAAATGAAATTAGTATCTTGAAGTGTTATCTACACTCCTCTGAGTATTGCAATATTATCCACAGTAATTAAGATATGGAATTACCCAACTGGTCATCAACAAGTGAATGGAAAAACCAAAAAATAAGAATTAATAATATTTTTGCCTGATAAAATAGTTTTCCTATGGTAAACTTTTCACTATTTGTAAAGGAGGAATAATACTTAATGCAAGAGGATTTGTAACACTGGCCTGCTCTGTAGACCATTATATTTACTTACTACTTCACAATTACAAAAAAAATGAACAGACTGCAATGAGCTGTTTGAAAGATAGATGAGAAGTACATGTGTACAACATAAATATGTAGATCCATTACAAGCATGTAGCTTTCATCCATTGGTTATACAGACAAATGCAAAAGATTTTTTTTTCTTAAGAGACTTAAAGAAAAGATTCTTTTTTGGTGTGTCTTTTTGAGACAGGGTTTCCCTGTAGTCCCAGCTGGCCTGGAAATTTCTATGTAGACTGGGCTGGCCTCAAACTCTCAGAGATCTCCTACCTCTGTCTCTCAAGTGCAAAAAAGATTCTTTTTTAAAGGGCACGTTAAGAACCTTTGTAATTGTGCTAGATAAAAATATATACACAGAAAACACAAAACAGTATATCCTGTTATGTCCATTATTCTTTGATCATGGCACAAAGTCACGAGCAAGGAGAAAATTAGAGGAAGTAATATTGAGAAGTTTCACACATAAGAAATGTCACAAACAGATTAAATATGACTCACAATAAAAAAGTATCACCAACTCTTAATGATTCCTCTCAAAAGATAGACATTACACACACACACACACACACACACACACACACACACACACACAAAGAGTAAATCCAGAATTGGCAAGTTCGTTTAGCAGCACACAGACAGCCTATCAGCCATTATGGTCACATTGTTAATGCTTGGGTAATTCCAGGAGGCTCCTGGAAAGATAATTCCAAATCCTTGTTAATAAATATGCCTCTCCACTGCTGGATTAAAGAGCTGAATGGCTTCAGTTTTTAGACTGAGAAATGAGATGAAGAAATCAATGATGCAGAAAAGACATAACCATTTCTCTTATTAGAAAAGTACCAGTTCATGTTTATTAAAACTCCAGTTCTCCCTCAGTATGGTCTGTTTTGGGGCACAAAATTTTAAAAACTGCACCCGTCCAGCACTGAAGCAATGAAGACACACAAATACATCAGTCTCTTCAGAACCAGCCAAAGATCCTGCATTACAAGACACACAATAATTATTAATTTTCCATGTTAAATGATATATACAATACTCTCAAACATTATATATTTTGTGGAATTATTCAGTCAGTATTTACAAGAATTAAAACAAAATGGGGCTGGAGAGATGGCTCAGAGGTTAAAAGCACTGACTGCTCTTGCAGAGAACCCAGGTTTGAATCCCAGCACCCATATGGCAGATAACTACCATCTATAACTCCAGTTCCAGAGAATTGGACATACGCTTCTGTCCTCTTTGGGCATTGCAGGATGCAAGTGTACTTACACACATGCAGGAAATACATTCCTACAAATAACATAATAAGAGTAAATTATTAAACAAAACAAAATAGACATGATGACTCAAGCCTGTAATCTCAGGAGTCTGAGGCAGGAGGATTGCTGCAAGTCTGAAGCCAACTTGTGCTACACAGTGAGTTCTGGAGCAGTCTGGGATATAGATGGAGTCTCTATCTAAAATAAATAAATAAGGAAGGAATTAATAACATTTTCTTGATAAAATGAGCTTCCTCTACTAAACTTTACTAATTCCTTTGTGGAGAAGTTTAGTAATTAATGCAGAGAAGCTTGTAATTAATGTGAAGTTTAGTAATTAATGCTAGGACTTTGCAACTACAGACTTGCTTTCTAAGAGTTTCTATTTATTTAATATTTCATAAGTACAGTATAATTAATTCTACACCATGGGCATACATACTTTGAGTTTATATTCTTTATGAAAAAATAACACCTATTGGTGATGGGGATGTGGAAGCAGAGGTGGCCCATGTAAGACCCTGAATGAAAATAGGTATAGGGATTTAAAAGAGAGGACTGTGATACATTTCTCAAGTCCACTGAGAACTCTGGAAAAGAGTATGGCACCTACAACACACAGACCAGGTGACCTTATAAAAGGTACATGGAAAGGCTTATGTCTTTCTGCCTCTCACAGCTGAATACCAAGGATTATTATTTCTTCCATTAATCATTCACAAAATTAATGTTATCTTATTTGCTTAAAGAAGAGTTTAAAATATGAGTTACAGATAAAGAATATTGCAAAGCCAAATAAATAAAAGTCATATAGCTGTGTAAACTGACAGACAAGGGGAGGAAAATAAAATAGATATAAAAGGAAGTTAGTATGTAGGTGTCCTAAATGCTGTGTGTGTGAAACCCAAATGAAATGATACAGACTCAAAATTAACAGTTTTTGTGAAGAACATGTATACTTGATGCAAAATAAAAATTCCTTTTCTTAAAAATAATAAAATCGAACAGAATATTTTTTTCATAAATTATCTTTTGAAAAAAGTATAATATATGATGTTCAAGATCTGACTCTAGGGACAATTAATTTTCATTAGACTTTTTCTCATTGTGTATCTCAATACAGGAACATGAAAATCAGTCAAATTATGTTTTAATAAAAGCAGCCCTGAAGTGGGAAAGGAGGGCTATGTATTAGTTAATATCTATGTGACTCTGATGGCTTACTTTAGTTATGGGATCTATAAGCAATTTTTAATAATGTCAGGATTATACAGGATGATTAATTTTCTAATATATGATGCTATCTAAAGGAGTTAATGTGATATGTAGATGCTTTTCAAGCATGGAAAATTCACACTGGAACAATGGATTCAAGAGCAATGGATCATCTAAAATGGATAATTCAGTCTGCAGTGGGCGGTGCCTAAGCTTGGAATCAGGTCACGTCCTGGCTGGGCCAAATGCAGAAAACTAGAAGTATTAAAACTATTCTGAAAGCAAAAGAGTGGAACCCAGTAGAACCAATCAAAATATATCTGTCAACATTATAAGGGAATGTGGCTTCCGATGGTTTGACTTTGATATATTATTTATTATTACAAGTACTCCATGTGGTCATTTATCTTCTTTCTTCTTTGTTTTTTGGGTAGTTTATATATTCTGGAAATCAATGCTTTGTCAGATGTTTCTGTGGTGAAGTTTTCTTCCCACTCTGTGGGATTTCTCTTTACTTCCTTGATTGTTTCTTTTGATGTACAGAAGCTTGTGAGTTTAATGAGGTCCCATTTGTCAATTGTTGACCTTAATTCTTGCACAGCTGCTGTCTGATTTAGGAAGTCTTTTCCTATGCCTATGTCTTGTAGTCTGCTGCCAACTTTTTCTTCTATCGCCTTCAGAGTTTGGGGTTTGACATTGAGGTCTTTAATCCATCTGGAGTTGGCTTTTGTACAGGGTGAGAGGTAGGGGTTTAATTTCATTCTTCTACAANTAGAATGTACTTGCTGGGGTGGCTGCAAGATGCGCGATGAATCCAGATCTCTTTATCTGCCTTTTTATCCCTCAGACTGTAGATTACTTGGTGCTTAATAATTTTTGAGCTAGTCTTAGTAGCATGCACCTGTAATCTCGGTATTTGGTAGGAAAATAAGGAGTTCAAGACCATCCTCAGTCTAAGTACCAGGTTCAAGACCAGCCTGGGACTACATGAGATCCTGTCTCAAAAGCCAAGATATCTAATGAATATGTTATAATTATCGTAGAGTGTAAGAGAGAAAACTCCGCAGTAAAAGCCCATCTTAACCTCCAGACTGCTCACAGACCATCGGGCAAAGCCTAGAGTTCAGAGTCAGCACTGTGTAGTCAAGTTCTCTTAGCAAGATATATGAAAGAAGAGTAAGAATCAAGGAAAATCATATATTACCTTGAGTAATAAGCATATTATATTTATAGACTTCCTCTATGTGCTGGCCACACTGTGATGGGGCTTGCGCTTCATGCATCTCCACCAGAGAATGAGAAAACTGAGAAGAATTAACTTACTAGCTTAATTAGTTGAAACCACAGAACTATACTTGTGTTTAATATACTATATAATATATATTATCATATTCATATATATTATAAATCTGTATTATATGTTACATTCTGCTTTCTATAACAATAGAGGCAGACTTTTTTGAGAATTTCATACGTGAGTATGTTTTTGCATTTTTTCCATTTGTCCAGTCCCCAACCAACACTTCCTCTGTCCCCTTACTCCCTCCCAGATTCTTGTCCTTTGGTTATTATTTTACATATACATATGTACATTTGTAAATAAATAAGTAATTCACTGCATCCATTTAGTGGTACCTGTATTTAGGGCTATATTTGGAGATTAGACAACCCTCTCGGGAGCTAGGTCTCTGAAGAAAACAAATCCACCCTCCCTCAGCATCTTTGATTGCCTGTAGCTCTTCATTTCAAGGTGGGTCCCTGTGACATTCTCTCCATTCACCTTGACATGTCAACTGGCTTTATCATTATTCAGACCTCTTAGACTACCATAGTGTGCAATTTCCCTATTACGTCTAGAATGCATTAGCTAGCAGCAGGTCAGTCTGGTTCTTACATTCATTCCTTCTACTCCCTCTTCCAGGATTTTCCCTGAGCTCTGTGTTAGAGGTTGCATTGTTGATGTGTCACTTGGGTTTGGGGATATCACAGTCACTTGTTCTTGCATTAGCCAGTTGTGGAACCTTTCTTATAGTCTCATCTGCTGCAAAAGAAGCTTCTTTGATGAGTGTGAGAGGCACACTTGTCTGTATATATAATGGTATGTACCTGAATACAGTAAAAGTTGCATGTCTAGGGAGTAATAGAAGTAAGTTTTTCTCTAGGATCCACGACATCTCCAGTCATGTGTGCTTGGCTATTTTTATAGTATCATGTATAATTTCAGAGCTTGTTGACTACCCTCAGATAAAAGTGCCACTACACCTCAATAGAGATAGTTTGCTGGGCTGTTCATTCTGTAGTTCATAGACTTTACATCTGGTAGGACTACTGTTATTGATTTTCTTCCTTGGCAGCTTGCAATAGTATTCTGACACTATGAAAGCTAATCAGGAAGGTAGCTTACAGGTTTGCTCCAGCTCAAATATCCAAATCCTATGTCTCAAGTATGTCAGATCTTCCAAAATAGGGTAGGGCTTTACCTTCAAGTCTGGTGGGACATCAAGGGCTGTGGCAATAACCCGTATGCTTTGGAGATTCCATGACCACCCCTGACCAACAGCCCAAAGGGAGGTTTCCCTTGCCTAGCAC
The DNA here is from genome assembly GCA_009823505.1 of Rhizomys pruinosus. Classification (NCBI taxonomy): domain Eukaryota; kingdom Metazoa; phylum Chordata; class Mammalia; order Rodentia; family Spalacidae; genus Rhizomys; species Rhizomys pruinosus. Next base: position 651,099 of record VZQC01012184.1, read on the forward strand.
TGATATTCTTGTTATATAGTTTTATTATATACATTACACTCATAATTATACATATGTATAAAGTATGTGTTTTTCAGACAGACTTGTTAAATACTAGATTTGGTTCTTCATAGCGTCTAAGCAATACTGACATTTATATCTCTTCCTTCTCTCTGCCCCTGTGTATCCCTCCCTCTTTCCTCTCCAGTTAAAGTACACCATTTTTCCCCTTTCCCCCTTGATTATGCCTGTCTCCTGCTATCCTGCATTCTTTCTTCCCTTTTATTTTCCATGGTCCTCGTGATTATAATATAAAACTTAGACATATGTGTAACCATAGAATTTTAAGCAAATATTAGTACTAATTGGTATGGCTTTCTTATGTCCTTGAGAACCAGTTTACTGTCATTGTTTTTCTTTTTTTTTTTTTTTTTTTTTTTTTTGAGATAAGCAGAGAAGACAAGTATCATCAACCATTTAGAGCAAAAGAAAATTGAAAACAGAAAAAATGGATGAAGCTGATGGGATAAGATGTCTGGGTTTTCAATTTCTTATTTAATGTTTTAGTATCCAATCCTTTTGTTTGGAATATGTCAGCAAAAAAAATTGTGGTCTGAGCATATTGATGAAGCAGAGTACACAAAGAAGTGTGTGATCACTGTTCATATCACAGTCGCTAGGGAGAAAAAAGTTTAAACTACAGTCTCTAAGCTTCTCTTTTATTTTCACTGAGGTCCAGCAATGAGAGCCAGGGAGATACCTTTTTTATTCTGTATAATGGGGAAAAGGACATTACTCCTATGGCTATTTGAAACACGATATAATAAATATTAGTAAATATTTAATGCATAGAAGAAGGTCATGAATGTTTACACTAGAGTAATTATCTTGGGTGTGTGTATAGATCTCAAATAGAAACAATATTATTTTCTGTGTAATGGAGAGTCTAAGCTTTAAAGTGGCTGAGCATAGATATATCATCTTATAATGCTAACGAATACAATGAGAAAAATGCTAGAGGAAAAATATATTAAAATTTATCTTAAAAGGTAAAGTGGAAATGGGATATTAGGAAACATTACTGAAGATCCTGCTTATTTGTTTTTTGAAATCTACTTATATTAACCTCAATGGGTTTTGTATGTGGAGGCTTAAGACCACACTGGAAAATTACAGAAGTATAACAGATTCTAGAAAAGATGAGTGATGTTTCTTTACATTCTCTTTATAAGCAGAAAATAGGAATCAAAGGGGATATATAAAGTGGGGTGAGCCGCTTCTACTCTTCTTTTACAAATGAATTAGGTGGAACAAGGCTTATATAATAGAGATAAGCCCAGGCGTGGGTGCGCCCGGACAATCTTAAACTAGCAACTGGGAAGGCAAAGGCAGGGGATCTTTGTGAGTTCAAGGCAGCCTGGTCTACGGAAGAGCACGACAGAGACGGGAGAAGATAGAGGGAGAATTACCTGACGGTATAGTCGGAGCCTGTCTCGATAATCGGACGATAGGTAGGATCACCACTGACCACTGATTACAGACACACCGCAACACATCACACATTCTTTGGGACTTTCTCTCGTAATCTCGAGTGATGCGATGTGTGAGAGGTGAGAGAGACGTGGGTAGAGTGAACGAGCGTGAAGGGGGACGTGCGGATTTTTTTTTTTTTTTTTTTTCGTCTTTTCGAGGACGGGTCTCCCTTTAGTCCCAGCTGTCTTGGAAACTCATTCTGTAGACCAGGGCTGGCCGTCAAGTAAACTATAGGACAGTAGAAGCCGCGCTTTGCCTCCCAAGGTAGGTATTAAAGGCGTCGGCCACCACGCCTGGCTTATCTTCTTATTATATAAGGTTTTTTTAAAAAACAAAAAATAAATAAAAAAAAAAAAAAAAAAAAATAAAAAAAAAAAAAACCAAAAAAAATAAAAACAAAAAAAAAAAAAAAAAAATTACAAAAAAAAAAAAAAAAAAAAAATAAAAAAAAAATTAATGGTTGTTCACTCATTCATTTGTAAAAGAAGGTAGAAGCGGCTCACCCCACTTTATATATCCCCTTTGATTCCTATTTTTGTTTATACAGAGAATTGTAAAGAAACATACTCTATTCTTTTCTAGAATCTGTTCTACTTCTGTAATTTTCCCAGTGTGGTTTTAAGCTCTACATACCAAAACCCTGATGGGTTAATATAAGTCAATTCAAAAAAACAACTAAGCAGGATCTCAGTAATGTTTCCTATATCCATTTCCACTTTACCCTTTAAGTTACATTTTTATTATATTTTTCCTCTAGCATTTTTCTCATTGTATTCGTTAGCATTATAAGATGATATATCTATGCTCAGCCACTTTAAAGCTTAGACTCTCCATTACACAGAAAATAATATTGTTTCTATTTGAGATCTATACACACACCCACCAAGATTAATCCTCTAGGAACAGTTCTGACCTTCTTCTCTGCATTCCCTCTTTACTCATCTTCTTCTCCTCTGTGTTTCCTCGCTAGGCGGTTCTGATCCCTTTTTTCCCCATTCTACAGCCTACCCCATGTCTTCTCCATGGCTCTAATTGTTCTGGATCCTCAGTGAAATAAATAGAGAAGCTTGAGACTGTGTTTAAACTTTTTTCTCCCTAGCGACTGTGATATGAACAGTGATCACACACTTCTTTGTGTACTCTGCTTCATCAATATGCTCAGACCACAATTTTTTTTGCTGACATATTCCAAACAAAAGGATTGGATACTAAAACATTAAATAAGAAATTGAAAACCCAGACATCTTATCCCATAGCTCACCATTTTTTCTGTTCAAATTTTCTTTTGCTCTCAATGGTTGATGATACTTTGTCTTCTCTGCTTATCTCAAAACAAAAAAAAAAAAAAAAAAAAAAAAGAAAAACAATGACAGTAAACTGGTTCTCAAGGACATAAGAAAGCCATACCAATTAGTACTAATATTTGCTTAAAATTCTATGGTTACACATATGTCTAAGTTTTATATTATAATCACAGGAGCCAGGAAAATAAAAGGGAAGAAAGAATGCAGGATAGCAGGAGACAGGCATAATCAAGGGGGAAACGAGGGAAAACAGAGTGTACTTTAACTGGAGAGGAAAGAGGGAGGGATACACAGGGGCAGAGAGAAGGAAGAGATATAAATAATGCTTAGACGCTATGAAGAACCAAATCTAGTATTTAACAAGTCTTCTGAAAAACACATACTTTATACATATGTATATTATGAGTGTATGTATATAACTAAAAACTATATAACAAAATTCACAGTGTCAGGCAAGGGAAACCTCCCTTTGGGCTGTTGGTCATGGTGGTGCATGAGACTCTCCAAAGCATACTGGTTATTGCCACAGCCCTTGATGGCCTCCCAGAACTTGAAGGTAAAGCCCTACCCTATTTTGGAAGATCTGACATACTTGAGACATAGGATTTGGAGTATTGAGCTGGAGCAAACCTGTAAGCTACCTTCCTGATTAGCTTTCATAGTGTCAGAGGATACTATTCAAGCTGCCAAGGTAGAAAATCAATAAAGTATCCTACTCAGCTGTAAAGTCTATGAACTACAGAATGAACAGCCCAGCAAACTATCTCTATTGATGTAGTAGTGGCACTTTTATCTTGAGGGTAGTCAACAACTCTGGAAATTATACATGATACTATAAAAATAGCCAAGCACACATGACTGGAGATGTCGTGGATCCTAGAGAAAAACTTACTTCTATTACTTCCCTAGATCAGTGCAACTTCTTACTGTATTCTAGGTACATACCATTATATATACAGACAAGTGTGCCTCTCACCACTCATCAAAGAAGCTTCTTTTTGCAGCAGATGGAGACTATAAGAAGGTTCCACAACTGGCTAAATGCAGAGAACAAGTGACTGTGATATCCCCAAACCCAAGTGACACATCTACAATGCAAACTCTATACACAGAGCTCAGGGAAAATCCTGGAAGAGGGGAGTAGAAGGAATGAATGTAAGAACCAGACTGACCTGCTGCTAGCTAATGCATTCTAGACGTAATAGGGAAATTGCACACTATGGTAGTCTAAGAGGTCTGAATAATGATAAAGCCAGTTGACATGTCAAGGTGAATGGAGAGAATGTCACAGGGACCCACCTTGAAATGAAGAGCTACAGGCAATCAAAGATGCTGAGGGAGGGTGGATTTGTTTTCTTCAGAGACTAGCTCCCTGAGAGGTTGTCTAATCCCAAATAAGTAGCCCTAAATACAGGTACCACTAAATGGATGCAGTGAATTACTTATTTATTTACAAATGTACATATGTATATGTAACAATAATAACCAAAGGACAAGAATCTGGGAGGGAGTAAGGGGACAGAGGAAGTGTTGGTTGGGGACTGGGACAAATGGAAAAAATGCAAAGACAATACTCATGTATGAAATTCTCAAAAAATCTGCCTCTATTGTTATAGAAAGCAGAATGTAACATATAATACAGATTTTATAATATATATATATATATATATATATATATATATATAAACACAAGTATTAGTTCTTGGTGTTTCAACTAATTAAGCTAGTAAGTTAATTCTTCTCAGTTTTCTCATGTCTCTTGGTGGAGATGCATGAAGCGCAAAGCCCCATCACAGTGGCCAGCACATAGAGGAAGTCTATAAATATAATATGCTTATTACTCAAGGTAATATATGATTTTCCTTGATTCTTACTCTTCTTTCATATATCTTGCTAAGAGAACTTGACTACACAGTGCTGACTCTGAACTCTAGGCTTTGCCCGATGGTCTGTGAGCAGTCTGGAGGTTAAGATGGGCTTTTACTGCTGAGTTTTCTCTCTTACACTCTACGATCATTATAACAATATTCATTAGATATCTTGGCTTTTGAGACAGGATCTCATGTAGTCCCAGCTGGTCTTGAACCTGGTACTTAGCTGAGGATGGTCTTGAACTCCTTATTTTCCTACCAAATACCGAGATTACAGGTGCATGCTACTAAGACTAGCTCAAAAATTATTAAGCACCAAGTAATCTACAGTCTGAGGGATAAAAAGGCAGATAAAGAGATCTGGATTCATCGCGCATCTTGCAGCCACCCCAGCAAGTACATTCTATTTTTTTTTTTTAATTTATTTCTGTATGTGTATGAATGTATTGTCTGCATGCAGGTCTGTGCACCCGTGTCGTGCAATGCCGCGGAGGTCAGAAGAGGGTCTTGGATTCCCCTGGAACTGGAGTTCTCCTGGAATTGGAGTTTCAGACGGTTCTCGGCCGCCATGTGGGTGCTGGGGATCGAACCAGGGTCCTCTGCAAGAGCGTCGGCACTCCTAACCGCTAGGCTATCTCTCCAGCCCGCAAGTACATTCTAAATCCGTCAAACTCAACCAATCTCTAATGGTGGAAACCCAATGTGAAGCCAAAATGACAGATGATTCATGTAAGGCTCTGAGTGTACTAAGGGGCTTTGATGTGCATTATTGCAGCAGTAGAGAAGTTATTTTGAAAATTGCTATTGAAAACTGAGGTACTGTCAAAAACTTAATATGCCCAGCATTGGCCCTGGGATCAGTGGGCAGATACTACAAAGCTGCTGGGAAGGCTGGGGAACTGCAGGTCCATTTCGTGTAGCATAAAACATTTAGTCAGAAATATTGTCTGTGAAAAAAAGAAAAAAAATGTCTGCGACATCTAGGGACAGAAAAGGTATTTAATAAATGCATGAGCTTAAGGCAAGCAGCTTCCAGGTGGACTATTAAGAATAGGATTCTGCTTAGAATGTTTGCTCACACACAGCCAAACTCAGCAAAGAACTGGTTGTGAGTAGAATTAAGAAATATATAGTGACCCCCAAATGCTTGAATTTTGGAGAACAGCAAAATAAAAGTATTTTTTTAAAAAAGCAGCAAATGATGGCATAATATGGGAGCAAAAATCAAGCCACACATATATGGAAATACTTATCAGAAAGGCTGATAGGAGGCATTTAATAAATTTAGGATCTTGGAGCTGGAGAGATGGCCTAGCGGTTAAGAGCGCCGACCGCTCTTGCAGAGGACCCGGGTTCGATCCCCAGCACCCACATGGCGGCCGAGAGCCGTCTGAAACTCCAATGACAGGAGAGCTCCAGTTCCAGGGTAGTCCGACACTCTCTTCTGACCTCCGCGGCGTTGCACGTCACGGGTGCACAGACGTGCATGCAGACAGTACATTCATACACATACGGAAATAAATAAAATTAAAAAAAAAATAAATTTAGGATCTTAAAGCAGGTCTGCTATCATGCTGTGGACACTAAACAGTAATTAGTATACTTAGTTTATGCTGTTCGTAGCTACACAGACATGTACAAATACCAAAGCTGACATTAGAAACACGAGCTTCAGGACAGTAGTCAACTGGAACATGACAACAGAGAGAAAGGATAGGGAACTGTCTGCATTTGTAGCATTTTATTTCTCTATATAAATGATATCTGAAAATGCATATTAAAGCATTAATTCTGTTAACTATAAGCAATGTGTACATGGGTATCTTTTAAGTCAGCTTATTTTTCTCAATTTTTAAATATGTTTCAGTATACAGTATTAAATCAGTTATTCATAGGTTAAAAATAATAAGATAATATTTAAGTAATAAATTATGAGTTTTTCTTCTTGGACCATCTTTAAATACATTGGTCATTTAAGATTGCATGTATGTGTGTAATGTAATAAAAGAGAAACAAATGTATCCATATATTTGCACAACTAGCCACTAAAGAAGAAATATAACCCTAATTATTTGCACCAGTTATATTTTAAAAATCCTTTGCCAGTGCATGCCCTGAATTATAGCACACATTGGTGTGTACATTTGGTACTGTAACCAAAACCAGAAGCACAGGTCAAGCATGTTGAGGCAAGTAGGCAGTACAGATCTTCATCAGGTGTTGCCCTGGGCTCCAAATATCCCAGAACTCAATGGTACCCTGTCTTTTCACAGGTCCCTGAATTGTTTTAGAAGGAGACACTGTGGGAGGAGAAAGGGGTAAGATGGTGGGTACCAGGTGAAGAGGTGGGGGTGAGTGGGGAGTGGTCTACTAACGAGATGCTCAGAGAACGAGGCACTGATTTTTCAAAATACTAACTAAACATCCAGACTTTTCAGTGAATTGAATTGTTTTTAAAAAGAATGCACTAAAACTGAAGACACATTGTAGAGCTGTTCTTTTCCTTCTATAGTAAATTATCTGGGGATCCAGTGGGGATATAGCCCTCTTTTATTATTGTTTAATGACTCCCATTTACCTAAGCCTGGGCAAATAATATCTGTGCATATTCATTCAGCCACACAATTACCTCATGTGAATTTTTTATTTGAAAATTTTGAACCATATTCCTTCATTTAAGAGGCTGCATTGTGGGGCTGGAGAAAGGGCTCAGCAGTGAAGAGCACTAGCTACACTTGCAGAGGACCAAGTTTCCACTCTCAGCATGAACATGGCAGCTAGTAATTGTGCCTAACTCCCGTTCCAGAGGAATCTAGTACCCTTTTCTGGCCTCCATGGACATTGCATGATAGGTGTAGTACTTACATACATTCAGGCCATATACTTATAGGCATAAAATAAAAAATAAAAAGAGGTTGTATTAAGAAGCAATTTTTACAATACAAAATGTTTCTTTTTTTAAATTAGTTCTTTATTTTTTTCATTTTTTAACAATCAGTAATACTTTATGAGTATAAGCATCCTTCATGTAAAACCAATTTGCAAGCAGTTGTGCCCAAACCCACACAGCCCATGGGTCCCACCATCCAGCTGTGTGTGTGGGGGGGGGAGTTTGTATGTTCAATCAAGTTGATCAGATGAGTGTCTAGACTATATTGCTGTAGCTTCACCATTCACCCCAATCACAACCCTTACATTCTACCACACCACCTCTTCTGCAGATTGTTCCCTAGGCTTAGAAAAGGGGCACAGGTGGACACGGATCAAAGCAGTCTACTTTCTCTGGAGCTGTTGTCTTGGACTCTGGTCAATTCTGGCTGTTTCCTTTCATGGGCTGACAGTTTGTCCAGGAATAACCTTCCAATCTTACTAATGAAGCACAAGCAATTAGATATATAGGTATTTAAACAGTACTAATTGTTGTGGTAGGTTACTTTGGTATAGACATAGATGTTTGGATGTTATGTTGATCTATGAATTACATTTTTTCTGTAAAATATGACAGGGTCTTACTGTAGCTTATAACATCTTCTAACCACTAGAGGATGTAAGCTTGTGGCATCAGCCATGGGTTATTCCTCCAAGGAGAGAGCTAATAGCCAATTAGATTTGGGATATACAGGCATATGGCTGCCACTGCTGCACAGTATTTCCAGGCAGGTGAGGTGTAGCTGGTGCTGATGGAGGAGTCTTGCTTGAATCAAGGAGACCTATATTTGCTTTATTGGTTTAGTGGCCTTTGGCAAACACTCTCTGGTATTCCAGAGACCAACTGCACACTTGCAAGTGCGGTGTCAATGCATCTTTCCCATGCTTACATCAGGTCTTCGACAGCAGGGCCTTATTGCCTCTCTTCTTGCAGGTATCCCACTTTACAGGCAAGAAGCCAGGCATGGTCGTGCACGCCTTTAGTCCTAGCACTTGGGATACAGAGGCAGGTGGATCTTTGTGAGTTCAAGGCCAGCCTGGTCTACAGAGTGAGTTCCAGGACAGCTGGAACTACAGGGAGACCCTGTCTCGAAAAGACCACAAAAAAAAAAAAAAGAAAAATAAAATGAAAATATTTCTTTACACAGTGAGACTAGTTTATCTTCAAATACTTTCACAGCTCAACAGTAGCATTACCTGTGGATGGAATTATAATTTGTTTCATTAAATATACTACTTGCATAAGTGTGTTTTCAAGATAAAATCCTAATTAAGTTTTTTAATTATTATTAAATTAAGTACAAATTTCAAAAAAATTCATTTCAATTTCTTATTAATATTGAAATTCAACTGTTTCATGGTTATGACATAGGTGAATGAACTGATGCATCTTTCTCTATTTCTCTCATACTCAGAAAACCACACTAGCTCAGAAAAATTGTGACCAAAATTCATGCTTTTAACCATTAGACAGTTTAGCAATCCAAGAGAAAATGCAAGCACCAATTACAATTCAAGCATCATTATAGGATTCCCCCTACCCAAAAAAAAAAAAAAAAACAGTGGCAGAGACAGGGATAGACTCTTGGTGCCTGGGAATGTAATCCCAGTGAGCTAGTAGCAATCAGAAAATATTTTAAACTAGAAACACTTGTTCACCATGGTAGCAATAATCCCGAGGGAAATACTTAGACCACTAATTCTGCACAAAGCTGGATACTGCTTTCAGAGAAATGATCTCTGACATCTTCCCAATTCAGCTTCATGCAGCTCAGAGCCTTTGCATCTGGTCTACCTTTGTTGATGACAGTAAGAAAAATACATTAAAATGTATCATTTTAGCTTGATAACCCATGGTGCTTTCTTTTTTTATAATACTTTTATTGATGTTTTGTGTATTTCAGACATCATTTCTCAGTTCAGTTTAGATATATTCCACTTTCCCTTCCCCCCGCCCCAGATCATACACTCTGCCTTAACTATCCTGCATCTTTCTCTCCTCCTTTAATTTAATATTACTCTAAAATATGAATACATACTTTCCACCCATATACAGTAATTACAGAGTCTGAAAGTAAGTGGTGGATCAATTCTAGAGCTGTTAAGAGATTTACATTATAACAACATAGTTGCTTTCAGATTATCAGAAATATAACAATGATGTTTTTCAACTTGCCTTTCATCTGGGGATTTGGTGTTAGCATCCGCAAATGAGGGAGACCATTTACCACTTGTTTGTCTGGGACTGTGTTACTTCACTTAGCATAATGGCTTTAAGTTCCATCCATTTACCTGCAAAGTTCATGATGTCACCCTTCTTTACCGCTGAGTAGTACTACATTGTGTAGATGTACCACATTTTTGTCATCCACTCGTCAGTGAGGGGTATTTGGGTTGGTTCCAACTCCTTTCTATTGTGAAGAGAGCTGCAATAAACATGGATGTGCATGTATCTTTGCAGAAGGATGAGTCTTATGGGTATACACCCAGGAGTGGTATGGCTGAGTCAGGTTGTAGGCTCATTTTGAGTCTTTTAAGGGTTCTCCACACTGCTTTCCATAATGGTTGTACAAGTTTACATTCCCACCAGCACTGCTCTCCTTTCCCAGCAACCTCTCCAGCATTTGGTGTCTTTTGTGTTCTTGATCTTAGCCAGTCATATCACAGTGAGATGATATCTGAGAGTGGTTTTAATTTGTATTTCCTTTATTATTAATGATGTTGGACACTTTTTAAGATGTTTCTCAGCCATCTTTACTTCCTCACTAGTGAAGTCTCTGTTCATCTCTTACTCCATCTTTTGAGTATGTCATTTGTTTTCTTACTTCTTTGTTTTTGAGTAGTCTATATATTCTTACTGTTAATGGTCTGTGAGATGAATCACTGGTGAAGATATCCTCCCACTCTGTGGGTTTTCTCTTCACTTCCTTGATTGTTTCTTTCGCTGTACAGAAGCTTTTGAGTTTGATGAGATCATACTTGTCCACTGTTGACCTTATTTCCTGTGCAGCTACTGTCTGATTTAGACATAAGTGTCTTGGAGGTTGTTACCAACCTTTTCTTCTATCACTTCAGTGTTTCTGGTTTCATGTTGAGATCTTTGATCCCCTTGGAGTTCATTTTTGTACAGGGTGAGAGGTAGGGATTTAATTTTGCTCTTCTACAATTGGTGATCCAGTTTTGTCAGCACTATTTGCTGAAGGTGCTATCCTTCCTCCATTGAGGATTTTTTGCCCTTTTGTCAAATATAAGGAGGCTGAAATTGTATGAGCTCAAGTTTGGATCTTCAGTTCTGTTCCATTGGTCAATGGGTCTGTTTTTGTGCTAGTACCAGGCTGTCTTTATGACTATGGCCCTGTAATATAGCTTGAAGTCTAGTAGAACAACACTCCCCCCCCAACAGATTGCATTTTTCATTCAGGGTTGCTTTAGCTCTTTGGGGTCTTTTGTTTTTCCACATGAATTTAAGGATTTTTTTTGCAAGTCTGTGAAAAAGCTCATGGGGATTTTGATTGGGTTTGCATTGAATCTGTACATCAATTTGGGTAAAATGGACATTTTTACTATATTAATTTTTCCAATCCACGAGCATGGGAGGTCTTTCCATCTTTTGATGTCATTTTCAATCTCCTTTTTTAGGAGTTTAAAATTTTTGCTGTAGAGACCTTTGGTATCTTTGGTTCAGTTTGTTTCCAGGTATTTTATTATTTGGGGGGCTATTGTGAGTGGGAAGGTCTTCTTATATTCCTTCTCTACTTGTTTATTGTTGGTGTAAAAAAAGGCTACTGATTTTTCCAGGTTAATTTTGTATCCTGCCACTTTACTGAAACTCTTAATCATTTCTAGAAGTTTTCTGGTAGAGTTTTTAGCATCCTCTAGGTAAACTATCCTATCATCTGAAAAAGGGGATAGCTTAACTTCTTCTTTTCTGATTAGTACTCCTTTAATTTCCTTCTCTTGTCTTATTGCCCTAGCAAATGTTTTGAGCACTATGTTGAAGAGGAGTGGCAATAAGGGGAAGCCTTGCTGGGTTTCTGCCTTTAAGGGAAATGGTTCCAATTTTTTCTCCATTTAGGATGATGTTGGCAGTGGGTTTGCTATATATGGCTTTGATCATGTTGAGGAATGTTCCCTTCAGTCTGATTCTCTCTAGGACTTTAAACATGAAGGGATGCTGTATCTTTTCAAAGGCTTTTTCTGCATCAATTGAGATAATCATGTTGTTTTTGTCTTTCAGTCCATTTATGTGTTTTATGATATTTATTGATTTACATATGTTGAACCATCCCTGCATCTCTGTTATGAATTCAACTTGGTCATGATGGATGATCTTTTTGATTTGGGTCTGTATGTGGTTTGCAAGTATTTTGTTGAGAATTTTTGCATCTGTATTCATTAATGAGATGGGTCTATAGCTTTCTTTTTTGGGTTGCATCTTTGCCTGGTTTTGGTATTAGAATGATGCTGGCTTCATAGAAGGAATTTGGAAGAATTCCTTCTGTTTGTAGCCTTCTAAATTATGCATGTATCATATTGTGATATCCTATGCTTTGCTTTCAATTTGATTCATCATTACAGTACCCATTTCACTAGACTTGAGCTATAGTAAGTACATCTGAACTTGGTTTATGACCACATTGTGCTCACACAAGTGTACAATATTCAGTAAATTGTCTTATGTGCTAATCATCACATGCTGAAAAAACAGTCATAAAATTATTAAGCATGAAGTAAGCTACTACTAAGGTGTATGCTGACAGCATTTACAATGAAAGTAGCATATTGTTAAGCTGTGAAGGCTCTCTTGTTTAATTTATAATCAAATAAAATATAGTCATCTCCATTCAGTAAAAACATTGGGGTCACATATTCCATGAAGTTAATGAGACCAGCAAAGAAATTTAAAAAATAAAGCTGATGGGGCTGGAGAGATAGCCTAGCAGTTAAGAGCGCCGACTGCTCTTGCAGAAGACCCGGGTTTGATCCCCAGCACCCACATGGCGGCTGAGAACTGTCTGTAACACCAATTCCAGGAGAACTCCAGTTCCAGGGGAATCTGACGCCCTCTTCTGACCTCCGCGGTATTGCATGACACAGGCGCACAAACCTCCATGCAGACAATATATTCACATAAATAAATATAAATAAATAAATAAATAAATAAATAAATAAATAAATAAATAAATAAAATAAAGCTGAAAAAGCACTCATGTCAGAAAAGAAGAGAAAGCATTTCCAGGCTAATGTAAGTGCAGATTTTACAGAGCATGTTGAAGGAAAAAAAAAAAGGTTCCCTTAGATGATAGCTAATAGAGAATTTGGAGCATTTGCAGGGGTGACAAAAACAGTCCTGAAACAAAGCAACAGTTTTGTTCCAGAATAGTATAGTTACACAGAGACTCAATTGGACAGGGCAGTGCAAATGGAAACAGCAGCCAGTGCAGAACAGAAATAATACCAAGTTCCCCCACAATGACGTTCACTGGCTTCTCAGTGAAGAGAAAACTCAGTTGATAGTAGCACCCAGTATATGCTACTTATATTGTCTGGTTTATTTTTCATAAAATAGGTAGATGTATAGACAGCGTGTCAGATTTGCATTTATCCAATCCCAAGTATTATTTTAGCACTTACTAAATGTATTTTATATACATAATCAATTTCATCATCATGCCAAATTTGCTGTAGATAATATTTTATATTTGTTTAAGTATGGGGAATCTAGGCAACAGAAAAGTTCAGTACTAAGTTGTAGGTCACCCATGTGGCATGTGGAGAGCCACAGTTGAAAACTAGGCAGTCGGACTACACAGGCCATTTCTCAATATTGTGCTGTTTATAAAGAATCTCCCAGGTTTCCTTAAACTAATAAATTCACATTTTAAAACATTTATTTAGTACTATTGAAAGGCTCTACATTAACCTTAGGACTATGACTCCTTACTGTTTACATGTTTACACAACTGAAAAAAGAAACAAAACCCAGCCAGATCTCATGAGACTAAACTGTATATGAAATACAATGTGGGGCACAAAGGAAGGAATGGTCAGCACAAAATGATTAACTACTATCCCTAACTCTAACACTCAGTTTGTCTCTTGTCTTCTTAAAAATTCCATATAAAGCATAATTATAGTATCATAATTATAAGTATCATATATCTCAACCAGTCTTTCTTCCTCTGTGGCCACACTCTCTTCTCTCCTTCCTTTATGCTTTCTTTCCATCCTTCATTCTCTCCTTCTATTAGTATTTCCAATCACAGCCTAGTACAAGACACTTTCTGCACATTTTCCCAATGCAGTATGAGCTATGCTAATAACAAAGTATCTTAAATAGAAAAAATGTCTTTGAAGTATTCAGAAATTCTCACTTCAGCCTTACCTTCCCCTGTCTGTGCTACACTGCACAGCTTCCTGGCTATCACTGCAGGCCTATCAACACTAAGTGGTGTCCTACATGAGCAACAGGATGCAGAGCTTTTGACTGACCTTCAGCCAGCAGTGGCATCATGCACCTTCATCTTCCATCTCAACAGAACCTGCCAATACACCTGGAGACAAAACACTGAATTCTGAGAAAGTTGGGCAAATGTACCTGGGCTAAATAAGGAGGTATGAAAATTAATGCTGGGCAACCTTAAGCATTTTTTTCCTTATGATTTAAAGTTCATCCTATGGAGGCTGAAATACATGTGAGGTTTAAAATGTCCACAAAGAGATATATAGAAGACAAAAAAATGAATGGAAGTTATTAATGATATTAGGAAAGGAATACAGAAGCAATTGATATGTCACTTTGTGACCTGATACTAATATGTTGCTAGATTTTGTCTTATTTTATTCTTCCCAAATCACATTGTTTCTTTAAAAGAATCTTGTAAATAAAAGGGACTTAAAGATACTTGCCTTTTGATTCACATCTCTGTTGGTAATGGTATAATCTATATTACATTAGATTTATTTAAGCCTCTGGTCTTTCTGGCCCTAAGAGAAACTCTAGTGTTATATTGATGACTATTCTATATTCAAAGGGAGAATGCCCTGGAACAGAGGGAAGAGAAATCAGGCCTTCTCTTAGCAGAGGCAAATATTTCACAGAGTGGCCCACCAAAGCCCTTGTAGTATGCAGTGTGCTTCTAGCAGTCCCATGAAGGTAGCTGCCTCTCACACTCCTTAGGTCTTGTTGTCATTTTTGACATTGTGTCTCCAGCAATTCATAATTCAGTGACTGACTTCTTGCACTCTCCAAATTTTTGCCACAGTACTTACTGATCTCTGGCATATTATGTATCTATGAATTTGTAGAGTGCCAGTCTCATTCTTCCTCAATGAGGAGTAACTTTGGTTTGTTCACTGGTCTGTTGTTGGGGCTGTGCCATGATTCTCAGGTAATTTGTGCTTATTATAAGCTGAGTGAATGAATAATGAATTAGTAAACTTGCAGACTCAGACTTGTTCAAGTTCTCCTGTCAAACTGCTAGTAGAATCCAGACTCAAACTCAAGATTCAACATTTTCATCTTATTCTCATTCTAAAAGATATCCTAACAGCTGCCTTTGAGGTCATATGCCCAGAGGGTGGAAATAATTCATAAAATTCTGGCCACATAGTGGATACTCAATGCACGCTCTCTCATCTGACTCTGGGTAACTGAGAATACTTCCCCACCATATGAAGTTATGATTTTGCACATGTGTGAAAGCCTTTGAAACACTTCAGTGGAGGAAAAGAGACACAGGCAGATCCTTGGTAGGTTCCAAGGAGAATTAGATTAAAAAGCATCTACAGTAAATAAAGCCTAATGTTTGAAGAAATTCATTGAGATCCCATAAACATTTCCTTTATTGCACATTCAACCCAGCTTTTCTCCTCTGACCTTTTCCAAATGAGACATAATTTTTGTTCTGCTGAACTTGGTACATGCTCATTGTAGAAATTTATAAAGACACAGACAAACCTACAGAGGAAAAACGAAATCCCCTGTATGAAATCCCAGTGCACAGAATAAATATGACTATCTGTATGCCTCTGTATGATGTCCTGCACACACAAATGTATATGGTAAAAGTGAGCTTTTAGAGCACCTGCTGTACATCCCCTGACTTTAACCAATTAGCAAATGCTGGCCAATCCATTGAGCATTCTTACAAGATTAGTTCAGATAAGTACACAAATCTTGCATGAATGGAAAGTATCTGATTCACCTCTCCCTAGATTAACAGATATCTTATTGCCCAAAGTTATTTATTTGTGGAAAAAAGGTCATACAAATATCTTGTAAGTAAAAAATATTTATAAACTTTTTGGCAGTTTCCATAGAATTAATTTCTTTTGTGGAATTGTTAGGTCAAAGGATCTGGGCACTTTAATGCTGTGAGGTGTGTTCAGGGCCCCCACCTAAAAAATATGAAGTAAAGCTCACTAATGATGCTTTGCCACAAATTTGTGCCAAAGTAATATGATTTAAGTACATATTTCCACCCCATAGTCATTTGTTAATCAACATCTATATTTTTGCACAATAACATGTTCATTAGCTAGCACATAAAAAAGTTAAACAGGAAAAAGAACACATTAAAATCAGCTATACTCTACCCAAACAAGTTGTTAACACTGGAGTAAGAACTTTCAGTCTCATTTCTTCATTTATGAATATATGTTCATAGCCATATATCTAAATACTATTAAAAATTTAATGTCAGAGGATATACATAGCTTTTTGACTAAAAATATCATGAACTTTTCTTTTTAGTTATTCATATACAGAACATTTTAGTGGTTGCTTAGTGTTCTAATACACAAATAGAATTTCTTTCACTGGGTCTCCTATTTCTGGTTAGGATGGTAATTTCAGTCATGTCAAGTTTATTTATTCTTCATAAATTTTTTTCTTCTATGTACTGAGCATGTGTGATTCTTTTATGACTAGTCTAGATTATATTTTTCAAAAGGCATAAGCATAATTTTCTTCCAAGTTCTTGGCAGCTAAGGATGTATGTGACAGAGAAGATAGCAACCGACCAAGGAGGTGCACGCCCCCAAT
The DNA here is from genome assembly GCA_009823505.1 of Rhizomys pruinosus. Taxonomy (NCBI): domain Eukaryota; kingdom Metazoa; phylum Chordata; class Mammalia; order Rodentia; family Spalacidae; genus Rhizomys; species Rhizomys pruinosus. Next base: position 667,760 of record VZQC01012184.1, read on the forward strand.
TCAACATGCAAAAGACAGTCACTGTCTTCACCCCAATTCAAAGCATTTCATTCAGGCTTAATGAGTCATCCATGTCTGTTACTGGAAAACAGGAAATCTTAAGTTCCAGTCCAGTTCTGACATCACTGGCTTTTGTAGTCTAGAACAACATCTTGTTCTACCAATTACATTCTGTACAACGGACATGGTATTTACTGACTTAACTTGCCAGGATGGGCAAAGTGCATGCCATGTCACATTTTAGAAGGAAAGATGAGTGAGCAACTAGCTGCAACTTAGGCCATGCTGTTGACCAATGAGAATTCAACTCCGATAATAATATTATATGGCCACTCTGTTGATTTGGAGAGTCTACTCTGTTATGCTCTAGTGACCTAATTACCTGACTTTGTAGTAGAATAACTGATTCTCCTGCAATGTTCTATTTCTAAGAAGGCAGGTGCTGAGCCATCTGGTCCTAAAATCTTCCCCTTGTAGTCCTGCACTAGCCAACCCTTGTAGTGTGGCCTCCATTCTTTGCATGGTCTAGAGACTCACATTCATTCTTTTCATCTCAGCCCCTACCTATTTGCTTTAAGTCACATTTACATTTTGAGCCCACTGAAATCTCTCCAAACCTTCCCTTAGCCTCTTTGTAAGTCCTTTGTCTGTGGAAAATATGGACTTTCAAGTTTGTGAGCCCTTCTCTCTGTCATGAGAGATTCTGATTGTTATCAAAATAAAGACCAACATTATTTTACATGGGCCATCTGTGCAGGATTCTCCAAAATTTTCTCCAATAGTTTTCTTCCTCATCCTGCACCTGTGATCCTAGTTTGTTTGAGTCATTCTCTGTACATGGACATCTCACACACTCTTCACTCTATATGAACAGTCCAATACCAACAGCTCCCTGCCAGCCCACCTTCTCAAGCTTACAGTCTGATCCATAACATCTGCACTCAGACACCATTTCCTTAAAGAACACATCCTGCACTTCCCATTCTAAGTCATATTCTTTTTCTCAAGAGTTCTCACGTCCTCTGAAAATCATCTTGTCTAATATGGTTATTATTTTATATACATGTATTAATGCCTGTCACCGATAAACAATTATGACTCCCATTAGTACATACAAATTAGTGATTAATCTTATAAATTTACCATCACAATCTTCCACAACTCCAGTAACATATAAGAAATCCAAATTTAAGCTGAGTGTGGTGGCACGTAAATCTAATTCCCCCACTGGGGAGTGAAAGGCAGGCAGATCTCTCTGAGATCAAGGCCACCCTGTTCTACATAGCAAGTTCCATGCCAGGAAGAGCTATAATGAGATCCTGTCACAAAAAAAGGGGGGCTGGAGAGATGTTTCAGTGGTTAAGAGCACTGGCTGCTCTTGCTGAAAATTCAGGTTTCAATCCCAGTTCCCATATGTCAGCCAATAATTATTTGTAACTCCAGTTTCAGGAGGTCCAACGCCTTCTTCTGTCCTCCATAATGGACATGATACAACACAGACGCACTTACATACAAGCAGGCAATACATTCCTACCCATAAAATTTAAATATATATACATTTAAATACAAAAGAAATAACTGAAGGAACAAACTTTCTCTACCCTTTACCTGAATCATGTTTAGCATATGTCACTAACTTTGTACAAATGATAACAACTTGGTTTCAGGTTTACCATCCTCTAAGAAGCAAGATCAAAAACATTTGATTATCTAAAAACTTTAATGAGTTTCCTTTTTCTTACTCAGCAACATACTGGTAACTTTGTTTTCACATTTTTATTTTTTTATTTTTTATACATCTGTATGTATACCAAAGTAACCTACCATAACAATTAGTACTGTTTAAATACCTATATATCTAATTGCATGTGCTTCATTAGTAGGATCGAAAGGCTATATATTATACTGTTTAAATACCTATATATCTAATTGCATGTGCTTCATTAGTAGGATCGAAAGGCTATATATTATACTGTTTAAATACCTATATATCTAATTGCATGTGCTTCATTAGTAGGATCGAAAGGTTATGCCTGGACAAGCTGGCAGCCCATGAAAGAAAACAGCCAGAATTGACTAGAGACCAAGACAACAGCTCCAGAGAAAGTAGACTGTTTTGCTTCTCATCCACCTGTGCCCCTTTTCTAAGTCTAGGGAACAATCTGGGGAAGAGGGGGCGTGGTAGAATGTAAGGGTTGCGATTGGGGTGAATGGTGAAACTACAACAATATAGACTGGACACTCGTTTGATCAACTTGATTGAACATACTGGTAACTTTGTAACAAAAATAAAGATATTTGGTACTTAAATTCTCTTCATAAAGATGCCTGAGAAACAGAGTGAAAATGTGTTTAAACTGCTATCAAGGGAGAAGGTCAATACAAGAAGGAAGGTATCAATGGTGATAGGTGAGCCATGGCTAAGCTGCCACTGTCAGCCGTAGATGGAGCCCAAAGGAGAAGGTCCCCACACGGAGGAGGGATGTCCTAGGTGTCCACCATCCCCATTTACTCTTAGACATTTAGCATTCAAATAATTGACCTTTATCAAAGATAGCTTTATATGGATTTGTAGACCCTCCCTCCAGTTAACAAGTGAAAAGTTTCTGTTAATTGACTACTTAAGTTTAGTTTCATCTAAATAGAGAATGTTCATTTTCTTCAAAAGATTAAGCAGTTTATTTCTGTATAGTGCCAAAACCTAGAGCAAAATAAATGGACCAGCACATGTAAGAAAGCAGCATGTTCATGAGTGTCACTGATGGTGGGTGTCATATAATATTCCCTGAGGTATCAGATATGAACATAGAGCAGATTGTTGCATAAGGGGGAAATGATGAGTAGAAGACAGATTTCTCAGCCCAATGTGCTGGCCCATGGCTTTAATCACAGCACTGAGGGGGCAGAGGCAAGTGGATGCCTATGAGTTTGAGTCCAGTCTGGTCTACAATGGAAATTTCAGACCAACTGGGGACTACAGAGAGACCCTGTCTTTAAAAAAACAGATTTCTCAAAATGCATATTTCTTTTAAAAATATTTTAATTATTACTTTATTTTATGCGCATGAGTGTATTGTCTGCATTGTATAAGTATACCCATGTCACGCAATCCTTATAGAAGTCAGAAGAGGGCTTAGATCCCCGGGAACTGTAGTTGTTAACTGCCATTTGGGTGCTGGGAATCAAACCCATGTAATCTGCAAGAGCAGCCAGGTATCTTAACAAATAAGACATCTCTCCAGCCCCTCAAAATGCATATTTCAAAACTCTACTCTTTAATGCAATAGTTTGGGACTAATGTTGAAAGTACCTTTCATCAAAATCAGAAGAATTTGGAGTAAGACCAGAAAAAAGATATCTAGCACTTGCATAAGGGAGAGGATAATTGTGTGTTTGAGTCCCCAGCTGTGCTGAACTTAAGTCTCTGAGAACTTAGCAGAAGGTGGCACATGAGCTTACTCCAAACTTATTAGTGCACTATTCTTATTTGCTTTCACTCTATATTTTTTCACTTGGAAACATATTCATAAAATATTTTAAATATATCTTAATATGGAGTTTTCAGAGTTAAAGAGATGGCCCTCTAATGTAAAGGAACAGTATAAATCATCATATTTTGTGTGAAAATGGGTCCTTGAAGTATCAGTGACAATTGGCTGCTTCCTCTTAAAATAGAGCTAGGCTTTGGTGATTCACCAAACTAACGCATTCATCTGATAAAACACAGTCCTTGGCACCAAACTAACCCATTCATCTGATAAAACACAGTCCTTGGTGGAGAACTGATCAGTCACTGAAGCTTTGAAGTCACCCTGTCTACTGCCACCCACATCTTTCCTCGAAGCTGAGGAAGCTGAGCCTCATTATTAGCATCTGGTGGTCTTTGCTTTATCCTGTCTTTTCTGGGAAATGATGAGAGATACTTTTCCCTTCACTTGCTACTTCTTTTATTGGGATCCATGCAGAGCTTTTATCACTAGCATCTTTCACTTTGATCAATAAAAAAGACAAGATTCTGCCAATTGTCATGCAAACATCTTATTAAAAGCTCAAAAAGATGATATCTTAAAGTGGTTTTCACTTGCATTTCCTTAATGATTAGTGATGATGAACAGTTCTTGAGGTGTTTCTCAGCCATCTCTAATTCCTCACTTGTGAAGTCTCTGTTCAGTTCTTTGCTCCATCTTTTGAGTGGGTCATTTGTTTTCTTTTTTCTTTGTTTTTTGAGTAGTTTATATATTCTGGAAATCAATGCTTTGTCAGATGGATCTGCAGTGAAGGTTTCCTCCCACTCTGTGGGATTTCTCTTCACTTCCTTGATTGTTTCTTTTGATGTACAGAAGCTTTTGAGTTTGATGAGGTCCCATTTGTCAATTGTCGACCTTAATTCTTGTGCAGCTGCTGTCTGATTTAGGAAGTCTTTTCCTACGCCTATGTCTTGTAGTCTGCTGCCAACTTTTTCTTCTATCACCTTCAGAGTTTGGGGTTTCACGTTGAGGTCTTTAATCCATCTGGAGTTGACTTTTGTACAGGGTGAGAGGTAGGGGTTTAATTTCATTCTTCTACAAGTGGTGATCCAGTTTTGCCAACACCACTTGCTGAAGATGCTGTCTTTTCTCCATTGTGGTTTCTTGGCCCCCTTGTCAAATATGAGATGGCTGAAATTGTATGTGCTCAGATTTGGATCTTCGGTTTTGTTCCATTGGTCAACAGGTCTGTTTTTGTGCCAGTACCAGGCTGTTTTTATGACTATAGCCCTGTAGTATAGTTTAAAATCTGGTATAGAGATCCCTCCTGTGTAGCTCTTTTCACTCAGGATTGATTTGGCTATTCGGGGTCTTTTGTTTCTCCAAATGAATTTAAGAACTTTTGTTTCCAAGCCTGTGAAGAAACTCTTGGGGATTTTGATTGGGATTGCATTAAATCTATACAAGAGTTTTGGTAAAATGGACATTTTTACAATGTTAATTTTCCCAATCCATGAGCATGGGAGGTTTTTCCATCTTCTGAGGTCTTCTTCAATTTCTTTCTTTAAGGGTTTAAAATTTTTGTTGTAGAGGTCTTTGGTGTCTTTGGTTAGGTTTGTTCCTAGGTATCTTATTGTTTTTGAGGCTATTGTGAGTGGGAAGGTCTCTTTGAATTCTTTCTCCAGTTGCTTGTTCGCGCTCCTTATTAAACCGCTTATAGCGCCATCTGCTCCAAGCCCACCAATCGTCAGTTCTTGATGCAGTCTTTTCTGTTGGTTGGTTGTGCTGTTTCCAAAATGCATTACGCCCAACTGCTTTGTACAAATGCTCAGGGGGCCCCACACAAGAAATAATTTACAACTGGGTAATTGGCCACCTAGCATCTCACAGATGAGTGATACTATTTCGTTTGTTGTTTTTTTTTTTTTTTTTTTTGGGACTGTGTTACTTCACTAGCATGATGTTCCTCTAGCTCCATGCCATTTTCCTACCAAAGCTCGTGGATGGTCCGTCTTTTCTTTATGCCGCATAGATAGTCCCAATTGTGTAGATGGTACCCACATTTTCGATCATCCACTTGATCAGTTGAAGGAGCAGTTAGGTTGGTTCCAGCTCCGTGCTATGTGAAGAGCGCTGCAATAAACATGGACGTGTCATTATCTTGTGGTGGATAAGTACTTTGTTGGGTATGCCTAGGAGTGGTATGGTCTGGTGGGTGGCAAGTTCACCAATTCCAAGTCTTCCAAGGGTCTCCCACTCTGCTTTCCATAGGGCTGTATGAAGCTTACATACTCCCACCAGCTAGTGGTTGCGTGTTCCCCTTTCCCCACAAGACTCTCCAGCACTTGTGGTATCATTGTTTTCTTGAACTCTAGCAAGTCTTTATTGGAAGAAAGATGTATATCTTAAAGCGGTACTGGCAACAAAACAATAGAAGCCTGTTTGACCATGGAACAAAACCGAAGATCAAAACTCGTGACACATCCTAATTTCAGCTCACCTATATTTGACAGGAGGGGCAAGAAACCACCAGTGGAAAGAAAAGACAGCATCTTCTCCACAGTGGTGTTTGGACAAAACTGGATCCACCACTTGTAGAAGAATTGGAAATTACCCTAAAACCCTACCGGACTAGCAACCTCTCGCCCTGTACAAAAGTCAACTCCAAGTGGATCACAGACCTCCACGTTGAACCCCAAACTCTAAGTGTTAGATGAAGAAAAAGTTGGCAGACGACTACAAGAGACATAGGTCATAGGAAAAGCACTTCCCTAAAAGACAGCAGCTGCTGCACAAGAATTAAAGAAGTCGGCACAATTAACAAATGGGACCTCATCAACTCAAAGCTTGCGGCATCAAAGAAACAATCAAAGAGTGAAGAGAATATCCCACAGAGAGTGGGAGGAAACCGTCACTCGGCAGTCCATCTGACCATAGCTGATGCACAAGCAGTATCCAGAAAATATATAGAACGAGCAAAAACAAAGAAAAAAGAAAACACAATGGACCCACTCAAAAGATGGGAGCAAAAAAGACCCGAACAGAGATCTTCACTAAGTGAGGAAGGGAGGATTGGCTGAAACACACCTCAAGAACTGGTTTCATCCACTAATCATATGAGGGATAATGTCAATGAAAACCACTTTAAAATATCAATGTTTTTGAGATTTTAATAAAAGATGTTTGCATGACAATTGGCAGAATCTTGTCTTTTTTATTGATCAAAGTGAAAGATGCTAGTGATAAAAGCTCTGCATGGATCCCAATAAAAGAAGTAGCAAGTGAAGGGAAAAGTATCTCTCATCATTTCCCAGAAAAGACAGGATAAAGCAAAGACCACCAGATGCTAATAATGAGGCTCAGCTTCCTCAGCTTCGAGGAAAGATGTGGGTGGCAGTAGACAGGGTGACTTCAAAGCTTCAGTGACTGCATTCGATGTGTTTATCAGAATGGTAGTGTAGGACTGTTATCGAATGGTAGTTTGGCCAAGGACTGTGTTTTATCAGATGAATGGGTTAGTTTGGTGCCAAGGACTGTGTTTTATCAGATGAATGCGTTAGTTTGGTGAATCACCAAAGCCTAGCTCTATTTTAAGAGGAAGCAGCCAATTGTCACTGATACTTCAAGGACCCATTTTCACACAAAATATGATGATTTATACTGTTCCTTTACATTAGAGGGCCATCTCTTTAACTCTGAAAACTCCCTATTAAGAAATAGTTTAACATATTTTATGAATATGTTTCCAAGTGAAAAAATATAGAGTGAAAGCAAATAAGAATAGTGCACTAATAAGTTTGGAGTAAGCTCATGTGCCACCTTCTGCTAAGTTCTCAGAGACTTAAGTTCAGCACAGCTGGGGACTCAAACACACAATTATCCTCTCCCTTATGCAAGTGCTAGATATCTTTTTTCTGGTCTTACTCCAAATTCTTCTGATTTTGATGAAAGGTACTTTCAACATTAGTCCCAAACTATTGCATAAAGGAGTAGAGTTTTTGAACTATGCATTTGAGGGGCTGGAGAGATGTCTTATTGTTTAATGATATCTGGCTGCTCTTGCAGATTTACATGGGTTTGATCCCAGGCACCCAAATGGCAGTCTAAAACTACATTCCCCCAAGGGGATCTAAGCCCCATTCTGACTTCTATAAGGCAGTTCTTGCGTGACAATGGGTTAAATACTTATACCTAATGGCAGACAACTACTACAGTGGGACATATAAAAAAAGTAATAGTGAAAAATATTTTTAAAAGAGAATATGCATTTTAATTTTTTTTTTTTTTTTAACTTTTTTAGGGTCTCTTGTAGTCACATCAGTTGGTCTGAAAATTTCCATTGTAGACCAGACTGGACTCAACAACCATAGGCATCCACTTGCCCATCTGCCACCCTCAGTCTTGGATTAAAGCCAGTGGCCAGCACATTGGGCGGAGAATCTGTTTCTAATTCCATCATTTCACCTTAGCACAACAATCTGCCTCTATGTTCCATATCTGATCCTCAGGGGAAATATTATATGACACCCACCATCAGTGACACTCATGAACATGCTGCTTTCTTACATGTGCTGGTCCATTTATTTTGCTCTAGGTTTTGGCACTATACAGAAATAAACTGCTTAATCTTTTGAAGAAAATGAACATTCTCTATTTAGATGAAACTAAACTTAACAGTAGTCATAGTAACAGAAACTTTCACTTGTTAACTGGAGGGAGGGTCTACAAATCATAAAAGCTATTCTTTATAAAGGTCAATTATTTGCTGCTCAAATGTCTAAGAGTAAATGGGGATGGTGGGACACCTAGGACATCCCTCTCCGTGGGGGACTTCTCCTTTGGGCTCCATCTACGGCTGACAGTGGCAGGCTTAGCCATGGCTCACCTATCACCATTGATACCTTCCTTCTTGTATTGACCTTCCCCTGATAGCAGTTTAAACCATTTTCACTTCTGTTTCTCAGGCATCTTATGAAGAGGCCAATTTGTATAGTAACCAAATATCATTTAACTATTTTTTTTAAACAAAGTTACCAGTATGTTTCATACAGGTTGAATCAAACGACGTGTCTCAGTCTATATGTGGTAGATTTCACCATCCCCCCAATCGCAACTGACATTACACCATATCTACAATCTAACTACCGCCCCCCTCTTCCCCAGATTGTTCCACATCTTAGACAAAGGGCAAGGTGGTTGAGAAGCAAACAGTCTAACTTTCTCTGGAGGTTTCTTGGTCTCTAGACAATTCTTGCTGTTTTCTTTAATGGGCTCAAAGCTTGTCCACGCATAACCCTTTCGATTCCTACTATTGAAGCAATAGCAATTAGATATAGAGTATTAATAAACAGTATAATACTATAGCCTTTCGATCCTACGAATGAAGCAATGCATTAGATATATAGGTATTTTAAACAGTACTAATTTTATGGTTAGGTTCATTTGGTATACCTACAAGTTTGATGTATTAAAAAATAAAAAAATACAAATGTGAACAACAAAAGTTACCCCAGTATGATTGCGCATGAGTAAGAAACAAGGAACTCATTAACAGTTTTAGATAATCAAAAAATGTTTTATTCTTGCTTGTTTAGGAGATGATGGGTAAGGACGAAACCAAGTTGTTATCATTGTTACAAAGTTAGTGATCATACATGCTAAAACTGATTAGGTAAAGGGTAGAGAAATTTGTTTCTGTTCCTTTATCATTGAGGTCTTTCTTCTCTGTATTCCTTCATATTTCATGATTATCTTATAATTTAATTGTTAGGGTAGGCTAAGGTATTGCCTGCTATGTATGAGTGCTTACTGTGTTGTTCATGGTGTCCTGTGATGAGACAGAAGAAAGGCGTTGGACCAGGTCCTGCACACACCCCTCGGAAGTTAGTAACAAACTAAGTTCTGGGCTGACAACAAACTATGGGAACTGGGATGAAAGAACCTGAATTATTTAAGCAAGGAAGCAGAGAAGCACGCCAGCCAGTGCTCATATAACCACTGTAAACAACATCTTCTCTCTCAGCACCCCCTTTTTCTGTGACAGCGGGATTCTCATTATAGCTCTTCCTCGGCATGCGAACCTTGCTCTTGCATAGAACAGGGTGGCGCCTTGTCTCGAGAGAGTCGGGCATCTGCTGCTTTCAATCCCTCAGTGATGGGTGTCCCAGGGAATAAATTAGGAGGTTTTACGGTGGTCGTGACCCAGCAACCTCAGCTTACATTGTGGATTTCTTATACCTTGTTACTGGAGTTGTGGAAGATTGTGATGTGTAAATTTATAAGATTAACTCCCTACGTTGTATGTCCTAATGGGACGTCCTATTGTTATATCGGTGACAAAAGGAAGCATTAATTACATGTTATAAAATCAATACTACCATCATTAGACAAAGAATGATTTTATCAGAGACGTCGGAGGCTCTGTGAAGAAAAAGAATATGACTTAGAATGGGAAGTGCAGGATGTGTTCTTTAAGGAAATGGTGTCTGAGTGCAGATGTTATGGATCAGACTGTAAGCTTGAGAAGGTGGGCTGGCAGGGAGCTGTTGGTATTGGACTGTTCATATAGAGTGAAGAGTGTGTGAGATGTCCATGTACAGAGAATGACTCAAACAAACTAGGATCACAGGTGCAGGATGAGGAAGAAAACTATTGGAGAAAATTTTGGAGAATCCTGCACAGATGGCCCATGTAAAATAATGTTGGTCTTTATTTTGATAACAATCAGAATCTCTCATGACAGAGAGAAGGGCTCACAAACTTGAAAGTCCATATTTTCCACAGACAAAGGACTTACAAAGAGGCTAAGGGAAGGTTTGGAGAGATTNTATAAACAGCCAAAAGAAAGAGTAATCTTTAAAGCCTGGTCTTCAATTTGCATTTCCCTTAATGATATAGTGTGAACCATTCTTGAGGTGTTTCTCAGCCACTCTTTCCTCACTTGTGAAGTCTCTCTGTTCCAGGGTCTTCTGCTCCATCTTTGAGTGGGTCATTTGTTTTCTTTTTTCTTTGTTTTTTGAGTATTTCATATATTCTGGCAATCAATGCTTTGTATCAGATGGACTGCGATGAAGGTTTCCCTCCACTCCTGATTACTCTCTCACTTCCTTGGAATTGTTCTTTTGATGTACCGACAGCTTTGAGTTTGATGAGGTCCCATTTGTCAATTGCCGACTTAATTCTTGTGCGCAGCTGCTGTCGATTTAGAAAGTCTTTTCCTATGCCTATGTCTTGTAGTCTGCTGCCAACTTTTTCTTCTATCACCTTCAGAGTTTGGGGTTCCACTTAGAGTCTTGATCCATCTGGAGTTGACTTTTGTACAGCGAGAGGCTCAGGGGTTTAAATTCCTTCTTCTACAAGTGGTGATCCAGTTTGCACAACACCACTTTGGTCAGAAGATGCTGTCTTTCTCCACTTGATGTCTTCTTGGCCCCCTTTTCAAATATGAGATTGCTGAAATGTATGTGCTCAGATTTGGATCTTCGGTTTTGTTCCATTGTCAAGGCCTAGGTTTCTTTGTTGTGCCTAGTACCACTTAAAGATACATCTTATTCCAATAAGACTGCTAGGATCAAGAAAACAAATGATAACAAGTGCTGGAGAGGTTGTGGGGAAAGGGAACACTCAGCCACTCGCTGGTGAGTATGTAAACTCACTACAGCCCACTATGGAAACCAGTGTGGAGAAGCCTTGGAAGCTTGGAAATGAACTTGCCACCCAACCCAGCCATACCACTCCTGGGCATACCCCAAGATTATGCCACCAAGAGAGACATGCAGCGTAGCCATCGTTCTATTGAGCTCCTTCACACTAGCAAGGAGCTGGAACCAACCTAAATGCTCTTCAACTGACGAGTGGATACGAGAAAATTGGTACACTCTCTAACACAATGGACTTCTATGCAGATAAAGAAAGACGGACATCACGAGCTTTGTAGGAAAATGGATGGAGCTAGAGAATACATGCTGAGTGAAGTAAACAGTCCCAAAAAAACAAACGACGATAGTATCCTCATCTGTGGAATGCTAGTGCCAATTACCCAGTTGTAAAGTATTTTCTTGTGGGGGCCCCTCGAGCTTTGTACAAAGCAGTTGGGCGCTAATGCATTTTGGAAACAACAACAACAACAACAGAAAAGACTGCATCAAAGAACAAGCCTGAGCGGGATGGAAGTGGCCAGCCCTAGCGGTTAAGAGCGCCGACCGCTCTTGCAGAGGACCCGGGTTCGATCCCCAGCACCCACATGGCGGCTGAGAACCGTCTGTAACTCCAATTCCAGGAGAACTCCAGTTCCAGGGGATTCCGAGACCCTCTTCTGACCTCCGCGGCATTGCACGACACGGGTGCACAGACCTACACGCAAAACAGTCCATTCATACACATAAATAAATAGAATAAAAAATTTAAAAAAAAAAAGAACTGATTGAAACAGTTAACTTCTGCTCAAAACAGTCAACTTCCCCATGAAAAATATTGAGGAAGACTAAGAGATGAAAAGCATGTTTGGCAGAATGCATGAGCTCTGGCACGGTGGGGGAATGGGCGGGAACACGGGTCTAGATTTGTTAAAAATAAATAAATAAATAAATTTGAATGTAAAAAAATAAAATAAAAGCTCAAAAAGGACTCTAGTTAACCTCTAAACTTAAAAAAAATCCCTGGGTCTTTGTGAGTTTTTAACTCAATACTGCTCTGCCTCTCCTTCCTTTGAAAGTAATAGTTCTCTTTAATGACTGTTATTGAACCAATTTCATTTCCTAAAAACTTGCTATATTCTCCTCTTAGGATAAAGGAAACTTACACTAATATTTTGTTGCCAGCAAAGGATATTATTATCAAAACTTCTGATGGGAGTGCAAAATGGTGCATCCATATGAAAATCAGGGTGGAAGTTCCTCAAAAAACTAGAACTAGATCTAGCCCATTAACCAGCCATACCACTTTTGTGCATATACCCAAAGGACTCTATATCCTATCATAGAGACACCTTCACATCCATGTTCACTGTTTCTGTATTCACAATATCCAGGAAATGGAAACAACCTGATGTCCATCAATTGATGAGTGAAAAATAAAAAATATGCATTAACGCAATAGATTTTTATTTAGCTGTTAAGAAAGTGAAATTATGGCCAGGCATGGTGGTGCACACCTTTAATCCCAGCACTTGGGAGGCAGAGGCAGGTGCCTCTCTGTGAGTTCAAGGCCAGCCTGGTCTACAAAGTGAGTTCCAGACCAGCTGGGGCTACAGGGAGACCCTGTCTTGAAAAGAGCAAAAAAAAAAAAGAAAGTAAAATGATGAAATACTCAGGTAAATGGATGGAACTAAAAACAATAATCTTGAGCAAGGCAACCCAGAACCAGGAAGACAAATGTTGTGTGCACTTCCTTAAATGTAGCTACTAGCTTTGAATCTTTATGTATGAGTGTTTCAATTAGAAAATCCAAAGAGGTCCAGAAACTAGTGAGGGGAAATGGGGCAGGGTCCTTCCTAGAAGAGTGAAAAGAATGCAGTGCGGTAAGTGGGGGGATAATAGGCTAGGAAGGGCTAGCACGGGTACTGAGAGGGCAGGACAGAGGAAGGAGAGTGAGGACAGATAACTAGCACTTTTTGGAAAGGTCATATGAAAACCTCCTACTGTAGATGCCTCTTATATTGTATATACAAAGAGTTTCAGTGTAGTTACACAAAAACAGGGTGTCATATCAGACATCACGGGCTACCAAATAAAAATCCCAATGCCAAGAATGGGCTCTCCTTTTTGGAGTTGTTGACTAGGGAAGTCCCATGGACCTTCAAACAATTCTGGCTATTGCTCTTGGTTGCTCTCCAGAATTGACAGTGAGACCCCCTGGTTGAAGGCACTACATATGTGAGATGTAGAACAAACATGGAGGAATCAAGCTGGCATTCGCCTTGAAGCTTCATCTCTTCTGCCTAGCTTTCATAGTACTGGAAGACACTATCAGAAGAAAAGGTAATCATCAACACAGCTGTAAAATATATGAGCCTCAGTAATGACTGGTATGGGAGAATCTGTCCACTGGAGCAATACTGGAACAAATGTTATGGGAGTAACCAATCGCTTTATGATTAGATTTAAGGCACACCTCACAAGATGAAGTCCATACCTGGTGCTGTTAACAGGACCAATAACCTATGACTAGACAAGTCACAGGCCATAGATGAGATCCTACTACTATGATCCTGTTTATGAGTAAAGTTAATTACACTGACTCCTAATGACATTATTATATTCATAGCTTAATGCAGCTCTCAGATCTCACCCAAGAAGTTTCTACTTATAGCAGGTGGTGATTAAGACAGAGACCTTATATTGGTCAACATTCAGAAAGTAAGAGACTGCAGAGAACTTAGCCCTAAATCAGACACCTACATTACACCCTCTCCTTCCAAGGCTCAGGGATCATTGACAAAGAGGGGCAGAAATATTGTAAAATCCAGAGGTGGTGGATAAATACAAGGAAACTGTTTTCTAGACACAACAGGGAAGTTGCACCTACTGTGCTTGTGATATCATGAACAATACCTGCACTGGCCCAAGCCAGAAAGAAATTCCAGCATGGAGGGGAGAGGTGGGCACAAAGCCCCAGACCTAGCTGGAGGCAATTGATAGCTGCTAGTAGAGGAAGAATCAGATTTTTCAAGGATGAGATGATGGTAGGTTAACTGGTCTCCAGAGGATGGATTCACACCCAAAAGCAATTAGACATCACAGGCTTTAAAAGAAATAATAGATAGCTGGGTGTGGTGGCACATGCCTTTAATCTTAGCATTCGGGAGGCAGAGGCAGGTGGATCTTTGTGAGTTCAAGGGCAGCCTGGTCTACATAGTGAGCTCCGGGCCAGCTGAGACTAAAGGGAGACCCTGTCTCAAAAAGACCAAAAAAGAAAGAAAGAAAGAAAGCAAGAAAGAAAGAAAGAAAGAAAGAAAGAAAGAAAGAAAGAAAGAAAGAAAGAAAGAAAGAAAGAAAAGAAAGAAAGAAAGAAAAGAAAGAAAGAAAAACAGACATAACATGAAGCTGGGGCAGGTAAGGGGATGAGGGGATTTGAGATGAGATTCCCTGCAATGCACAGGACATGCACACAATAAAGAACTGCTCAGCCTTTCATATCAATGACACTGAGGAGGAAAATAGGAATTCAAGCAAAGTTTAAGTCTGGGAGATTGCTGTGTAAAGGAATTAGCTTTCTAATTAGGAGGAAATTAGCTTTTTATCAATGGGTTTTGATACATTAAGTATATGGGTGTGGGTAAGGGGATCAGACAGTAACGTGCTTTCCCCCCAAGCATAAGGATCTGAGTTTTGATCCCCAGAACCCACATATAATCTTGGCCCAGCAGGGTTCACCTGTAAACCCAACACTGAGAGCATAAAAACAAGCAGATCCCTGGAGCACATTAGCCAGCCAGCCTAGCCAACTCCAGGTTCAGCAAGAGGCCAGCCTCAAAAATTGAAGGTGGGAAGCACAGGAGGAAGCAGCTGCCATTGACCGTTGGTCTCCTTGTACATGTGCACTGGCCAGCACATGTGTCCAAACCCATAAGAAAGTGTATGTACACCAAATGAGCACACAGATTATGAAAGTTTGCTTTCACACATTCATTCATTCCTTCATTCATTCATTCATTCACCAGGCATTTATTGAGTGTCTTTGTGCACAAAGAACTACAGCTTCTGAGGTCAGACATAGCCTTGCATAGAACTGGGTTCCTTTAACTTCCATTGTAGTCACATTTCAGTTGATAAATAGAAAATAATAGAATGAGTCTCAAATATAGCCTGGTGATTGAATAAAGAAAAAAGTAAAAAGGCTTTTTACTATTGAGAAGAATGAATAAAATAAAATAAACATATTTAATCAGTCATAGTACTACTGCAAGATTTGGACAAAGTGAATATATTTTTGTGCTATGAAAACTAGCCTAAGAGCAAATTCAAATTCCATTCATCATTTACCAACGATCTTGCTGAGGAAGAAAGTCTCATTTGAGCATCTATTTCTTACATTCTTTTAATAAAAGATGACTGTAGTCTAAAACTAAAGTGGTTTTCCAAGGCTGCATCCACTTGAACACAGTGCCAGGGGACTGTTCTGTTTTGTTTTAAGTTTCTGTGGGAGTCACTAGCAACACTGATTCAGCATGGGGTATCCACATGCCTTGCAAGGAGCAGCAGCCCAAGGCTTTCCTGTGAGCAGCTTACCACAGAAATGCTTAAATGATGAAAAGACATGGCATGTGTGGTCTAAAGTCACCTGTGGGCTTACAGCCTCCTGAGGGAAGCAGGTGTTCTCTGAGGAACTTGAATAACCAACTCTGTACATAGTAGTCACAGTAAATTATTCAGACATAAATCAGATCATACCACTTAAAACTCTTTTTACACATATGCTAGGGGAAAAACATCCTTAATAAAGACCTGGGCTGCCTATCCCCAGAGTAGAACTGTAAACTGTTTTCTGCACACAGTCGATAAGCTTCAGCCACACTTGTAACTATAAAAGCTTTTGACTATGCTTTTCTCCCCAGGGCGTTTAAACCTGATGATCCTTCTCCTAACATAGACCTCTCTCCTAGAGGGAAAGCTGGCACCCCATTCCCTAATCTCTATTTCAATACACTTTTGTTCTCCTCTTGACAATACTTATATTTCTACTGACTTATTTGTGTTCCTAAATAAAAGCTCACCCCTCAGAGGTTGCAATCATGAAATCTTACCCTCAGTTTTAGTTCCAATGCCTAACAGATGCTTTGGCATACAGGAAGAATTAAGTAGAGGTGAAGTGGGCCCTCTTTTGAGTACCACCTGACCCTCACAACCCTGGTGTGCATCTGGGTTCTCCTTGTCCAATAAACTCCTCTTGTCATAAGTACATATTGGACACTTGAAATGTGACACTTTGTATGTAGAGATATTTTAAATGTGAACCAAGTGTGGTGGTTTGAATGACAGTGTCCCCCATAGGCTTTAAGTATTCAGACATTTCATCCCCAGTGGGTGGCACTGTTCTGGGAGTTCTTAGAAGGTGTGGCCATGGAAGTGTGTCATCAGGGGCGGGCTTAGTGAGTTTAACAAGCCTTGCCAGTCTCCAGTCTCTCTCTCTTTTGACTTCCTGTGCTCATTTCAAGATGTGAACTTCAGCTTTCTGTTCCAGCCCTGGCCACCATGCCTCCTGCCAGCCACAATGGACTCTGATTCCCTGGAACCATCAATAATAAGCTCAAATAAACTCTTCCTTTTATAAGTTCCCTTGGTGATGGTGGTTTATCACAGCAACAGAAAAGTGACTAATACACCAAGCATCCATTTTGAAAACACATGAAGAAATATAAACTATCTTAGTTTTATTATTGCTTACATATTACAATTACATTTTGTTAAGTAGGATACCATCACATGCTGCACAATGAAATTTCTGTCAGCCACAGCTTATACCACATAGATGACAGTGGTTCCATGGATTCTGTTGCTTAATGATATTTTAGTCATGTTTGTTAAGGACAAAGTCACCTGACAACACATTTTCAGAAAGTTTCTTCATTATAAAGCAATGCATGACTGTATGTTAATTATACTTTTAAAATTTGGCTCTTGGAAATTTTCAAAGAATTTATATAACTTACATTTGTGACCAGCATTATATTTCTCTCAGCAGTTTGATTTAATTTCTTTAGTTAGCATTTTATTTGGAAAATATTCTACAAAAAGATTATTGAAATTTCTTCAGGCATTAAAATACATGTTCTCATAGGTATAGAATCCTATAATCAACCAAATAGGATTATTATTGAGGGTCATACTGAACTGTACATAAGCCCCAATGTCAGTAATCAACCCTTTGGTTATCTCATTCATCTTATTCTTTACATTACTATAATTATGAGCTACTGAGAAATACTAAATTCTAACTTGACCAGGAAGTTAAACACACACACACACACACACACACACACACACACACACATACACACATGCACACACCCCTTTACCACCAAATACCATGTGATTTAAAACAAACAATTCAATTCTAATAAATGGCATAAGAAAAGAATTTTTGTTTGCAGGTAAATGGATGCAACTAGAAACCATTATGCTAAGTGAAGTAACACAGTCCCAGAAAAACAAACAACATATGGTGTCCCTCATTTGTGGATCCTAGCACCAAATCCTTATTTGTTAAGGAAAACTGAGTATTTTTTCTTTTTTAGTAAACATAATACCTGATGTTACTATAAAAAGTACATTAAAACATACATCAACTTGTCAAATAGCTATGTAATTTAGGAATGTAAAGTAATACTTCTTTTTACATGCATGCAACTCTACTGTTCAAATTTGAATCCCTAAACATGTTTTAAAAGTAACCTATAGTTTATTTTCAGACATCATAATTTTGGTATATGTGTGGAGTGTATATATACATATTTTGGAGCAATATAAAATTAAAGGGAAAAACAACAAAAAAGACTGGTTCAAAGAACTGTACAAAACAGTAAACTTCTGCCCCAAACAGTAAACTTCTGCATCAAAAAGATTTTTAAAAGACTGAGAAAATGTAAGACTGGCCAGGATCAAGAAAACAAATGATATCAAGTGCTGGAGAGGTTGTGGGGAAAGGGGAACACTTATATAGCCACTATGGAAAGCAGTGTGGAGAACCCTTAGAAGACTCAAAATGAGCTTGCCATTTGACCCAGTCATACCACTCCTGGGCATATACCCACAAGACTTATCTTACTGCAGAAATACATGCACAGCTATATTTATTGCAGCTCTGTTCACAATAGCAAAAAGCTGGAACCAACCCAAATGCCCCTCAACTGACGAGTGGATAGAGAAAATGTGGTACATGTACACAATGGAGTTCTATGCAGCGGTAAAGAAAGATGACATCATGAACTTTGCATGTAAATGGATGGAGCTAGAAGACATTATATTAAATGAAGCAACACAGTCCCAGAAAAACAAACGACGAATGGTATCCCTCATATGTGGATGCTAGCACCAATAACCCAGTTACAAATATTTCTTGTGGAGAGGCATGCATATTAAAAGAACAACAGCAGAAAGATTGCATCAGAAAACTGACTGAAATGGTGAATTGGGAAGGGTGGGAGGGGTGGGAGAGGGACACGGGTGTATATTCAATTAATACATATTTAATTGATGTGAGTTCAACAAGTATCCAATTTTGCCCAGACTCTGTCTACAGGTTACATGGTGTTTTAGGACTTAATAAAAGTAAATATGTGTATATTAAACAACATTGGTTTAAAGGTTCTGATAAAAACGGTAATGCACCTGAGTTAATTGGAAATATAAATTGTTGTTGTCCACATTTGTTTTACTTAAAAATCTGTATAATAATAACTTTGGGATTGGCACATACAAATGTTCTCTATAATTTTTCTGTTGTACAGTATCACCTTGTGGCATCACCTGTAGGATGATTTAACTTAAAAAATTGTTTGCTTCCCAAGTTAACCACATACCATCACCCAAAACAGCATGGGTGAATTTGATGAAATCTGTGCCTTTATTCCAGCCTATAGGTATGTGTAATACAACTGCTTTTTTGAGACTCGTGGGTCAAAAAAACAAAAACATAAAATATAAAAAATGGGGATACAGATAGATATGAAACCTTTTTGTTGAAAACCTTGCAATTCAAATCTTAAAACTAACTATGGGAAAATATTTGCATGTTCCAACAGGTCAAAATGTCACCAACTTAATGGCTGAGAAAGAAAAGATACAGCTTTGCATTGTGTAGGATGTACCAGGAAGTGCCAGCAGAAAGGTTGGCCCATCTGAACACTGAAAGGAAGAAAAGCCTCAGATTGCTACAGACATCAAACCCCTCAGAGGATCCTACTTGTAACAACTATTTATAATGATTCCTAATTAAACTTACCTTCTAGGTGCTTCAATGTTTTAATATTAGAGACTTTCTTACCTCCCTTTCATAGAACAAGGAGTAATATGATGATGATGATGTTGTTCTCTAACTGTAAATTGGAGCCAACTGTTATAGAGGTAATCTCTTATAAAACTGGTAAAACTGCCTTCTTTAATTGACTAATAGACATAGGAACTGTGAAAAGGATTATTCTCTACTCAGATCCAAATAGAATACTAAAGTCTCCTTAAGCTATGCACTTAAGCAAAACATATTAATACAGGAGAGCTCTGATATCAGCAATGGATTATTCTACCAAGGAGATGTTGGCCAGGGGATCCAAGCCCCCCCCAAAAGGTAAAGGCTTCTTGCCTGTAAACTGGGATACCTGCAAGAAGATAGGCAATAAGGCCCTGTTGTCGAAGACCTGATGTAAGCAGGTATCTGCACTTGCAAATGTACAGTTTGTCTCTGGAATATCAGAGAGTGTTTCCAAAGGCCATTAAACCAATAAAGCAAATATAGGTCTCCCTGAGTCAAGCAAGACTCCTCTGTCAGCACCAGCTACACCTCACCTGCCTGGAAATACTGTGCAGCAGTGGCAGCCACATGCCCGTATATCCCAAATCTAATTGGCTATTAGCTCTCTCCTTGGAGGAATAACCCATTGTTGATGCCACAAGCTTGCATCCTCTAGTGGTTAGGAGATGTTATAAGCCACAGTAAGACCCTGTCATATTTTACAGAAAAAATGTAATTCGTGGATTAACATACCATCCAAACATCTGTGTCTATACCAAAGTAACCTACCACAACAATTAGTACTGTTTACATACCTATATATCTAATTGTTTGTGCTTCATTAGTAGGATTGAAAGGTTATTCCTGGACAAACTGTCAGCCCATGAAAGGAAACAGCCAGAATTGACCAGAGTCCAAGACAACAGCTCCAGAGAAAGTAGACTGTTTTGCTTCTCATCCACCTGTGTCCCTTTTCTAAGCCTAGGGAACAATCTGCGGAAGAGGGGGCATGGTTGAATGTAAGGGCTGTGATTGGGGTGAATGGTGAAACTACAGCAATATAGTCTGGACACTCATCTGATTAACTTGATTGAACATACAAGCCATCCCAACTGGATGGTGGGACCTATGGGCTGTGTGGGTTTGGGCACAACTGTTTGCAAATTGGTTTTACATGAAGGATGCTTGTACTCATAATTATTACTTATTGTTAAAAAATGAAAAAAAATAAAGAAGCAAAAAAAAAGATTGAGAAAATATACAAGACATGTATGTCAGAATGCATGAGTTCTGCCAAGATGAGGGGCATAGAATGGGGAATGGATCTAAATTTGATAAAGAAAGGTTGTATGAAATGCACAAATTTCAACAAAAGAAAAAAACTCCTAAAAAGAAAAGAATTTTAGATGTAATAGAAATTTAAAAGAGCATAAACCCAAATGTGAAAATAGAAATACGTGACCAAAATAGGATAGCTTCATAATCTAAGCCTAATAGATTTAAACTTGTCCAGTAGCTCTAGACTTTCTACTCATTTAAGAACCACAAAGATAATGCTTTGTCTTATTTAAAACAAAAAAATGAGTTTCTGGAATAAAAATATTAATTGATACCAAAGTAGCCTTTTGAGAAGCCTTGAAGCTTTCCTATATTTTGCTTTGCAAAGCGGCTGTGGTACACCACATTCTAACATGTCTGTCCCTTAGGATAATTTCATGGACCAAGTTAAAACAAGGGATGAACGGTGCATTTGGTGATCTCAGGGGGCCTCAGGGGTGTCTCAGTGCTATTGCCTGCTGAAATTATAGATTTGCGAGTTTTTAGTAGCACTGCTATTTTAACTGCAAAATTTGCTCATGTAATTTCATATTATATCATCTTACTAAAGTTTCCACCAATAGAATATTCTGAAAGTCAATTTCATATATTCTTTAAAATTCTCTATTTTTCAACTATTAAGACAACCATTCCCAGTGGAAATCTTCAATGTTTGTCTGATAGTTGCTACCATAAAAAAATACTGCTTCTGGGGCTGGAGAGATAGCCTAGCGGTTAAGAGCACCGACTGCTCTTACAGAAGACCCAGGTTCGATCCCCAGCACTCACATGGCGGCTAAAAACCGTCTGTAACTCCAATTCCAGGAGAACTCCAGTTCCAGGGGAATCCGAGACCCTCTTCTGACCTCCGCGGCACTGCACGACACGGGTGCACAAACCTACATGCAGACAGTACATTCATACACATTCAAAAATAAATAAAATTAAAAAAAAATACTGCTTCTATACATACAGTGCACTCTCATTAACCAAACATTCATTTAGCGTCCGTCTACACTACTGTCTACAGAACAAGGCATCTCTGAGGCCCCCCGATATCCCAAACACACCTTACATTCCTTGTTTTAACTTGGAGCACAGAGTTCATAAATTCAGATAGGCCCTGTAAAGTAGCTTTGAAGGTCTTTATGCTAATGCTATAACTAAAGATGCAATGACTACTGAAACCAGACAGGATTGAGAGAGGGGAACAGTGTTCTATGCACCTTACCCCTTGTCCTGTCTCTAATCCCTGACCCCTCTCAGCTGCCCCCCCCCCCGGGCACTCCACTCCTTTAATAATGATTGCTATTCAATACAAGTTGGAGAAAAAAAAGAAAAAATGGAATTTCCATGTGAAAGCATCACTGTATTTTAATGCTTTTTTGGTATCACAAGTTTAATTTATGTCACTTTGATGCTATGTGTACTCTAATGTTCAACTTAAAATAAAAAAAATAATGATTGCTATTCTCAAGGAAGGTAGTAACCCTCACTAAGTACTTAGAATAAGTACTTAGCTGCAGGGCTTTAGCCACAGTAAAAGGTACTGGATGGCATTTAATAAAAAGGAGAATCTGTCTAGCATTTTGTAATGAAGCAAGGACAATCAATAAATTTATCTTTTATGTTTCACATGACCAATTCATACCAATTAAACCTTATATCTTAACATTCATCAGTAAAAGAATGTTTCTGAAGCATGATTTGTGACATGTAATTTGGTTTTGAAAGTATCACATGAAATACATATAAAGGTAATGATAAGTGAAATCCTCTCTTTAAAAAGTCAGCATTTTTCTGTTATTAGCTGAGGACATGGAAACATTTAAATCTGCCAGCCGTTGTTCCTGTGATGTGGACTATTTGTTTCTACAAATGATGGCTTTGTATATTTCTAAGTAATTTTATCTCAAAAGATATTTCTTCTTCAAATATTAAAAAAGTAGAAGTGTTGAGAAAATGGTTCAGTGAACAAAGCACTTGCTACAGTATGAGGACTTGAGTTTGGTAGCCAGAACTCACAGAAAGCCAGGCACGGTAGCACACATCTGGAATCCCAGAACAACCTGAGCAAAATGACAGGCAGAGACAAGGAAATCTCCAAACCTTGAGGGCCAGTGAGCCTGGCACACACCGTGACAAAAAAAAAAAAAAAAAAAAAAAAATAGAGAGACCATTCCTCATGTAAGGTGGATGAGGGTGACAACCCTGGGTGTCCTCTGGCCTCATGTGCACTCTGTCACTTGCTCACCCACACTCACACACTAGCATGCACACTATTGTGAATTCTTTTGAAAACTAGCAATGCTGAACCTGAAATGGAGTCCATATTCCTGATCAGAGTAAAAAAATCACCTAGATACTAAACCACATAAATTCTTTTATATTTTCCAGAATATCTAAAGCAAATGTTTAACACTGCATTGAACTCTTGTGTCATAGTTGTGTTCCATTTTAATGTAGAGGAAAATTCAAGATTTAGGCTCCTTCAGTTTTTATCTTCTAATTCAGAGAAACTGGTCTTAAACTGGAGAAGTCAGGAAGAACAGGGGAAGAAGAAACACGAGGTACTCCAAGTGCCTTCCTCTAGCCACAGGCATCTCCAGCTAAGCAGAAGAGAATTCCTTGAATCCCTGAAAGGGTTGCCTCTCTCTTCTCGCCTCTTACCACACCAGCACGTACCCAAACATCCCTGGGACAAAAATATTTTCTGTGGAAGACAAAGTGAAAACTTGGGGCAGTCCATGAATCAGCTGTTTTTATACAATGACTGTGTTATACAGCTGGGGACTTAGAGTGCTGATCTTTCTGGCTGCCCACTCGCAGTGGGGCTTGACCTTCAATGCTGGCACAATCCTGGGTCCAATCCAAAGACAACAGATCACATGTTAGGGTTATAAGTTTGGAGGTAAAAGTTGACTTATAAAGGAAAATCACAGTTTCAAAGGAAATAAAGCACCTTTGCAGGCACTATGTTTATACTTATTCCTTTCTGTCTGCATCATAAAGTTGGCAAGCTCTCATGTTATGTTCCTGGGTAAGTAGTAAAGACTAAATGACCATGTGAAAATAATAGTTACTTTCAACTTGAAGGAAAGTACTACCAGCTCCTTGATGAGAGGAGTCACCTGTACACATGGAGCTAGTACTGAGGATGGGGCAGTCTGTTTTTACTGAGAAACCAGCCTGAGATACTTCAGATCATCAGCACCAAGTCAAGCCTAAATCTTTTCCATTTCTTTCACTAGGGCCAATGGAACTGAGCCATTCACACTATGATTCTTACATCTAGCATCAGTTCTCAGACACCCCGGGAAATGGATAGATTTCTATATCCATGTAATCCATATGCTACATCTGTCTATGAAAGGATTACAACACTCTTGGATTACTGCACTCTTTCCACTATGACATGAGGCTCATCATCCTCCCTGACCCTCCTCCTTTGCATTTCGTTCATAGCTCATATTTATATTTCTGTCCAGTTTGGTTATTTAATGACAGCTTACCATGATGCTCCTCAAAGTCCTCCTACTTAATCTACAGACCCATAACACCTAATCTTCTCTCACCTAATCCAAACAATGGATTGATTTCCTAATTCAGCAAAGGTAAGTTTAAAGTCATAAGCAAATGCTATATTCTGAAATTCAGTCTGAAAATTAAAACATGAATAGCAACCCAAGTAAGCTTGGCCTGGTCCTTTACAGGGAATCTGCTGCTTTGCTTTGTGTTTACCAGATAACAAATTATAAATATCACCCAACTTCTTTACAGCTGTTGGTTTCTGGCAGAAAGCAAACAGAATACATCCTGTGCCTGCCAAAATCTGCTCATTTGTAGTGAGATCTTCATCTCTGAGTCACTGAAAAGAAGGAGCCTGCCAGTCCCTCCCTTGCTCTGTCATCCTGAAAACAAAGGTAGTCTTTTGTTGGGTTTGGGTTACTAGCACAATATACACTGAGTTACTTGATCCTGTTCTATGAAGTTTGTTCCATTTGCAAGGTGCACATTTTTGGTCCAAGCCTGGGAGAAAAGAAAGGGTGGGTGGTGGTAAGCATGGAGGTACATGTCAAGCAGTGGTGAAGGGAGACAGAGGCAGAATGAGACTGAGAGAGAAAAGAAAGCGGCATAGCCCAGCGTTTCCCATCTACTCCGCTGAATGCAACTTTCTTTTTTTTAAGTTTTTTTTTTTAGTTTTATTTATTTCTGTATGTGTATGAATGTACTGTCTGCATGTAGGTCTGTGCACCCGTGTCGTGCAATGCCGCGGAGGTCAGAACAGGGTCTCAGATTCCCCTGGAACTGGAGTTCTCCTGGAATTGGAGTTTCAGATGGTTCTCGGCGAGTTTCAGATGGTTCTCGGCCGCCATGTGGGTGCTGGGGATCGAACCCGGGTCCTCTGCAAGAGCGGTCGGCACTCTTAACCACTAGGCCATCTCTCCAGCCCGAATGCAACTTTCTAAACAGACAGCATGCCTTGATTTGTGCAAATGAACTGAAAAAAAATATATGTATATATATATACATATATATATGTATATATATATACATATATATATATATATATATATGTTGTGTTCTGTCTAGCCCCTGTTTTGAATCTCATGGATAATGAGGTCAATTTTGAGCAATATTTTCATTTTTGATTTGTTTTATTGTGAATTTAGGGGCCTGGCTGAGTGAATTGGCACAAGAGATTAGGTGAAATTCCTTTCTTCCTATGTGCGTTGACTAACAGGCCAATTCAGTTCTGACGTGTGGCTGGCAGACAGGTATTGCCTCTCATGCTAACCCTGAGCAATCTTTTTGTAGCTTCCTGCAGTGTTCTGCTGAAGAGGATTTCACATATCTTTTTGAGTCTAGTGGGAAGAAGGGCTGAGATGGAGCAGACAAGAGACTAAAATCAAGAGTTAGATTCGGAGTTAGGCCGGAAGTTTTAAAACTTGCTTTGATTCTGCCATGCTATACACAATTACAGAAAAACTAACAGAAAATTGTTATTGGGAAATATGAGGCATTTGGTTATGATGTAGCACAATGAACAAACATTGACTGAGGGGTTTCTATAGGCCAGGTGGATGGTAGGTCTTTCATGTAAAGCAACACATTAAATGCCCATGAGATTAGTGCAGTTATATGTTGACTTATAGCCAATTCTCAGAGCTGAAGATGCAATTCTAACCCTTCTTCCAATGAAGCAAGTGTCAGAGTGCAAGTGAGTATTACAGGGAGGACTGCAAATGCATGGTAGTTTATAAACAGTCAACTTTTATCAAGCTTTAACACTCAAGCAAGTGATTTAAAACTTTACATGATTTGTGTCTAACTCCTGACTTTAAAAAATGACTGATTATGAAGCGTGAGCATGTCCATACTCGGGTTGAGCCTGTGAGTGTTACACTTGGCCTATTTTTGGTCCAAGACTTACTCCCTACCATTTCTCAACTGAAAATCATGGAAATGCATATTTTTGATAAAAATAAATAGCAGAGAAGAAGTGATAAAATGCTGATGACCAAAAGCTGATAGAAAATCATTTGAAAATTGCTGTGTGGAAAGAGATTATAAACAATTCCTGTCCATCCTTTCACTGTAGAATTGTGAAAACAAAGGCCAACAGTGTCCTCTGTGACTTGTGACAAATTTGTTGAAGAAAGTGAAGGGGATCTGTGTTCATTTTAAGTAAGCACATCTTTAATGTATTTTCAGTATATTAACCTAAATTTGTGCATATAGATATATGTGTGTATATATGTACATATATATGGCATGGCATAAAAGCAGAAGTGATATTATTTGAGGAGAACATGATCAATGAGAATGAGGACAAGGAAAAAGAAAGATAATTTAGGAAGAGTATGAATAAAGTAAAAAGATGTCCATGCATGAAAATGTCATCATAAAATCCATTATTTTGTGTGTTAGCAAATTGGTTAAAAGTTAATATTTTAAATAAAATGTAAGGAGTTTCCAGCAGCAAAATAGTGTCTTATAAAAAGGACTTCATTATTCATGGTTTCAGGATCTCTCCCCTAAGAGCACTTGTACAAACATGAAAACCTGAGTCTGGATTCCCAGCACCTGTGTAGAAACTGTGTGTTGTAACCCCATCCATAACCTGGCCATGGAGGTAGGCAGAGATGGGTGGATCCCTGTAGCTTACTGGCCAGCTGGCCTAGCCAAAAAATGGTAAGTCCCAAGTTCAGTGAGAAACCCTGTCTCAAGTGGACAAGGCAGAGCATTAGAGAGTATGCAGCAAAAGCCTTCCTTTGTCCTGAGCACTGCCACGCACACCTACATACACACTTGTATACACACACATACACTTTAGGCGCTATATGTACACACATAAATACACACAAACCAGGCATGCTGAACTCTTCTCTTAAATACAATGGAGTTATATTTGCAAATGACATGGGAACATCTTCTGAAATACTTTATCTCCAGATTGCTTATGAGAACCTCTTCATTGCTGTACCTGAAAGAATAAAGGGTTTGCTTTGGCTCTCATTATAAACGTATAATTGGTCACATGAAAAAGGGCAAGGTGACAAGAGTGTGAGAGCAGCTGGTCACATCGCATGCATAGCCAGGAAGCATCGAGGTAAATGCAGGTGCTAAGCTCACTTTCTCCTTCATGTTCAGTCCAGGAGTCCAGTCCATAAATTTATGCCACTCATATTTATGGGGAGACTTCCCATCTCAGTTAACAGGATCTACAAACTCTCCAGACATTCCCAAAGGTTTGTCTCCTCAGTGATTCTAAATCCTGAAAAGTTAATAACAATATTCATCATCACGATACCCAACACAATATAGATGCTAAGTAAATAGTTGTTATAATGTATTATTGGGGAATAATTTCAAGAAAAAGAAGCTGTATATACTCAGGAGACAAATCATGACAGCCTAACAAGGCACCACACAAGAGGAGGTACAGAGCATTTCTGATGCGTGCTTGATTGACAGCTCTGTGGATGTAGCACCTGTGGGCCGGAAGGATTACTTGGCCAAGCACAGCAGACACCAGCTCAGTGGGGTGGGGTTTTGCTTGCTTGCTTGCTTGTTTGTTGATTTGTAGTGCTAGGGCTGAACCTGAGCTTTCTGCTTGACAGAAAAACATTATACCACTTAACAATATCCCCAGTCCTCTTCTCATTTTTTTTTTAAATTGAAGACAGAGTCTCATTAATTTGCACAGGCTACGTTTGAACCCTGTAGCTCAGGCAGGCCTAGAATTTGTTATCCACCTGACTCAGCTTCCCAAGTAGCTGAGATAGCTGCTCTGCCCCACCAGGCCAGCAGGTTTTATTTTAATTAAGAAAAGAAGGGAGGGAAAAATAAGAAATGGAGGGAGGGAAGGCTAGAAGGAAAAGCAAAGGAAAAAAGAAAGAAGGAAGGAGGGGAGGATGGAAAGAAGTACATTTTTCTATTCCAAACAAAATCTCATTTACATTAAATAGACATTGTCTAAGCATTAAGATATTTGTGCCAGCAATCCACTGTCTTGCAACTGTACATTAAGAATTTCTTTCGGGGCTGGAGAGATGGCCTAGCGGTTAGGAGCGCCGACGCTCTTGCAGCGGACCCGGGTTCGATCCCCAGCACCCACATGGCGGCCGAGAGCCGTCTGAAACTCCAATTCCAGGAGAACTCCAGTTCCAGGGGAATCCGACACCCTCTTCTGACCTCCGCGGCATTGCACGACACGGGTGCACAAACCTGCATGCAGACAGTACATTCATACACATACAGAAATAAATAAAATTAATAAAAAAAAAATTAAAAAAAAATTATTCTGTGTGTATACATGTCCCTTGTGCATGTGTGTGGGTACATGTGATATGTGCATATGGAGGCCACAAATTGACATTGGGTATCTTGCTCAATCTCTCTTCATCTTATTTTTGAAACAGGGTCTCTCACCAACCTGGAGTTCACCCATTTGTCTAGACTGGCCAGCAAGCCCCAGGGATCCCCCTTTTCTCCAGCCCCACCTGCTTTGGGATTACAGATACCTGCCATTTTGCCTTGATTTTTAACGTGGGTGCTAAGGATCAAATTTAGGTCCTCAAGTTAGTTTGGCAAACACTTTATTGACTGATCTTTCTCCCCCAGCTTCCCAAATGCTGGGATTTCATGTATGTAAGTGTACCATATGGATGCAATGCCCACAGAGGCCAGAAGGGGGCATTGGATCACCCAGAAGTAGAGTTATGGATGGTTGTTAGCAGCTGTATGGGTGCTGGGAACCAAACTCCAGTTGTCTGCAAGAGCAGCCAGTGCTCTTAAGATGAGCTATCTCTGAGCCGGGCGTGGTGATGCACGTCTTTAATCCTAGCACTTGGTAATTTTTTTACTATTATTTTATTTATTTTTATTTATTATTTATATATTTATTTATTTATTTTTGTATGTATATGATTGTACTGTCTCCTGCAGGTCTGTGCACCCTTGTGTGCAATGCCGCGGAGGTCAGAAGAGGGGTCTCCGCAGGTTCCCCTGGAACTGGATTCTTCTGAAATTGAGTTCCAGACGGTTCTAGCAGCCATGTGTGTGCTGGGGATCGAACCCGGGTCCTCCTGCAAGAGCGTCGGTGCTATTAACCACTAAGCCATCCCTCAAGCCCTATAATGCTCCACTTTTTTTTCAAAGTAATTTTATCCAGTATCACCCCTTTTTTAAAAGAATTCACCTTCTTCATTCTTTTTAATTTGATTTATTTCTGTATGTGTATTGAATGTACTGTCTGCATGCAGGTTTGTGCACCCAGTTGTGCAATGTGCGGAGGTCAAGGACAGAGTGTGTCGGATCCCCCCTTGGCCACTGGAGTTCTTCTGGACATTGAGTTCCCAGTGCGTCTTCCTCGGCCGCTTTTGTGGGTGCTGGGAATCGAGACCCAGGTCCTCTGCAAGAGCAGTCGGCATACTTAACCATTTCACTTGAAAGATCTAAATTCTTTTTTTTTTATTAATTTTATTTATTTCTGTATGGGGATGAATGTACTTGTCTGCAAGCGGGTTTGTGCACCCGTGTCGTGCCCTCTGACGCGGAGGTTTCAGAAGCGTGTTGTCTAGGACTCCCCTGTGAACTGTGGAGTTCTCTGGTCAATGGGAGTTTCCGACGGCTCTCGGCCGCCATGTGGGTGCTCGGTATCGAACCCGGGTCCGCTGCAGGAGCGGTCGGCGCTCATTAACCGCTAGGCCATCCTCCAGCCCCGAAAGAAATTCTTAATGTACAGTTGCAAGACAGTGGATTGCTGGCACAAATATCTTAATGCTTAGACAATGTCTATTTAATGTAAATGAGATTTTGTTTGGAATAGAAAAATGTACTTCTTTCCATCCTCCCCGCCTTTCCTTCTTTCTTTTTCTTTGCTCTTCCATTCATACGCCTTCCCTCCCTCATTTCCTTCATTTTCCCCTCCACTCTTTCTTAATTAAAAATTAACCCAAACTGTGGCCGTTTGGGGCAGAGCAGCATCTCAGCTACTGGGAAGCTGGTCAGGTGGATAAACCAAATTCTTAGGCCTGCGAGCATACCATGGTTACAAACCGTAGGCCTGTTGCAAACTTAACTGAGACTTCTGTCTTCAATTTCAAAAACAAAAATGCCGAAGATGACTGGGGCAATATTGTTAAGTGGCTTATAATGTTTTTCTGGTCAAGCAGAACGCTCGGTTCAAGCCACTATGCATACAAATATCAAACAAACAAGAAGCAAGCAAGCAAAACCCCACCCCACTGAGCTGGTGTCTGCTGTGCTTGGCCAAGTAATCCTTCCGGCCCACAGGTGCTACATCCACAGAGCTGTCAATCAAGCACGCATCAGAAATGCTCTGTACCTCCTCTTGTGTGGTGCCTTGTTAGGCTGTCATGATTTGTCTCCTGAGTATATACAGCTTCTTTTTTCCTTTGAAATTATTCCCACATCACTACCATTTATAACAACTATTTACCTAGCATCTATATTGTGTTCGGGTACTCTTTGTTGATGATGAATATTTGCTCTATCTAACTTTTCTGGATTTTTAGACTTTCACCTGAGGCAGACAACATTTTCTTTGGAATGTCGGGAGAGCTTTGTAGATTGTTCCTGCTTTAATGCAGATAGTGGATGTCTCCCCATAATATATTGACTTTCTTCCTTCTTACTTCCCCAAACTTTTACCAACTCCTTTATCCAACAATTCTCTTCAACAAACTGGCATAAATTTATTGGATTCCTGTGACCCTCCTTCTTTTGGATCGACCACCCACACAGGAAGGAGCGAAAGGTTAGCCTTACCCCACCTGCATTAACCTCGCTGCTTACCGGCTAGGGCATGCGGTATGGACCAGCTGCTCTCACAACTCCCTTCGCCTCCCACCTTTGCCCCTTTTCTTATGTTTGACCAAATTATTACTGTTGATCACTGAGAAGCAAAGCAAACCCTTTATTTTCTCAGGTAAGCACTGATACGACGGTTCTCTATAAGCCATCTGGAGCACTAAAGTCATTCAGACATCCACCGTCCCTGTGCCATGTCACTGTATGTCTTCCCACACACAATATAACTCCCTATTTTTGTATTTTTCTTCACCGCAGAAGAGTTTTAGCATGCCCTGGTTTGTTTTTGTCCTATTTCCCTGTGCTGTTCCCATATAGCGCGCCCCTAAAGTGTCCATTGTGTGTCCGTAGACAGCTGTGCTATGTAGGTGTGGTCGTGGTCAGTTGCTCCAGGACCAAAGGGAAGGCTTTTGCGCATACTCTAGTAATTGCTCTCGCCACTTGGCCACACTTTTTATGACAGGGTTTTGGCCCCGCACCCGGAACCGGTGTGCACTCTTCTGTATCTTCAACTTTTTTTTGTGCGAGCCCACAGCTCTTTGGCCCTTACTCCGTACACTACATGTTACCATTTCTTTCACGGGAATTTTTCCCCCAATACCTTCATTCTCTGCGACTCCCAATTCCCGCCAGCGTCTCATGGATGTGGGTTTTTCCAACAAATTCCCACGTTTTCCCTTCCCTCTTTTACCTCAGGTGCTGGGCGAATCTTCCAGCACCTCAGGTTTTCACTGTTTGCTACAATGGGTCTCTCTTTGATGGGGAGAGTCCTGAGAACACTGATAGTAATGCGCCCATGACCATGCCTAATACGAAGGCCACCAGCCCCTTTGTTGATCGGATACAGTGGCATTCCTATACGTCGTGCGACGCCGGATGATATACTCTTTACACTTGTATGTAAACTATTCCTTTTTTAACACCAATGTCTAACCACACAAAATACTGGATGGTATGATGGACAGTTTCCTTGCTAGGTGATTTTTTCCATCGTGTGACGTTATTCATACTCTTCCTAAATTATCTTTCTTTTTTCCTTGTCCTCATTCTCACTTGCTCATGTTCTCCTCCAAATAATATCACTTCTGCTTCTTTGCCATGGCATTATATGTACATATATACACACAATTATATATGCACAAATTTTAGGATTAATATTACTTGACAAAACATAAAGATGTGCTTACTTTAAAACTTGAACACAGATCCCCTTCACTTTCTTCAACAAATTTGTACAAGGTCACAGAGGACACTTTGGCCTTTGTTTTTCACAATTCTAACAGTGAAAGATGGACGGAATTGTTTATAATCTCTTTCCACACAGCAATTTTCAAATGATTTTCTATCAGCTTTTGGTCATCAGCATTTTATCACTTCTTCTCTGCTATTTATTTTTATCAAAAATATGCATTTCCATGATTTTCAGTTGAGAAATGGTAGGGAGTAAGTCTTGGACCAAAAATAGGCCAAGTGTAACACTCACAGGCTCAACCCAGATCGATTAGTGATGTTACACTGCTCACGCTTCATAATCAGCATTTTTTAAAAGTCAGGAGTTAGACACAAATCATGTAACGTTTTTTAATTATTTTTTAAAATCACTTGCTTGTGTTATGCGTGTTAAAGCTTGATAAAAGTTGACTGTTTATAAACTACCATGCATTTGCAGTCCTCCCTGTAATACTCACTTGCACTCTGACACTTGCTTCATTGGAAGAAGGGTTAGAATTGCATCTTCAGCTCTGAGAATTGGCTATAAGTCAACATATAACTGCACTAATCTCATGGGCATTTAATGTGTTGCTTTACATGAAAGACCTACCATCCACCTGGCCTATAAAGAAACCCCTCAGTCATATGTTTGTTCTCTGTGCTACCTCATAACCCCATGCCTCATTACTTCCCAAAACAATTTTTCTGTTAGTGTTTTCTGTAACTTTGTTTTGTGAACGCATGGGCAGAATTCAAGGCACGTTTTAAAACTTCTCGGCCGAACTCCGAATCGTAACTCTTGATTTTTGTTCTTGTGCTGCTCCATCTCAGCCCTTCTTCCCATAGGACTCACAAAGATATGTTGCAACTCCTGCTTCAGCAGAACACTGCAGGAGCGCTTACCCAAAAGATTTGCTCAGGGTTAGAATGAGATGGCATCTACTGTTGGCCAGCCACACGTCAGAACTGGAATTTGCCTGTTAGTCAACGCACATGGAAGAACCAGAATTTCCCTCTAATCTCTTGTGCCCAATTCACTCACGCCAGGCCCCAGAATTCACAATAAAAAAATCACAAATAAACATATAAAATGGCTTTGACCAACGATCAACACACAGGCTACAAAAAAAAAAAAAAAAAAAAACAAACATATATATATATATATATATATATATAATATATACTTATATGTATATGTATATATCTATATGATATGTATGCTATATATGATAACTACTATATATATGTATATTATATACATATACTTTTTTTTTTTCAGTTCATTTGCACAAATCAAGGCATGCTGTCTTTTAGAAAGTCTGCATTCGGGCTGGAGAGATGGGCCTAGTGTTAAGATCGGCCGGACCGGCTCTTGCAGGGACCAGGGTTCGATCCCACAGCCCACAACTGGCGATGAGCGCGTAACCGGCGAGACATTCTGACAACTCCAATTCCAGGGCAACTCAGTTTCCAGGGGAATCTGAGAACCCATTTGAACCCCGCGGCCTTGCACGACACGGTGCACCAGAACATCATGCAGGACTAGTACACTTAATACACATACAAAATAATAAAACTAAAAAAAAAACGAAAGATAATAAAAAAAAAAGAGAAAACTAAAAAAGAAGTTATTTCAGCGGAGTAGTGGGAAACGCTGGGCTATGGCCGTCTTTCTTTCTCAGGTTCATTCTGCCTCTGTCTCCCTTCACCCCTGCTTTGGGACCATGTACCTCCATGCTTACTCACCAACCCACCCTTTCTTTTCTCCAGGCTTGGACCAAAAATGTGCACCTTGCAAATGGAACAAACTTCATAGAACAGGATCAAGTAACTCAGTGTATATTGTGCTAGTAACCCAAACCCAACAAAAGACTACCTTTGTTTTCAGGATGACAGAGCAAGGGAGGGACTGGCACGGCGGTCCTTCTTTTCGTGGATCAGAGATGAAGATCTCCTACAAATGAGCAGATTTTGGCAGGCACAGGATGTATTTGTTGTGCTTTCTGCCAGAAACCCAACAGCATGTAAAGAAGTTGGGTGATATTTATAATTTGTTATCTGGTAAACACAAAGCAAAGCAGCAGATTCCCTGTAAAGGACCAGGCCAAGCTTACTTGGGTTGCTTATTCATGTTTTAATTTTCAACTGAATTTCCAGAATATAGCATTTGCTTATGACTTTTAACTTACCTTTGCTGAATTAGGAAATCATCCATTGTTTGGATTAGGTGAGAGGAAGATTAGGTTATGGGTCTGTAGATTAAGTAGTGAGGACTTTGAGGCAGATCATGGTAAGCGTCATTAAATGAACCAAACTGGACAGAAATATAAATATGCTTATGAACGAAATGCAAAGGAGGAGGGTCAGGGAGGATGATGAGCCTCATGTCATAGTGGAAAGAGTGCAGTAATCCAAGAGTGTTGTAATCCTTTCATAGACAGATGTAGCATATGGATTACATGGATATAGAAATCTATCCATTTCCCGGGGTGTCTGAGAACTGATGCTAGATGTAAGAATCATAGTGTGAATGGCTCAGTTCCATTGGCCCTAGTGAAAGAAATGGAAAAGATTTAGGCTTGACTTGGTGCTGATGATCTGAAGTATCTCAGGCTGGTTTCTCAGTAAAAACAGACTGCCCCATCCTCAGTACTAGCTCCATGTGTACAGGTGACTCCTCTCATCAAGGAGCTGGTAGTACTTTCCTTCAAGTTGAAAGTAACTATTATTTTCACATGGTCATTTAGTCTTTACTACTTACCCAGGAACATAACATGAGAGCTTGCCAACTTTATGATGCAGACAGAAAGGAATAAGTATAAACATAGTGCCTGCAAAGGTGCTTTATGTTCCTTGTGAAAACGTGATTTTCCTTTATAAGTCAACTTTTACCTCCAAACTTATAACCCTAACATGTGATCTGTTGTCTTTGGATTGGACCCAGGATTGTGCCAGCATTGAAGGTCAAGCCCCACTGCGAGTGGGCAGCCAGAAAGATCAGCACTCTAAGTCCCCAGCTGTATAACACAGTCATTGTATAAAAACAGCTGATTCATGGACTGCCCCAAGTTTTCACTTTGTCTTCCACAGAAAATATTTTTGTCCCAGGGATGTTTGGGTACGTGCTGGTGTGGTAAGAGGCGAGAAGAGAGAGGCAACCCTTTCAGGGATTCAAGGAATTCTCTTCTGCTTAGCTGGAGATGCCTGTGGCTAGAGGAAGGCACTTGGAGTACCTCGTGTTTCTTCTTCCCCTGTTCTTCCTGACTTCTCCAGTTTAAGACCAGTTTCTCTGAATTAGAAGATAAAAACTGAAGGATGGCCTAAATCTTGAATTTCCTTACATTTAAAATGAACACACTATGACACAGGTTCAACTGGCAGTTGTTTAAACATTTGTCTTAGCTATTCTTGAATAATTATAAAAGGAATTTTGTGGTTTAGTATCTGGTGATTTTTTCACTCTGATCAGGATATGGATCTCCATTTCAGGTTGCAGCATTGCTAGTTTCAAAAGAATTCACAATAGTGTGCATTGCTATGTGTGTGAGTGTGGGTGGCGAAGTGTACAAGTGACATGAGGCCAGAGACACCCAGGGTTGCCCCTTCATCCACCTTACTTGGATATGGTCTTCTATTTTTTTTATTTTTTTTTTTTTTTTTTGTCCGTGTTGTGCCACAGCTCACTGGCCCTCACGGTTTTGGAGGCCTTTCCTTGTCTCTGCCTGTCATTTTGCTCAGGGTTGTCTGTGGATTCCAGTGGTGTGCTTTCCTCGCTGCCTGGCGTACTGTGCGCTGGCTCCCCCCTCGCAGTCCCTCACTGGTCGCCCGTTGCTTTGTTCCTGTCTCCNCGGGTGCACAGACCTGCATGCAGACAGTACATTCATATACATACAAAAAAATAAATAATAAATAAAAAAAATAAATAAATAAATAAATAATAAATAAATAATTAAAAATTAAAAACATTAAAAAAAAGAAAAATGAGCATTATAGTAGCTGGTCAACAGAGACATGGTATGGTGTGGAAATCAGCAACAATGCTCTGGAAAATACCACATCTAATTGGAGACTTACAGTAATGAGAGAAATGTACATAAGATGAAATTCTTCATTCTCATTTTTTGAATTCTTGAATCTACATTGAAAATACTCTTTAATATACACTAAATATTTTTAACATACATTAGCATATACTGCATGCTTCATCAAGGTATTTTGATGACAAATGTCTCCAATAAGTATCAGAGAACAAAAATACAAAATACAAATTTCCATCTGAAGTCTCATATCTTGTCCTTTTGTTGTAAGGGACAAAATGCTTTGTGATAAAATTGACAAAATAAACTTGAGTTAGCTCCCCTGAGGCATATGGAGCTCCACTCTAACCAATGCCAGGATCTAGCCAAAAATAACTCACTACGGACATCCCAAGAGGACTTGTCCTCAAGAGAGAGGAACAAAAGGCAGCTTGATATTAAAAAATAAAGGAAATAAAGTTTTATATCTCTGGCCAAAGGGATAGAAGATACTGACAGGGACCAGGTTCATTGGCTAGTACCATTTCAAATGGTTGCTATCATGATGACATGATACAAAAGACTTACAATTCATGTAAAACATAAAACTTCCCTTCTGGGAACTAGAAAAATGCCTTATGTGTAAAGTGCTTAGTGGGCGACATGAAGACCTGAATTTGACTATCAGTTCCCAGTGTGAAAGCATGGCAGTAATGTCATGTAGTTCTCAGGCTGAAGGGGCGGGAGCAGGAGCGTGTCTGGGGTTCAGTGGCCAGCCAGCCTAGCCAAAATAGTGAAGTTCAGGGGCAGTCTCTCTCCTCTCTCTCTTCTCTCTCTCTCTTTCTCTCTCTCTCTCACACACACACACACACACACACACACACACACACACACACACTTCCTTTCTCTAGATAAGCTTCCCAGTAGTACCATATTCTATCTCCTGCACTCAGGCATATTTAGTTTTTGTTTGTATTAGAAGGCCAAAATAGAATTCATGGAACAGCAATACGAAGTATAAGCCACTAGTGACAAAAATTCTCCACTAGAAGAATCGGAAGCTGTCAACCAGTTCTATTTTATTTTAGGATGAGAGAATGAGGTCAAGTTTTAGGTGTCAAAGTTGGACATTCTGACTCTGCTAGAATGCAACTGTGTTTATCATCCGATGAAAGTGACCCACATGTAAAAGTCCACAGAAGCTTCACTCTGCAGCAACAGAGAGGTAATGGAGCTCACAGGCTGTATTCATTACGTGCCAGTGTCTCTGAGGCCCAGAGCAATTTCATTTATAAAGTTGTCCTTTTGTGCTAGTTCACCTCTCAACTGATTTGCCTCTAAGAATATTCCCTGATATGCTTTAGAGGAGACAAGTTCTTACATTTCTCCTTTTAAAATCATCTTCAACATTAACTTAGAAACCTTCTGAGTCAGAATAAGTGGTTTAATATTCTGGAAACAAAACCTTCAGCAGTCATTGCCTTTAAACTATTTTCTAAGGGAGTTAGAAACTTGGCATGGATAGGAGAAAACTAGCATTTGTAAGAAAATGGAAACATTTAGATATTCCGAAGCACTAACCTTCATTACTGACTTAAAGTTGTTACAAGGACAATATTTCTGCTCATATTGCAGAAGGATCTCTGAGCTTGGGAGAAGATATGATACAAATATCCCATTGTGTTGTGGATATCTATGTTAATTGCTACCAAGTGTGCAAGACACTTTGCTGATGAGGGTTGAAAGATGCACTATGGGAATAACAGTAGGTCATCAGAAGTCAGTTTAATTCTATCTCCATTTAGCAGAATAATAGTATCAGTTTCTCCTCTATGGCCTATGACTTGTATAACCCTAGGTTCCAGGCCCTGTTAACAGTGACAAGCATGAGTTCCTTTTTGTGGATTGGGCCTTAAATCCAAACAAAAAGTGATTGGTTACTCCTACAATATTCATGGCAGTAGAATATCATTCTGCAGTCTTTCCAGCTGGTCATTATTGTAGCTCACAGGTAAGACTGGTGATTACTAGATTTCTATTCTCCACTGGTAGCATACTTAGCACCTTCTAGAACAATGAAAGCTAGCCAGTAGGGATGCAGCTTCCAGGTCAGTATGTTTGATTTCTCCATGTGCTTTGACTCGAGTATGTGATGTTTTCAGCAACAGCTCTCTCATAATGAATTTCTTATCTTTGTTGCATTTCAAAGAATTGGATGGGGCCAAAGAGTTGGCTCAGTGGGTAAAGGCACTTACTGCCTATGATGCAAGCCTGAGTTCAATCCCAGAAACCAAGTGGAGGTAAAGGGAGAGAAACAGCTCTACAAAATCACCCTCTGACTTCCATACATGCACTATGGACTGTGCCACCCTGCAGTCACAGTAAATGACTGACAAATGGAGTCTGTCCAAGATATAGGAAGGTCTGAGTGAGAAATCCCTGGTCAATACACTTAGCAGCATGCAAACCTGTTTCCTTTGGGTATCCTATTCCCTCAGCCCAAATGGCTTTCCTTCTTTTCCATCCATGACAGTCTTCTCCAATCTTCATGTCTACCTAATGTTACCTTCTTTTTTAATCTAAATATCCCTTCTCACCTCACCATCACAATATCATTATGTATGTATTTTTCATAGCACTTTATTGACTTGTTGGAAGGCTGCCCCTCATTAAAACAGAACTTCACAAAAGCAGTAGCATATTTTATAACAAGTGAATGTCCAATATCAGCATGTGTAATCTGTTCATGAATAAATGTAGAAGGAAGAAAGGTTGGAAGGAAGAAATGGGAAATTTTCTGATTATATGACATCTGAGAGATGGATGCAACTGCATCTCATCTGATAAAATGCTGCTGGATAGATCACTTTTGTCAAATTTCATTAATATGTACACTGCTAAAGAGAAAACAATTCTCACTGGATCTTACATTACACATAAAATATATTTATAGTAGTGAAATCAATGCCAGCATGAGATTCAAACTAATTTACAAGCCTATGCTAACAAACCAAAGTCTAATAAGATTTAAAATTTCAGCATTCACGTGACTTGTCAGATGGTGTTTAAGTTGAGATCACTCACTGTAGCACAGGAGCACTTAGGACCAAAATTTCCTGTCACTCATCTTTATTCTAAGTGCTGGAAACCAGTGTTCAGAGGGCACCGTAGTCTAACATCATTTGACCTTCACTTTAAAGGAATGTGACATTTTTTCTGCACTAAATCAACCTTTGTTCTTCAACTTGGTAAATTAAGTAATAATTCTTGGTACCACTGTGATTATAAAGACAAACAAAATACAATTATTGAAAATTCAAGCCAGTCCTTGAGTCTTTGATTATGTAATAGTTATAAGACTTTTTGGGGGACTTTTTTTTTTTGGCCTTTTTGAGACAGGGTCTCCCTATGGCCCCAGCTGTCCTGGAACTCACTATGTAGACCAGGCTGGCCTTGAACTCACAAAGATCCATCTGCCTCTGCCTCCTAAGTGCTAGGATTAAAGGTATGCGCCACCACACCCAGCTTGGACTTTTTTTTAATTATGATTTTTTTTTTCCATTCTGATAGGAAACTCATCAAACTCCTGTTTTGAAAAGAAGGAGCATCCTAAATTGTGGCTTATTCTGACTTCAGCACTTTCAACAGACTTGAACTCCGCTCAAGCTGTTTTTAGTATTATGTAAATATAAACAATTATTAGCTTTACTGAGCATGAGAGTCTCTTTACCCAAAACTGTAGTCTTCTAGGACTCTCAGCATCCCCTTCTCCTAAATGATAGGCTTTAAACAATGGGACTGGCATTCTACTCAGAATTACAATGGTAATTGGGAAACTGTAGGATTTTCTAAGATCCATCCAACCAACCACCTTTCACCATGAGACAAAAAGCACTCAAACACTTATTTCTTGGGCTGGGATTTGCCTCCAAAGAGTATGTGTATCACTGTAAACATTTAAAATTCTTTATTGCTATATAAAATGATTATAAGTGGCCTTAAACCACAACACTTTAGCCCTGCTATTTGTACTCAAAGTTCAAATCCAAGTAAGCCCCAAAGCAATTGGTCTTCCATTTGATTACCAGTTGATGAAATACAGACTGGAGAAAGGGGATCAAAACAAGAGAGGTGCTAATACATGCAAGAGAGAAAGAGAGAGAGAGAGGGATGAGAAAGAGAAGATATAGCTAGATAGATATAGAGATCATCAAACATCAAGGGCAAAGAGAAGAAAAGAACGAAAGACATGGAAGAAAATCAGGCACACAAACAAATGAAGAGTGCACGAAGGACCCATGCGAACTGCACACGGACCATGCTACACAATAAGAGAAAGGAGGGGCCAAGTTTCTCCTTGTATCTTAAATGTGGTTTTGGCTGAAACAGTAAGACAGAACACTTATCTGGATGCCGTCTCAATGATGTCTTAAACAATGCCATCATCACTATGGTGTTTAAAGATAGGTACAGTGAGCATATGGGTATTCTCCAATGAGGCATCAAGATAAAGTCTTCTACATGTTCAGCCAAAACCAAATAAGATACAAGGAGAAAATTGGCACTATTTTCTTTGGAACAGTAGTCCCTGGAGAACCAAAGGTGGAAGAGACTAATGTCCACATTGGACATTGAACCCATTGTTATGAACGATCACAAGAACAGTGGCCAGTGAGAAAGCCCTCCGATCCTCCACAGCAAAGCAGCACCCAGTGTACTTGGGCGTGGGAAGGTGCACATTCTTTTACTGTTCCATTCAAAGAAACACACTAATTGCTTTCACTCCAGCATCTCCCTCTCAGCAGTGTTCAAGTCTCAAAGCTTTTTGTCTTCTTCCAGCCCTAAAGAACACTTTGGCCATAACTGTTTAGGGTCCTTTCTAAGACCTAATATACCATAAGGACATTCCATAGGAATCCACAGATGGAAGTGGCAGCGGTGGGTGAGAGAGACATGCTTTCATTAGTTCTCTCTTTCATGCTAGGGAGACGGCTCAATAAGATGTCCATTTTATGTCCAGTAGCTTAGTTGTAGTCTGCAGCTTCTGCTCTGTCACCTTTATCTTGTGTTAGGAACAGAATAGTCACTTCTGTGAATGCTGTTTTTAATTAGTTTGTAAATGCAGTTAAAAATGTAACTTAGGCTTCTACCAGTTATGTTGATGAATCAGAGTGGCATAAGGTGAAACAATAAAACATGAAACCCCTGTGAATGTCTACAGAGCTACCACAAGTTCATAAATGACTCCAAAAGTCAGTGGTACAACTGGGTCAGATGCAGAGAATAAGTGACTGTGAGGGACACAGCCCTAAGTGACACATCTACAATCCAAGCTCTACACCTAAGTCTTAGAGAACATCCTGGAAGATGGGGCAGAAAGAATATATGAACCAGAGGGACAAGACACCTACTGCTAGTTAATGCATTCTAGACATGAGAGGGAAGCTGCGCCATTGAAATCTCCACAATATAGTAGTCTAAAGAGATCTGCATAATGCCCAAACCAGTTGACATGGCAACAAGGTCCCACCTCAAGAGGAAGAGCTATAGGCAATTAATAGATGCTAAATGAGGGAGAATTTTCTGGGCACCAGCTCCCTGGGAAGTTAGCTAATCCTAAGTGGGCACCCCTAAACACAGGAATCCATGAGCACCACTAAATGGACTCTGCATTATACATGTATATTTGTAAATGTGCATGTGTGTATATGTAACAATAGTGATCAAAGAAAAGGACGAGAAATTCGGAGGGAGCAGGAGGGAGCAGGGAGATATGGGAGGAGTTGGTAGGGGACTGGTGGAGATGGACTCATCTACAAAATTCTCAAAAATAAAAAATAAATAAATTTATTTGTTAATGTTTTAATAAAAGTGTTAGATGTAGGTAGATAGACTTTTCCAGGCCCTACATTAGAACTTGGGCACACTCCAGGTATAGTTCCCAAAGAGCCAGGCATAGTCATGAGAGTAGCAGCAATTCATCCCCTAAAATCTCTCAGTAAAAATTATGAGTTGCTAACATGGTTTTTAGAAACACAAGAATGGCTCTAATTTGTAATTATTATTTTAAAAACATAAGGTTCTCCAGCAGGGCTTACTGAGGGCTCAGTTCCCATTTATTAAACTTGGGATGTGGTTCTCTCTTTTCCCCCTTATCCTTTCATAAATAAGTCTACTCAGAAACCTCCTGTCACTACATTAGCCCTGCCAACCTCCATCTTTTCTAGATGGCTTTCTTATTTTATTTTCATTTTTATTATTCTATCTGATTTTGCCAATTTCTAGACTTGGGATATAGATTTTTTCCAAACCCTTCTGAAGTTTTGTCTCTTGATATGTAAAAAAAAAAATCTACATATAAACTATTGTGAGAATTAAATCATCATCATCTAGCAAGTCCTGAGCACAGAACATAATAGTTCATAGTCAATGTTTACTTCCTTTTATATTTCTGGAAAAAATATAGCACAGTGAGCAATAATCTTTTTAGAAAAAAAGACCAAAAAAAAAGAATATTTTTTTGTTATAGATGGGACTCTTTTTAATTATCGTTCTAAAAAAATTTGAAACTGAAGAATTGTTTAAGTTAATTACACACAAAAATTAGAAGGCTTATCCCATAAAATTAATATACTTAAGAAGAGAAAATCTGAAGTTTTCAGGCATCAAAACAGTTCCATTGTGAGTACAGGCCTAAAATCTGGCGGATTCCCTGCGGTTACTCGGGTTGCCATGAGGGTTGCGGAGCGCGGATTCTGTTTCTCAAAACTTCGAGGGGTTGGCGAGCGCCTTGGTGAGATGCGGGGTGTGAAACTGGGCACGCTGGTCCCCCTTCAACCAGGAGGTTTTGTTGTGACTACTGCAACATGTATCTTGCCCATGACTCTCCATCTGTGAGAAAGACACACTGCAGCGGTA
The DNA here is from genome assembly GCA_009823505.1 of Rhizomys pruinosus. Lineage (NCBI taxonomy): Eukaryota > Metazoa > Chordata > Mammalia > Rodentia > Spalacidae > Rhizomys > Rhizomys pruinosus. The sequence continues at coordinate 710,973 of VZQC01012184.1, forward strand.
GGAAGCACAAGGAGAACGCGAAGGGCTGCTATCAGAAATGGATGGAAGAGCAGGCCCATCCGCAAGAAAAAAGCTGCATTTCAACAAGGAAAATACCTCCAGCTCCCTTCTCTGCTCCTCATTCTGCAGGGGCCATGATCCCACCTCCCCCCTGTCTCCTGGATCCTCCTCGCCCTGGTATGATGCCAGCACCCCACATGGGAGGCCCTCCCATGATGCCAATGATGGATCCCCCTCCTCCGGGGATGGTGCCTGAGGGACCTGCTCCTGGAACGAGGCCACCCATGGGAGGCCACATGCCCATGATGCCCAGGCCTCCAATGATGAGACCTCCCGCTCGCCCCATGATGGCGCCCACCCGGCCTGGCATGACTCAGCCAGACAGATAAGGCGGAGGGCTCTGTCAGTTTTGTATTGTATGTTCTATTTCCCCAGGAGATCACGGTGCTGTAGCCCCATGATAAGAAAGACTTCTCCCCTTTCCTAGCAAAGACAACAGTTTTGGAGGGGCAAAGTGGGACAAGAGCAATTTTCATTTGTATTGTGAAATGTAAAAATAAAATTGTCAGCTCTTTTAGTTAAAAAAAGAAAGAAAGAAAAAGAAAAGTATCTGCAGTGTGGAATGCCTCAGAATGGAAGGCCTCAGGGTGGCATTGTACAGCCCATTTTCCAATATTTGAATATAAATGGAAAGAACAGAACAAGAACAAAAATGCCTTTTTTTCTTGTAGTGCTCAGGACTGTCTGAACCCAAGGTATTGCAAAGTACAATTTCTCTTCAGGTGTTGAAGTACCTGACCAGAGAGATATTAACCTGGAAAGATGGTCAATGTTGTTTCTACACAGTATTTTTCCAATATGGAGTTAAATATATACAATAAATATTGCTTTACAAAGTATTATTTCCAATATGGAGTTAAATATACAATGCAAAACACATCAAATATGTTGAAAGTTTCATTTCAATTTAGAAAGATCCATAGATACTTAAATGGGCCATATTGTAAACTTTTTGGATAGTAATCACTATAGGGATTCCTCTGTACCTGAAAATCTAAGTCTTTCAAATACCCAGCAATAAACCGTCTGATATTTTTAAAATCAAACCAAGATTTCTATCTCATCTCCTAATTTCACATGGAAATAGCTTCAGAGGTGGCAGCCATATTGCTTATACTTTTAAAATATCCTAAAGCAAACTTTTTAAAGATAAAAATTGAAAATAAACACTGTCTGACATGACTGCATGTGAGATGGTGATACTTTAACCAGGAAGGTTCTAAAACAGAGACTATTACAGACAAAAATATCATGTCACAATACAGTTTGTACTGATGGCTAAAACTGCCTTTGCCAAAGATATAAGCTAAGAGAACATTTACAAATTCTATGCAGGTTGAAAATGGAAATGCCACTCATTTTCCCCCAGAAAAAGGTAAAATGTTACATTTCCAAATATCTGTGGGTACTACAGCAAAAATTTATGGGAAAAAGCAATGCTTAGGAAACATTTTCATTAGAAGAATCACAATAATTTTGGAAATTAAGAGTAATTGTGACAATCTGTACAAAGCTGGGATTGGAAAATAATTCTGAAGCCAATCAGCTTCGTCTTTGCCTTTAGCAGAGGAAGTACAAGGAAGTGACTGATGGAAAGTGATAGGAAGCATCAGTGTGAGATAAGGCATGCATGCCCTTAGCAACCGTGCCACTGCAGGCAACGTTTAAAAAGAGCAAAAGTGATGTGTGAAATGCCTCCTTTAAGATCTAGAGAAAATATAAATCATGGCATTAGAAAACATTTCAAAATAGATACAGAAACTTGGCCTTCCAAAGCTGCATGAATCTTATTGCTGATGTGTCAATGTTTTCTGTCTCCTCTGGAAAAAGTTAAGTAGCAGAGTTAAGGGCTATGGTGATTTATTCAAATGAGCAGATATACTTCAAACTAGGCCAAGATGATACCATACTGAACAAACTTCTGGACCTGTGGGCTCAGGGTATAGGCTCAATCCTTTATCCTTGTCACCTACCATATAATTTCCCCAAGACTGACCACGGTATAGCTCAAGTAATAACTGTGCATCTATACTTTTTTTTAAAAAAAGTAGTGAGATATGACACATTATGCAGATGTGTTTAATTCCAGATCCAGAGAATGTGTGAATTAAGAATCTAGGTTTACAAAAATGAGCTAAGAGGTGTGTTAACAGATAAAATTGATTCTGTTGAGCTCTTCTATATACTGTGACACAAACAGGAATGCAAAGTTAAGAGAAAATAATTCATCGTAAATTAAAATGTGGTGATAAGTATAAGGTATAATTATTACCTTAATATTTTTAAATATTAAAAAGCATACTGTGCCTAAAGCAATGTATATGGTTCATAAATATAATACTGCTTCAAGTTAGTCATAAGAATTCAAACATGGTGCTTGAGAGATGGCTCAGCAGTTAAGAGCACTGGCTGCTCTTGCAGAGGCCCTGAGTTTGATTCTCAGCACCCACATGGAAGCTAACATCCATCCATAATCCTAGTTCCAGGGTATCAAACACTCTCTTCTGACCTCTGTGGGCATTGTGCAACGTGAGAGTACTTACATACATACAGGCAAAACACTCATACATATAAAAATAATAAGTAAAATATCTTTTATAAAAGAAGTCAAACACATGACAGATTTTTTTTGTTCATAAGAGAATGTTAGTCCAACTTATCTCAAAGAATAAAGCTTAAACACATTGAATTTACAGGTTATATATAATTTTTTGGTCTTTGTGAGACAGGGTTTCCCTGTAATCCCACCTGTCCTGGAACTCACTATGTAGACCAGGCTGGCTTTGAACTCACAGAGTTCCATCTGCCTCTACCTCCCAAGTACTAAGATTAAAGGTGTGCACCACCACGCCTGGTAGGTTATAATTTTAAAACTATAAAGGAGTGACATGACATAATGATTTCTAATCTGATATTGAATGGGAATTATCCTTTGTCCTGGACTGGATTCTTGAATTAAAGCAGAAATAAATGCCTCCTAAAATTCTAAGAGATAATGGAATGGAATACAGCTTAGTCATATACCACCACTATAGCCAATCTCACAAATGTCCCTCACCTTCCTGTTAAGAACAAGCATCTAGAGAATCCGTGACCCCTCTAGTCAGAAAGAAGGCACTCTTAGGAGTTATTAGCACCTGGGTAAATCTGTAAGTTGTGCCTCAGTCTGTCACATTTTCCCCCAACACCTGAGAAATAAATGAGAGAATCAGAGGGAGAATCATGGGAAGTTCTAAAACAGTACATTTGCTGTGGTGGTTTGAATTTCCAGTGAGTTAAGGTGGAATCATGGAAGGTGGGTCCCCTGGTGATGGCATCTCAGACGCTGGAAGCCATGGGGTGTAATGACCACTCCCAGAGCTGGAAGGTAAAGAGAGAATCAGATACAGCCTCATGTCTAGTTTCATGGTGCAAAGTTATAAGAGATGGTAGTTAACAGCCACAAACTCACCAAAAAGCAGGCATGAAGAAAGTGAACACATGGGTCCTGCAGCAATGGGGGTTTAGGAACAGATATATGTCCTCAGTCTGCTCCTCTTACCAGCCCCAGGATCAGAGACTCCAAAGAGATTATCCAACCTGTGGACTCTCTCCATCTGTCTCTCTGTCTATGTCCATATCTGTCTGAATCTCTCCCTTTCTTTTCTCTCTCTCTCTCTCTCTCTCTCTCTCTCTCTCTCTCTCTCTCTCTCCTCTCATACACACATATGGGGAGAGAGAGAGAGAGAGAGAGAGAGAGAGAGAGAGAGATTCAACACACACAGTGCTACCTCTCTATTAAACTGAAGTCTCTCCTCTACTCCCATCAAGTTAACAAGATTGACATGAGCTGAGGCAGGCATGAAGGAACACAGATGAAGTTTACCCTGAAGGGGAGACTATGTAAATTTTCACAATTATATTATTCATAATATCCAAGAAGAAAAAAATGCCCATCAACTGATAAATGAATAAACAAAATGTAGCTTGTTGACACAGTGGCATATTACCAGTTAATAATAAGAAATAAATCCATTCACGAAGCTAGAGTGATATCTCAGTGGCTGCTCTTACGAGGGACCCAGGTTTGATTCCCATTATGCACATGGTGGCTAATAGTTGTCCATAACTCTAGTTCCAGGGGAATCCTCCAATGCCCTTTTCTGACCTCAATGGACACTGCACAACACAGGTGCACTTACACTTGCAGGCAATACACTCATACACTTAAAAATAAAAATAATAAATAAAATATTTTTTTAATTTTTAAAATTTTATTTATTTCTGTATGTGTATGAATGTACTGTCTGCATGCAGGTTTGTGCACCCGTGTCGTGCAATGCTGCGGAGGTCAGAAGAGGGTGTCGGATTCCCCTGGAACTGGAGTTCTCCTGGAATTGGAATTTCAGATGGTTCTAGGCCGCCATGTGGGTGCTGGGGATCGAACCCGGGTCCTCTGCAAGAGCAGTCGGTGCTCTTAACCGCTAGGCCATCTCTCCAGCTCGATAAATAAAATATTTTTAAAGATAATAAACAATTAAGTGTATTCTTCATGTGGATGAGCCTTAAAAACATACTAAGGGAGAGAAGCCAAAATTCAGAATAGGAAAATATCAATTTCTGCACTTGCAGTTGCTTCCTCATACATAAAAAGTGAATAAACTATTTTCAAAATTATGTAATTAATGTAGTTTGCATTAATTAATACCCTTGAGTTAATAAACATATGGTAATAACTGGAAAAATAGACAGAAGTAGAGTTTAAGCAGAACAATGCTAAAGAAGGAAAATCTGCCAAAAGAAATCTTAAAGCGATAAGAAATGACTACAAAACATTTCATTTGTCAGGGAAGAAATTAGCCCTTGACACCATTGTCATATGCACCTAAAATGTGAATGTTCATATTACATTTCCACCCTCTCATTTTTTGCCCTTACTTCTGTTCTCTGCTAGTGGCATATTGCAAGGTAGGGCAGTTTCTGCTAGTGAAAGTAAAAATATGAACAATCTAGTTACGACCTTGTCTCATCACAAACATCGCAAATGACTTTCAGCCATTATAAGTAAAATTCAGAATCAAGATTTGGGATTCAACTCCCATTGGTTCTCTAGCAAAATGGTGTTGATAAGTGAGTATATGTTATAGGGAACTAGAAAACCAGGGTCTCCTTTCTCTGAAATCTTGGAAAGAGATTTCTTTGTTTCCTTGGCTATCGTCATAACCATTTTTAGCAGTTCTGACAGAGTTCCAAAATAATTTACACAAGGAAAAAGGACTACAAGTGTGGGCACTGCTTTTTCTAGAAGTTTTCCTTGGGATTTTTATGTTTGACAATGCATATAACAAATGAAGTCAAATTATTCACTGCTCTAAAGTTAGTATGACCAACAAAAGGAAATTCCTTGTGAGCCTTACATGGGCTGATCATCAAATTATTTTCTTCTTTGTGCAATTAATAAGGAATATATTATATGTCCTAACTGCTACACTCTTTTCAGAATCTCCTAATTGTCAAAAAATTTAGAAGTGAGATTGATGATGATGATGATGATGATGATGATAATGATGATATCAGAAGAAACTATAGCTAGAACATATTAGGTGCTTAATATGTGAGTAGTAATCCTTACATGATACCTTCAAATATTTCATGTAATGCTAACAACAAATCTGTGAGGCAGATATTTTTTATCACTTACAGTTCACAGAAGAGCATAAGAGAGTATTAAGTTTCGTATTTATCCAAGACCTGTAGCCAGTGGAGGAAGCACGGGCAATATAACTCTAATACCTGTACACAACACAACTGAGCTCATCTTTGTACCAGAAACAATCGCACAGTGGATAAAACAATTCTGCAGAACATTATGAAGGAGATTTGCCCAATTCTGTAACCCTCTTCCCAGTTATATCTGTTTTCATCCAAGACATCCTCTGCCACCTTCCTCCTCAGGTGCCTTCTCTGCATCAAATGGTATTCTCCACCCTTCCCTGCACTCTCAAGGGTGGCCTGAGTATTCACATAATTCCTTCTTCTGTAAGAACATATGATGGAATAATGAGGGTTTTTTGTGTGTGTTGTACAGATGCCTTCATGACATAGAAAGTTCACTATCAATTCCCCAGTTTCATGCCTATCAGAAAAGGTCTGAAAAGGGGGTAGACCTTTGGATTCCTTTGCAATAGACATTGCATAGAGCGAGGTCTATTTTGACTCCTTAATTTTAAATTAAATATACATATACACACATAAAACAGAGGAATAGGTCTAAGCGTAAAAATTGAAAATCCTTTACACCACTTAATCTAATGTCTGTCTGTGTTTACTTTGCCAGAACCACTTCTCATTACTGCTTGTCTTTCTTCTGAGGTACCAAAATATGTGACCAATATCAGGCTCTCAATAAGCTACCCAAAGGCCAGGAGGAACACAATTTTACCAATGTGTGTGCTAACCTCAATGCTGGCATCATCCTTCAACTCTCAGGTCGAAAATCTACTCCTTCCACAAACTCTCCATAAACCCTGAAGTAACAATAGGCATTCCTCCTAAAGCCTGTGGTTCTTGGTTTTTCTTCTTTAAAACATTGTATGGGCTGATTTAGAAACCGTAAACAACCAATGGAATTTAACCTCTTCTTCAGGAATGCATTAATAACCAGAGACAAAGACTGCTCATTCATTTCCACGCCCACGTGCTGGTACTTGCTACATACTAGGCTACATGCTCAGCTACATGCTCAGCCTCCTTTGAAATGAAGTACAGTTATGTGACTGTGGGTGGTTTGAATGCGAATGTCTTCCGTAGGCTCATTCATTTGAACAGTTGGTCCCCAGTTGGTAGCACTGTTTCTAGAGGCTATAGAATCTTTGGGAGGTGGACTCTTACTTGAGGAAGCATGTCACTTGGGGCAAGCTTGGAGGGTTTATAGCTTCTCCCAACTTCCTGTTCTCTCTGCTTCCTGCGTATGAATGAAAATGTGACCACCCAGCCTCCTGTTCCTGCTGCCATGCTTCTGCTGCCTGTTTCCATGGCTTCCTACCAGGATGGATTCTGTGCCTCTGGAAAAGCGTGCAGAGGTAAACCCTTCCTCCCCCAAGTTGCTTTTAGTTCTGGCATTTTATCACAGCAATAGAAACTCAGCTAAAACAGTGATCCACTAACTCTAAGTAATGGAATGTGAAGATTGACAAGGGCTCTACACTTGGAACACCTAAGCTATTCAGTAATCCTTTTCTATCCCCATCCTGGATGACTTGAGAAGGATCCCATGGTGAATTTGGAAGCCAAAAGTTAAAAGTGCAAAATCACTGGCACCCTGCTGGTCTAAAGTGTTGCTTGAGGTAGATTCTTCTCATTGGTTCAGATTTTCACCCAAGGTGATAAAGTCTAATATATAGACTTTCTAAAATAAAGATTTTTCAACTAGCAGTTTACTTCTATGTAAAACTGAATATATATATATATATATATATATATAGTATCCCATTTCTTAGAATAATGCCTGTAGGGAAATTAGAAACCTCTCTTCTGAATTTTAAGCTGATCAAATGGACAGTGTGAATCGTGTCTTAAGTTGCATAAGAACAGGCAGAATTGAACTTCTGTTTACTACATGCCATTGCGTCTCAAAATCATCCACATAAATTCTCTCACTGCTTCTCCACTTCTCAGACTTTTGGCTAAGCTCACGTGTACTTACATGATCTTATTTAATCCTCATAGTAAGGTCATGAGTTATGTGCTACCATGATCTCATTGTACAGACAAGTTCACTAAAACTTAAACTAACAAACCATTTTCCTAAAATATCACAATGTGTAAATACATGAGTCAAGATTCAACACAAATACTTTTATTCAAAACGTTTTTTTCTGAAGTGAAAAATGTCTTATCTATATTGCTGCATAGAGAGAAGCAACTAGGAATGAGTGAATATTCAATTAAAATAATTTGAATTGATTACATTTCCCATTTCTTTATCACAATATTTTATTTATTTTTAATATTTAATTTTAATTTTTGTGTAGGAGTGCATTGGGTGCATGCGTGTAAGTGCACTCGTGTAGTGCAGTGCCCATGGAGGTCAGAGAGAGACCTTCAGATCCTCTGGAACTGGAGTTATGGTTAGTCGTTAGCCACCAGGTGGGTGCTGAGAATTGAACCCAGGTCCTCTGCAAGAGCCGTCAGTGGTCTTAACCACTGAGCAATCTTCCCAGCCCTCATTTTTTATTTTTATTGTATTTTATGAGTATGTATTGTCTGCATGTATGTAGGTGCACCCATGTTCAGTGTTCATGGGGGTCAGAAAAGGTTGATGAATCCCCTGGAACTGGAGTTGTAGACAGTTGTTAGCCACCTTAACCTGATGTCTCAGCAAGAGCAAACAGTGCTCTTAACCACTAAGCCATTTGTCCAACCCCCACATTTCCTATCTCTTGATATAATAATTTCTATGAAAACCCAAAGAGTTCCTATAAACTTATAAAGACATTAGTATTTGATGTATCTCTTTAACTACTAAATGTGTGATATACTACATAGAACTCCATTTTAGATTTGAGAGTAAAATTCAAGTTTCATTTTTCTCAGTATTATTTTATAGATTTAGTTGGGACTTTGGCTTCATTTATTACCTATTTTATGACAAGGAACAGAAAGTATCTAAGAGATTTCTAAATTTCATGAACTCATGAGTTTCATTAAGTATATAAATTTAGACCACACTCTTTAATAAGCAATCAATTCTTTTACATTTAGAGGTCAACTTCCAGGTTACAATTCACTCAAAATCATTTTGTCTTCTAAATTAAGAAAATCCATTGTGATCTAATATAGTGTCATCCGCACCATGCCCAGAAAAAGCAATCCCCACACACTTGGATCAATATCTGTAGTAGAAAGTCTAAACTATATTAATTGGCCTGGTGCCTGTCTGGATTTTAGCCATTTGCCCAGAAATCTCAGACTAGTTTCTAAAATCAATGCTTACCAAGGCCCTTCTTAGCAGAAGGCTATGTAAGAGGAATTCAGCACCATAGCCTAAGACAAGACATAGGTTTTAATTAAGTTACAGTATACTTCCTTCAAGAAGTAAGACAGATGGGCCCAGGAGAGCATTAAGAATATTATAGGATTAAGTTAACAAATCAACACCTGTTGCTTTATTTTTTTAGCAAAATTATAGTATCCATATATCCAGATTTATCTGGAACTCATCTCATCTTTCCAGCCATGATAGATACAATTAGAACCTCATTGTTTTATGATGATGATTAACGAACGATGGCCAAATGAGTATTTTCATGAGTATTTTGGTTTAAATCTGTTCAAAGCACCATTTTAAAAACTTATTGTCCAAAGTTATAGGCTGTGCAGTGAAGGGAAAACATTTTTTATATTTTTATTGAAGTTTTGTGCATTTCCTACATCATATTTAAGTCCAGTTTAGATTCATTTCCCTTTCCATTCCCCCCCCCACCACCACCCAAGTTCATGCATTCTGCCATACCTGCCCCATAGCTTTCTCTGAGTCTTTTTTAAAGATTTTCAAAGCAAGGGATCACTGCTCTTGGGAGAACCTTACTGTTTCAGTGAGTTCCCTGTCCCAGTTCATTTGTTGTTCTTGTTCCCTCCAATTTATATTGCTTCAACATATGCATATATTTATGTCACACATATACTTAGGGAAAACATTTTTATAAGCTTCTGTACAGGTAAGTTTTTTACTTTTTCTCCATAGGAAAATATGATTTTATCATAAGATTAAAAAACTCAAAATAAGAAAAATATCTAAAAATCTGGAAAAATATAGACATATGAAATATTGATAGTGATAGCCTATCGATGACAAAATTATAGATGCATAAATATATTTGCAAATATTGCCAACACAGATCACTTTCCTTCATGTTTTTCCAGAAACAACCAAAATCAACTTTACTTTTAAATAATATTATCAATAAAAATGTCTGTGAGCATATACACCCATAACCAGTGGTTTCTGGAGAAAAATTTCTCCACAATGAGCTAATTGTATGAGGTTAATTATGCATTATTCAAAGTACAGTATAATAGGATATTTAAATTTATTTATTTATTTATTTATTTATTTGTTTGTTTGTTTGTTTGTTTGGGGTTTTTTTGGTTTTTTCGAGACAGGGTCTCCCTATAGTCCCAGCTGTCCTGGAACTCACTCTGTAGACCAGGCTGGCCTAGAACTCACAAAGATCTGCCTGCCTCTGCCTCCCAAGTGCTAGGATTAAAGGCATGCACCACCATGCCTGGCTTAAATTTATTTTTTAAATATGAGTAGCTATATTTTGAGGAAAGCCTCTAATATCTTACCAGGAACCTTGGTTAGGGCTGGAAAGTCACTGTTTGTCAATCAGATGCCATCTTTATAAAAGACCCTTCTGCTCAGAAAAAAAAAAAACACCAGAGAAGAGACTGTGGTACTTCTGATGCCCTCCAAGCTGGGCAGATGGTTTAGTATTAATGAAACGAGATGCAATTTGAGTAACAGCACGAAAACAATATTAAGTTCAAGTAATCTAGTTTGAAATACACCAAATCAGTTGTGTTACATTCTTAGAGAGATGAAACTGAAAATAGAGATGAAGGAAAAACCTAACCTAGAAAATTAAATTCATTAACATATTTTCAATGCATTGGGGAACACTGTCATTTTTTCCTTTCTAAGAGATGATACAGCTGTGTGCATTTCGTCTGGGAGTTGCTGCCCCGTGCATGAGGGAATCCAGCTTCTGCCCAACACAGAGATCCCTTTGCACTCTGCTCCCATCATTTTTGCTAAATTTCTGGCCCTGTTTCCACATTTGCAAACATGGTAGTGTTTGAGTGTGAAATGTTCACCCACAAGCCAAGAGTGGTGATGCCTGTAATGCCACGACTTGGGAGTTTAACACAGAGGGCTCGGCAGTTCCAGATCACCCAGGCCTACATAGCAAGTCTGGGGTCAGCCTGGGTGACTTGAAACTCTGGTTCAAAACAAAGTCAAAGACAGATGGAACAACAGATGACTCCCACAGCCTCATGTGCTTGAACACTCGGTCCCCTACTGATGGTGCTGTTTTGGAAGACTATAGAACCTTTGGGAGCCGGGCGTGGTGGCACACGCCTTTAATCCTAGCACTTGGGAGGCAGAGGCAGGCGGATCTTTGAGAGTTCAAGGCCAGCCTGGTCTACAGAGTGAGTTCCAGGACAGCTGGGGCTACAGGGAGACCCTGTCTCGAAAAAGACCAAAAAAAAAAAAAAAAAAACCTTTGGGACTATGTCCTATACTGCAGTTGTAGATTGCTGAGGGAGGGCTTTGAAGGTATTCTTCAGCTACAGGGTCGGGTCTGAGCTCTTTGTCTCCTGTTTGCTTCTAGGGTGTGACCAGCCAGGCACCCCTGATCCTTCCACTACCATGGATAGGACCTGGTCCCAGCTGCCATGGTGTCCTCGCAATGATGGACCATGCCCTCTTAACTGTGAGCCCAAATACACCTCTTCTCTGTGAAAGTTGCTTCTGTAAGTTACTCTGCCACACCAAGGAGGAATGTAACAAATTTGGGAGCTATCCCTTATAGATGTCTGTTGTATAACTTCATGTCTTCCCTCTGTTCTGAATTCCTTTCTACCTGGAAGACCACGATAACATTCAAAACCATAACTAAGGGTCATTGATGCCTTGTTCATCTTTTCCAAAGCCCACCAGACTGATGATCAGTCTCTCCGTTATTGGTTACACCCATTTGCAGAGCATTCAAATATTTCCATAATACCCTGAATGATTTAGCTTATATATGTCCCCCAACAGGTGAACATTCTTCATAGCTAGGATAATGACAGAGTTTGATTAGTGAATTAAAAGGAAGCTCAATGAGAACTTTATTAAAATAAATTGAGAATCTTAGATACTTTTTTTTCCAGTTGTAACATTTCTTAAAGATGTTCTTTATTTAAGCCTTTAAAATTGTGAATTAGACCTGGTGTCACAGGTCTGTAATTCCAGCTCCTTCTCAGGGAAGGAGCTGAGGCAGAAGGATTGCAAAATCAAGGCCTGCCTGGGCTACAGGGTGAGTTCAAGGCCATCTTGGGCAACTTAGTAATACCCTACTTGAACAAAAATTATTTAAGGAAAGAGAGTGAGAAAGAGAGACAGAGACAGAGACAAAGAGACAGAAAGAGAGAGAGAGCTCAGTGGTAAAGCACTTACCTAGCAGACATAAAGCCATAGATTCAATAAAACCAACCTTGTTGTAGATCACAAGATTTATTTATCCTGGTTTATACTTAATTGGTTTAAATACAGTTCTGATTTGGGGTTGAGATGGATGAATGAACAGAGAATAAGCCTAGTTCCACTTCTGTCTTAATCTACCTTCACTTAAAGAATGTGCTGCAAAGAAAAGAATTAGTCCATTTATAGGATAGTGTATCCCTGAATAGATTCAGAGGCTAGCGATAAGGCTTTTTGATTTAGAGTTGGCTGAATTTTACATACTTGTGTTTAAACATCAGTGTAAGAGATTAAAATTAGGGGCTGGAGAGATGGCCTAGCGGTTAAGAGCGCCGACCGCTCTTACAGAGGACCCGGGTTCGATCCCCAGCACCCACATGGCGGCTGAGAACCGTCTCAAACTCCAATTCCAGAAGAACTCCAGTTCCAGGGGAATCCGAGACCCTCTTCTGACCTCCGCGGCACTGCACGACACGTGTGCACAAACTTGCATGCAGACAGTACATTCATACACATACAGAAATAAATAAAAAAAAAAGAGATTAAAATTAAAAATTACAGTTTCTCGGACTGGAGAGATGGCCTAGCGGTTAAGAGCACTGACGGCTCTTACAGAGGACCCGGGTTCAATCCCCAGCACCCACATGGCGGCCAAAAACCATCTGAAACTCCAACTCCAGGAGAACTCCAGTGCCAGGGGAATCCGACACCCTCTTCTGACCTCCGCGGCATTGCATGACACGGGTACATAGACCTGCATGCAGACAGTACATTCATACACATACATAAATAAATAAAATTAAATAAAAAATTACAGTTTCTCAAAATCCCTGTTTCAGTTGTTATAAAAATGATCAAAATGGAAAAGACAGTTCAAGATTACTTATCCTGATTATGTGTTTTATTAATTTTAAGTCCTTAACAAATAATATATTGAAAGACAAAATTTTAATCTATTTTTGGAGAATGATGCTGGTCTATGGTTGATTTGTAAAACAATAGTATTTCTTTGAAATGCAACCCTGTTCTAGTCACTTAAGTTATAAATCTATAAGTACTAAGAATACATAATACTAATATCAAATGCTATTCCTTAAGACTATTATGAATTAAGGTAATTATAATTTCAAGGCAGATTTTCATTTAAATTAACTAAAAAGTTAATTTAAATTTTTGCATTGTTTTAATTATATTTAAGTTTTCAATTTTTTTTCATTAGCTAAAGTATGTTTTATTATTAGCAAAGCAACAAGAATGAATTCATTCAAATGGCCTCTTACTGAACGTTCACTTTGTAAAACACAACAATAATACAGAGAGAATAAAGTCCTTTCCAAGAGTCGCCATAAAGACTAAATAAATCATCATTGGACTGCAAGTGGAACTGCCTTTTCATAGATGGGATAAGTCGGCTTTCAAAGCCCTTTATTTCCCCCTTTTCTCTGCTTCTTTCTCATCTTCTAGCTTTCCCTTTTCCTCTACACGTCTGCTTTTTAGATCTATTTTGTCTTTGTGGAAAGTGAGGAATAAACGTGAGTGGGGCATTCCCAGATCTAACATTTTTGAATAAAATGACTGTATTATTGAATACTATCTGTGAGAAATGGCATAGAGGAGCATGGCATCCTCCCTGAACAATTTAAGGTACAGTGTCTTCCTCAAACTGGAGTTTATGTATAGTTTCTTTGACCTCTGTAAGCCCACACATTAGAGAAACACTGACCCCAAGCTTGAACCAATGAAGTTACTTCATTATGGGAAGACACTCTAGGCTCATAGAAGAGTCCCAATATTTGTTTGCTCTACTTCCAATTCTCTATTCACTTAGCTAGTGTGTTCTCTGCTTACCCTCCTAATGACCTATTTAAGTCCTGAACCAACCATGCCATAAGTAATCACTTAATTTGGAGCCATTCTGGTTAACAACCTAGCCAACCCAATGTCATGTGTGAGTGGGAGTCCAAGGTATCAAACACTGACTTTTACTCAAGTTCAGTTTTATTCAACATAATCCTTCCTTTTAAAGTCTCCACATTAGATCCTCTATTTCTATTTATTTTTCATTTTAACGCCAAGTCTTTCTCTATTTCAGTAAAAATGGTTTTATATTCATGATAATACTTTCTTTGAATGTCATATGGTATGGAACAGGGTGTGTAACAAGAAGGACCCCCGGAGAATGAAGTAAAAAAAAAAAAATCCACAGCTTCACCTCTGATCTCTGTGTGATTTGGGCAATATCTCCTCATATATCTCCTCATGTATCTAAGCCAAAATCTGGTTATCTAGTATAAGGATTCACATATTTCCTCCAGGTTTGCTACAACAGGTCAAATAACAACTATGGAAATACTCTACCACTGTCCTGTCACCACCATGAGTCACTCTTATTCAATTACTATGAGGTCTTTGATTCAGACCACAAGAACCTGCACTTATCTAGGGTTAAATCAGAGCACTGTGTTCTCTTTCACTTTAGGTAACCTTCATTTCACGTAGGTCTTGTCTTCTTCAAGCAAAAAAGATAGCGTTAATAGCATTATCTCTTAGGATTATTTTAAGTATTTTATAAGACAATAAATGCAAATTCTCAACCACGGTAAATGCTCAAAAGCTAGTAGCAATTTCCCAATAATGACTGAGATTTACAGCATGCACTTTCACTGTCACGAGAACCTTGTGAAGCTAACATGCCTCAGGAATGCAGCCATGCTTAAAATACTGAAGCAGAGCCCTGATCCAAATTCCTAATTAAGTTCTTGAACTTTTAGCACAAGAGGAAATAGCCTCAAGAACATGTTGTTAGGGAAGTTTACACAAGATAATTTCAAATGTTCCTTTTCTGCTTTATACATCCCCTAGATGTAGACGAAGGAAGACCCAGAGGTGAGCCCTTGCTTTGCACTCCTCCTCAACTGATAAGCAGTGAGGAAGCTTCCTGCAGCTACAAAAATACAACAGAATTTTTTCTTATTACACTTTTGTAGTCGAAATCATAAGGAAGTAAAGAAATAAATGACCAGTAAGGAAGCAGAGAGAAACACTGAAACCATCTCCAGAGGACTGTGCATTGTTGGAATATATCCATGTCGTTCCTATTTCTACCATATCCATATTTGACATGACTTAGGAAGGAGGAGAAGCCTATGGAAATTAGTACAAAAGATATCTCAGAAATTACTGGAATATTTGCTTGCAATTTCCCTTCAAATATATTTCAACTTACTCTTATAAACAAAGAAAAGATGCCAAGCCTATGAACTTTATCCCTAGTAGATGTCTGTTAGCATTTGTTCATGAGATAAGTTTCTCAGAGGGGCTCAGACATGGTAATCCCGGCTTAGTAAAAAGTCAAAATTAACATTAGACAAGTATGATTTCCCTCTTGGTCTCAATTAGCCAGTTGATTATGTCCAAATGTATGCAAACTATGGAAAAGCAGCAAGCAAGGTGCCCATGAGCTGAGATCCACTGGGGAGAAGGAGATGGAGACGGTTCTCAGTCTCCATCAATCGCTTGGCTTTGCTAGATCTCCAAGGCTTTTTCTTTGCTGCTACTTACCAAGGGCTTGGTTTCATCTTCATCTTTGTAATAATAGAGCTGATCTCCCTTGAGCACGAACCAGCGGGTATGCCAAGTCTTGACAAAGCCTCCTTGCTTCCTCAGCCACCCACATTTGGTGGCATTGTGCCGCCCTTGGCCTTGAGGGTTCTCCGCAGAGTCATTGTTCTCCATTTTCAAGCTGATGGACTTTCCTATTGAGAAACAGAAGAGAACAAAAAAGAATAAGTTGGTCTGTTACTGTCAGCTCTTTTAAGCTACAACCATCCTTAGGGGAAAAAAAAAGAAAAGGGAAAAAAAAAGGAGGAAGAAGAGGAGGGATAAAAATGTGT
This sequence comes from Rhizomys pruinosus, assembly GCA_009823505.1. Lineage (NCBI taxonomy): Eukaryota > Metazoa > Chordata > Mammalia > Rodentia > Spalacidae > Rhizomys > Rhizomys pruinosus. The sequence continues at coordinate 727,155 of VZQC01012184.1, forward strand.
ACCCAATCGTTGGCCACAGCCCTGCCAATGGCTGCCCCAGATGCAGCTTGGAGAGAGCTTGATGTGCTTGCCTGCTTCCTATAGCTGGAATGTAGGAGCCTTTTCTTTCCCAGTACAACTAAGGAATGAGAAAGTTCTAGAAGAATGATCAGTAACAACTGAATATTCAGTATCAAGGCTGTGTGTCTGCCGTGCAGTGTCGGGACATGTGCAGGCCTGGCCTGTGGTTACCTGAGCAAGCATTATTGCACACATGTTAGAGCTTACAGGGCCTATTTTAAAAACCTCAATGGAAGACATTTGGTTTGCACATGTGAAGCTTTCTCAGGATGTAGCTCCCTGCTTCCTGCAGAGCATCCACTAAAGGTTTTTTTTTTTTTTTTCCTCTGCTGGTCAGGAATTTGTGCAGCTGAAAAAGTTTATAAGAACACAAAATAAAACAAAACAAAAATCTGCTTTGGGCACTAGAGTTTCCATCTCCCCACAGGCTTCATCGACCATCAGGAATGAGAGGGCAACTCTAGTCCAGGACAAAATTAAGAATGGTTTTAGGCTGTGAGTGAGGGAATCCAAAGCCATCTACTCTATACATAGCAAGAAAATGAGATGCATAGCGGGAAAATGGGCAGTGGCCGTTACAAAGAGCCCAGGGCGGGCTTTCTGGGCGAGCCTGGGGAATGAGGTCAAGACTTCAGAGATTTTTCTTTGCTGTTTCAAAGGCTTCCTCCAATTTCTTGCTGATGTTTGTTTCTAAACATTTATTGAGGGAGTAGGAAATGCACTCTTAGTCCATGTCTTTGGATGGAGATAGAGATGTAGAATTAACTCATGAAACAGGCTATTCTTGCTAGAGCATTGTCATGCACACTCTTATTTCACTAGTTCTAATTTGTGTCAGAAGATTCTTTTTAAAATTTATTTATTTATTTATTTTACATGTATGAGTGCTATGCCTACAGTTTGTAAGTGCCCCTGTGTCATGCAGTGACCACAGAAGACAGAGGAGGGCATCAGATACCCACCATGTGGGTGCTGGGATTTGAACCCCAGTCTTCTGCAGCCAATGCTTCTAACCACTGCTCAGCTATCATTCTTACTAACCTTATTTTTGCTATAAATTTTCTAAAGAAATTTTATGCTAATAGTTCTAGTTACAAATTCAAGCATTTCCATGGTCAGTCCTTGGTTATCTGTGTTTCTTCATTGGAGACCAACTTTCCTCTACTGGGTCTCCATGAGCTATTTGGATGTAATCCTCCGACTCCCACTCCCACTCCATGTGTATCAACAGAATAGAATGTTGGTTCTAGTTACTGTTTCTTTGGGTTATTTCCACCACGTTTCTAGTGCTGTTGCTTCCTCCACTGGCCTGCATGCCAATCTTCTCCATCCTTCTTCCAATTTTCTCTTCAAACTTTTAGACTACGGTTGGGTCACTTTAGCTCCATTAGTGTCTGTTACCCATTTTTATGCTGAAATTCCCTTCTGGCTGGTACCTTTGCCTCTAGGGAACATCTTGAAACCCTCCTCTCCACCAGGCATTCCCACGCCATCAACCACTGACTGCAGGAACATTCTCTGTGTCTGTGTGCCTGCGTGTACAGATTGAATCATGCCTGATGCTTTAAGTTCGAGGGCATGAACTTTCATCTTCTTTTTTTTTTGCAGTATTTGAACCAAATAAGTACCATTCTAAATGAACAATAAATGCTATTGTATAATTTAAATAAGTATGTTCATTTAAACCACCATAAATAATCTCTGTTCTTGTCTCCTAGCATTTAAATTATTCGGATCTACACAATTTATTTCTTTGCTATTTGTTTATTCTTTAACCAAACACACGCGCGCGCGCACACACACACACACACACACACACGCACACACGCACACACGCACACACACACACACACACAGGTCTACAATATATTATAGCAAAATAAATTCTTTCCTTTGGGCTCTTTTTATCTTTGATTTCAAAATCATACTATTAAGTTTTTAAAAATCCATTCTAAATTTTTTCAAGGTAATTAGCAAGCTATCATCAATAATATAGAAATACAAGCAGCCAATTACTCATTTTTCTGTTTTTACTGCCCTAGTGAAAAATGTGTGTGCATTAGAACATGGTTTATGAGTCTTCTGCATCTGTTGTTTATGTCTGACTAAAGCCAAGAGAAGTGTTGCCTACCCAACTCCTGGCAAAGCTACCTGTAATTTGATGACTTCAGAATACATCATCAAGTATTTGAATAATACTAATTATACTATTAAAACAAATGAGAATGATTTATCATAGCCTTAGGGAAAATGCTGCAACTACAGCTAGGTGGAAAAAGAAAACCCACAAAAATAACCGTGATTTTTCTAGAGAAATAGAGAGTTCTGGAAAAACAGAATCAAATTCTACCTTAATATTTAAAATAAAGATGATAGGGGCTGGAGAGATAGCCTAGCGGTTAAGAGCACGGACTGCTCTTGCAGAGGACCTGGGTTTGATCCCCAGCACCCACATGGCGGCTAAGAACCATCTGTAACTCCAATTCCAGGAGAACTCCAGTTCCAGGGGAATCCTAGACACTCTTCTGACCTCCGCGGCATTGCACAACATGGGTGCACAAACCTACACGCAGACAGTATACTCATACACATACAAAACTAAATAAAATTTTTAAAAAATATTAAAAAAAATAAAGATGATAGACTGAATGACTTCTAACTGTGGACCCTTCCAGTACTCTAACGTCTGTCATCTCTGCAGTTTTGAAATTGTAAGGACACTAAATATCCAGATATCTGCCACACCCAATACAGCATCTACAGTAGAAGGTCAATCAATATTTGATGAATTCATCAATGTTGTATTAGGTCTCATGCTGGGTGGCTAACGGCAAACAAGATATTCCTCTGAAACCTGATCCTCCCTGAAGCTGATCCTAGAACCTGACACAGTGAGAGAACCAGTCAAAACAATGATCATTCAATTATCAGTTCTCCCTCAACCCTAGATATCAAATATGAATAAATTATAAAGATAATAATGTTCTCAAATCCTTCCCATCCATCTACTGGGCTCCAAGCACTACCTTCTGAGGAGACAGTTCTTATCCCCCTCCTGTGTGTCTTGCTTCCATTTCAAACCACAACACAAACACCTGAGCACATGCTCACCAAACTTTATTCTTCCAAAAAGCAGCCAAAGTAAGCTTTAACAAATTCAAATCAGATAAGGAGTCTACACTCAAACTGCTATTGGCTTTGCATTGTATGTATTTCAAAACCCAGTCTTCTCATGGCACACAGGCTCTGAATCATCAGGTGCCTATCTAACCCGGCAGCCTAGTCCAATCTCCCCCACCCACACACTTGCACACCAACTACAGCAGGCTCCTTTATCCCAAGAGTCTTGACTTGACTGTTGATCTCTCTCCAGAATGTCCTGCCTTAGGCTTCTGCAGTCTTTCATCTGAATATCAATGTAAAATCCACCTCTTTCAGCAAGCCTCTTCAACTCCTCCTGTGAATTAGTTCAGCCCTTGATACTCTCTGTCATTCTACTCTGTCCCCTGCTTTTCTAACATTGTCCTAAATCGCTAGTTATTTTGTGGGGATTCTTTGTCTGTTTGTCTTACAGGGCCTTTTCTTTGTTAGTTTGGCTTGTTTTACTTTGGTTGTCTGTCACACAGTTCACCCCCCGGGGGGGCCACCAGCTTCATGAGATCAAAATCTCTGTTTTCTTTCCTACAGATTTCCAGTGCCTTTCACAAGGCATTCCCCTTAATCAGTAAACATCTGCTAAAGGATGGATTATGCTAGGTAACAATCACGGCAGAATTCCAAAGAATTCCCACAAAGATATCTTGAAGGACACTTGTATTTAATGCCTTAACAACTGTCGTGTAATTTAAGAACATGGAAGTTTTCCTCTGACATGGAGATTTCAGTGAGCACAGAGTGTCACAATGATCATGCTTGAATAACCCCAAAGAACTCCTTAGCCCTACCCAGGCTGTATCATGGAGACTAGTACAGGAAGATCAAGGAAAGATGAGATGCTTACTGGACCTCATTTGGTCCATGGGAAGGGAAAACCCCAGTGAGGAGCACCAGGGCAGAACTGATGGTGGTTTGGGCTTGCCAAGTTGGAGCCTTCAAACACGACATCTTTCAGCCTAATAAAGAAAAAAAATCATAAACTGAAAGATGCTAAAACCTATGATATATGTGGAATGCATATGTGCATATTTTGGAGTGATGCAAATTGGAGAGAATAACAACAACAACAACAACCACAGAAGGACTGGGTCAAAGATCTGACTGAAGTGGTGAACCTCTGCTCAAAACAGTAAACTTCTGCATCGAAAATTTTAAGAGACTGAGAAAAAGATAAAAGATATGTTTGGCAGCATGCGTGAGCTCTGGTAGGGTGGGGGGGGCAAAGAAGGGGACACGGGACTAGATTTGATTGGAAATTTTGTATGAAATGCACAAAGCTTAAATAAAAGTTAGTTTAAAAAAAAGAAAGATGACATCATGAACTTTGCAGGTAAATGGATAGAACTCGAAGCCATTATGCTAAGCAAAGTAACACAGTCCCAGAAAAACAAATGGCGAATAGTTTACCTCATTTGTGGATGCTAACAGCAAATCCCCAGTTGAAAGCCAAGCTGAACAACATTATTGTTATATTTCTGTTTATCTGAAAGCAACTATTTTGTTATAATGTAAATCTCTTAATGGGCTCTAGAATTGACCCACCACTTATTTTCAGACTCTGTAATTACTGTATATAAGTGGAAAGCATGTGTGCTGGATAGCTTTAGTGTCAACTTGACACACCTGGGTTGAGGGACCCTCAATTGGGGAATTGGTTCCATTGGATTGGTCTGTGGCCACATCTGTGGAGTATTGTCTTGATTGTTGGGCAATCTGGGAGGGCCCAGCCCACTATGGGTGGTGCCACCCCCTGGGCAGTTTGTTGTGTACCATATAAGAAGGCAAGCTGGGCATGAGCCAGGGGAGTAAGCCAGTAAACAGCATTCCTCCATGGCCTGTGCTTCAGCTCCTGCCTCCAGGTTCCTGCCTTGGGCTCCCTGAGTGATGAACTGTGACCCAGGAGATGTGAGCTGAATAAATCCTTTCCTCCCCAAGTTGGTGTCAGTCAGAGTGTTTTGTCACAGCAATGGAACACAAACTAAAACAGCATGTATGTATATTTTAGAGCAATATAAAATTAAAGGAGGAAAATGTGAATTCCTAAAGATAAAAAAAAGACTGAGAGAAAGATGCAGGACAGTTATGGCAGAGTGCATGATCTGGGGTGGGGTGGGGGGAAGGGAAAGGGGAATATATCTAAACTGAACTGAAAAATGGTGTCTGAAATATACAAAACATCAATAAAAGCATTTTATTTAAAAAGTGAATATTAAAAAAGCTCTTTACCAAAAAATATTAATTAATTAAATTGAATATTTTAAATTTCCATCTTTTAGCCTTGGTGGTAAATATATACACCTACTTACACAGAGAATGAGACACCATTTGCATGAAGCAAGCATGTATATGTGGACATGTATGGGTACATGTTATGTATGCATATGTTTAGACATATGGGTGGTACATACATTTGAGTCTTCTCCCTAAAGAATGAGCCTATATAAAGGAAAAATCTTTGTTGATATTTTTCTCAGTTTTAAAATGTTAAAGCATGCACACAGACCTCAGCAGGGCTGACATTTTTGCGAAGCAAAAATCATAAAAGAGCAGATCCTGACTGTGCTTTTATCACAGTCTGTGGAATTATGGATATTTTATCATTTTGTGGAATATTTCTTCAGTAACTATAACTGGGAACCTAACTTAAAAAGCTAAAACTCTTTCAGAATCTAAATGTTAAATAATTTCAGGGTAAAAACACAGGTAAGTATGTTTTTCATGTGGGTCCATCAGCCTTGACTTTATCTGAAATGTCTAGGCATCTATTTCAGCTCAGCTGTGACTGATCATTAAGCGTAGTATCCTACTACATCTGTCCATTTTCCACCCTCTAATTCATTCTGTATTTCCTCTGCTGATTCTTTGTCTTTTACTGTGTGTGTGTATATGATGCATGTATATGCATGTTCATGTTCATATGTGAGTGAGGGTATGTGTGTGCCACAGATCACCTGAGGCGGCTGGAGGAGAACCTCAGGTGTTGGTCCTTATTTGAGGCCATGTCCCCGCTTGCCACTGCATAAGCCACATTAGCAGGGGCACAAGCTTCCAAGCATGCTCCTGTGTCTGCCTTCCATTTTGCCATAGGCACACTGAGGCTTTATGTCAGTTCTACAGAACTGCTCTGGTCCTAATGCTTGCACAACAAGCATTTTATCCAATGAGCTCCAGCCTCCCTAGTTGTTCATAATGCCAAATCTACCACCCTCATTTTCTGTGTGTGTGTTTATATGCACATATGTGCAGGTGCACATTGTACATGGATGGGTTTATGTGCACATGGAGGGACATGGTGTCAACCTCAAGGAACTCCCCCACCTCCTTTGAGACAGTCTGGCCACAGGGATCTCCGCTGTCTCTGTGTCCCCAGTGCTTGGCACGTAAGCATCCACCACTGTGTTCAGCATTTTTATGTGGATTCTGAGAACTGAACTCGGGTTTTGGCAGATTAGCACTTAACTGACTGAGCTAGCTCTCTAACTTCCACGTTCATCTTTTTCTGACCATCGCTGCCTGAAGCAGAACTCTCTTGCCATGGACTGAAGACTTCTTCAGCCCTTTCCCACCATGTAGGTTAAAGTCTTAACCTCCAATGTGTTAGTAAAGATGAGGCTTTCGAGGAGTCATTAGGGTTTGATGAGATCACCAAGGATGGCCTCGTCTGATGGGGTTATCAGCCTTCTAAGAAGGGACATCAGAGAAGTTTCTTGCTCTGCTTTCTTCTGAGCATGAAGCAGATTCATGTGAACCCACAGATGGTGGCTGCTGTCAAAGGAAGAGGCTTCAGAATGAAACCTACCTGGGCAGAAACTTAGACTTTTTCACCTCCAGAACTCTAAGAGAATGATTGCTATGATTTAAACTTCCGGGCTATGGCATTTCTTTTATGATAGCTCAACTAGGGGGAGAGACCTGCCAATGTGCAAGCCTAATCACGTCTGTCACTCTGCTTTATTTTGCCTTTTTCCAAGCACACAGGCCTTTCTGAGTTTTGTTTCAGTTATCAGCATCTCCCTCTACATCAGCACCATGACTTGGTATGCTTTGGTCCAGTGTGTAGAGCATACATAGTATGAAATGTCTATTGGACACCTAGTTAAGTATTAAATACACTAAGATCTCCCTAAGAGCAAAAGCTACTAAAAGCCTAAAATTAGAAAATAGTAACAGTGGATCACAGAGCTTCACATTCATACAAGACCTTGCTTATAAAGACAGCTTGAAAATATGTTTGTTCATGAATAAAAAGTACAGAGGAAAAGATTCAAAGAATTTAATGATTTATTTTAATGATAAAATGGTAACTGACTAAAGAAAACTGAGAGTGGAAAACGACTCCTTTTCTGCCCTAATTCTACCGCTGATTTCCTTCCATAAGAAACAAACCAAGGAATCAGCATTCTAACTCTAATATCACAAACCACCTAGTGTGGATTGCTCAGCACTGAGATGGAGTCTAGAGAGTCTAAATTGTTGTCAGAATTCAGTTCAGTTCATCACAGTAACTTGAAAGTGTCTTGAGTTTTCAGCCATGTTTTCTTTGCTACTTGGACTTTGGAGTTTCTGCCTGCTCTGGTCCCTGCTCTTCTCCCAGGGCTTCACGACAGCAGGCACATCCACCAGACTGTGAAGAACTCTCATGCACATATGTCACCCTGGACAAAGCCTTTGCCAATTGTGGTCATACGCCACAATTAGTGTGCTCCCTGGAACTCACCTCACAAACTGAACTAACATTTACTGAACACTCAAAGACTTGTTGATAAATGGAAAATTGATGAACAAATAAATGAAAGATCAAGTCATTTCCTGGAGTCTACAGGAACTGATTTAAACAGGTTCAAGAATCCCCAAAGTGCAAGACTCCCAGGTTATGGAAATATGCTAGACAGAAATGCAGGGTCCAAGATCATGGGAAGATGCCAGACAGCAATGCAGGGTCCTAGGACATGGGAAGCTGCTAGACAGTGATGCAGGGTCCTAGGTCATGGGAAGATGCTAGACAGCAATACATTGTCCTAGGACACAGGAAGATGCTAGACAGCAATGCAGGGTCCTAGGTCATGGGAAGATGCTAGACAGTGATGCAGGGTCCTAGGTCATGGGAAGATGCTAGACAGCGATGCAGGGTCCTAGGTCATGGGAAGCTGCTAGACAGCAATGCAGGGTCCAAGGACATGGGTAGCTTCTAGACAGCAATGCTTGGTCCTAGGACATGGGAAGCTGCTAGGCAGCAATACAGGTGCCTGTGTCATAGGAAGCTTCTATGCACCAATGCAGGGTCCTAGATCATGGGAACCTAGGCACCAATGTAGCAATCTCACATCAAATTCTCCCAGCTGAACCTAACTCAAATATAATGGTTTAAAGTGAAACCAAACTTCTAAGTTATTGAGAAAAGTCCATTTTCCTGAATGCTATCATTAATAATGATTTAAGCAAAAAATAAATAGTTCTTTAACACAGATGAAGCCAAAATCAAGAAGGATTGACTAATGCACAGTATGGGTAAATATTTTAAAATCCATCAAAAGAGCACAGAGCAGAACTTTAATAACTTCGTGAATATGCAACTGTTTTCCTGAGGAAAAAAAAATCCTGTTGCTTGATTTATTTGAAATTAAAGCATCCAAAATGTCAAAGACTAAACAATTATAAACAAAAATGTGTATGTTGAGATGTATCAAAAACATCAACTCACATTTTATGGGTTTTTTATTTTAATTTTATTTTCTATGTGTCTGAATGACTGTCTGCATGTAGGTTTGTGCACCAGTGTCGTGCAATGCCATGGAGGTCAGAAGAGGGCGTCGGATTCCCCTGGAACTGGAGTTACAGATGGTTCTCAGCCGCCATGTGGGTGCTGGGGATCGAACCCGGGTCCTCTGCAAGAGCAGTCGGCGCTCTTAACCACTAGGCCATCTCTCCAGCCCCCATTTTATGTTTTAAAATCTAACATTTTTGTAATTATTTTGATGAAAATTTAAAATGAGTTAACATATAAACTGTGAAAATATAAACTCTTTAAATACAAACTCTTCATTTATTTTTGTTTATTGTATATTGAATCTGTATATTTAATGTTGTTATTTAGTAGTAGTAGAGAGAACATATCCCCTGTTAATACTGTATATTTAATGTTGTTATTTAATATTTATGGGGAGATTTTAATAAAAATAATATTATAATTTTTATTTATTTTATTTATTTTTATTTAAATCAATAAACCCTTTTAATGGGGTTTTTTGATTCAGCTTGGGAAATAAATTATCTTAATACCTACTTAGAAGTATTTCCTACCAACATATCACTATCTGAGGAATGAATGAAAAATGGAGTTGAAATTATATTTCTTTGTGCCTGCATGCAAAATTACTGTTAAAATGTGAAGCCCAAACATGTTTTAGAATTAACCCATAACTTATTTTCACACTCTATCTTTTGGGTATATATGTCGAGTGTATATATGTGTATTTTGGAGTAATATAAAATTAAAGAGAACAACAACAAAAAAGAAATAGAAAGAAGTATAACAACTAAACTGAATTATTATAATCCTCAAACTAAAAATATGTAATTATATCTTAGAACAAAAACTTGAGTTCTAAAAAAAAAAGAAAGGAAGGAAGGAAGGAAGAAAGAAAGAAATGGATTCAATGGATGAACTCATACTGAGGGACATTTGAAGACACAAACCTGACTCAATATATTACAGAATTCATGAAATCTGGTGGGGTCAGGGGGCATAGGAGGGTGCAGATAGGGGAGGGGTGATCTTCTAAATATGATCAAAATGTATTGTAGGAAATGTAAAAAAATTCAATAAAAAAGGGAAAAAAGGATTTGAAAAAAGAAAGAAAAAAATTCCTACTATAGCTCACCTCAGAAGAAACAAATTCCTATCACAACAAAAGCTTTACTGTTGGAAAGATTGAAAAGGAACAAACAGATATATGCCAACTGTACTGCATGCAGTTCTTTGAGTTCACGACAGACATTATGAGTCACCTGGGTATACTTCCAGGTGCCCTTTTCAGAACCTCAGTCAAGGTAGTTATAGTCAGTCGGTGACCCAAGGAAAGGATAGGGAGATTCTGTTACTTGAATTTGGTAAACAACCCAGGAACTCTGAAATCCCTTAAATATCACTAGAAATTTAGATGCCCCACCCAAAAGATTGTCATTTGAAATGAGAAAAGAGGAAACCATCTTCTTTTACTGGAAAGAATAGCTTTATGAAAACGACAGATAATGTGACAGATAGCACTGTATTCCCTATCCACAGAAAAATAAAGAAAAATTCAAAGCAAGGAAAGGGAAATATGAGTTGAATACTCCTTTTATATCAAATAAATAAGTCTATGACTAGACATTTCAAATAGTATCAAAAACTGGATCTTGTAGGGGCTGGAGCAATGGCTCCGCAGTTAAGAATACTTCTTGTTCTAGAGGACATGGGTTGAAGTTCCAGCACCCACATGGTAGCTAAAAACCATCCATAACTCCAGTTCCAGATGATCTGACACCCTCTTCTGACCCCTGAGGGGCATTTCATGCACACAGCACACTTACATACATACAAGCAAAACTCTGATACACATAAAGTAAAAATAACAAGTATTTCTTTGAAAAACTGGATCTTATAAACATCTCAATGCCGTAGCTTTTTTCATGCCCCTCTGTTGCTTGTCCACAGGAAACTTTTGTTTTGAAAAATGGGATCAGGAGGGTTTCCACACCTAAGTCTAAAATACAATGGGATTATACCTCCCAACGGTGGGAGGGTCAACAAAGGAGAAGTTCTCCACATAATGGTGAGATGAAACTGAAGTTCTGGGGATTCTCAGAAAGAAAAGCCATCCTGGGTGATTTCTCAACTGGGCCTCCTTTCACAATGGGCAAACCATCTCTGTGCCTAAGATTTATAAAGTCCTTTAACCTTGTTTCCCCATGGTCATATTTTTGAGCTTAGATAAAAGCCTTCTTGAAACACCACTTTAATATTTAGTTCATTTAGAGAGTCCAACCTGGGAAAATCAACGGCTGTCAATTACATTACCATTTCAAGCCTCTCTGTGGGGCCTGCCTTTGATTTGTGCACACTTCAAAGAAAATACAGCTGGGCAACTTAGGCTGAGATAGTCATTCGTCTACAATGAACTTTCAGGTAGTCCCCTTCAGAAGAAAGCCCCGAGGTACTTAATGATTTCCAATAAGGAATGCGTCCTCTTTGTCAATTAATCCTGAGGGCTGAACATCATCAAGCTTGCTTTATAAGCCCAGGAAAATTATTAGGCTCCCCAAGTATATAAATCTAGACCTAATCACTGAACCTCAATTACTCTCCCAGTGGTTTATCATGCTGAAGTACTGACAAGACAACTTTTTCATTAGAGTTTGAAAAAGCTAGGGAGAAGATGTCAAAGTGAGGAGAAAAACAAAGAATCTGACTGCTATTCTACTTTCTCAAGATTATTCTTGTCATAGTAGACTGGGATTTGTCAAATTGTGGCATTTGATGAGATCTAATTATCTTCATATAATTTGAATACATTTTAGCCCTTCAAAGTCACTAAATCATGCTTTTGTTTAAGGCAAGGTAAGCCAAATTGAAAATTAGCTTTACTATACAATGGGATCTATTCAATTGCTTTTCATTCAAAAGGGAAATGAATCTTACACATTAAAAAAATTAGTTTTTTAAATGTAGGTTTCGACTTCACTGGGATATGTCTTTGCCTTGTCCAGATCTTATGTTCAGAGGACACTGTGTCCTGCATGCCAGGTTGTTCCTGTTGATCCCCATTGAATTGCCTCATGGACAGCCCTAGACCTGACTACAGACCTGCTTGGAGCTCCATAGAAATCATGAGAGCCTAGAGACAGGACATGTGACCTCAGCATGCCACATAGAGTCCTTAAGGTGAAGACAGAGACACGGGGAGGATGAACATCTAGGCTGACATATTCATCTCCCACGGGGACAAAGCTTCTACACAAGGAAACTAAGTAGAGACAACCAAATATGAGGAAATTCCAGAGAGGTCATGGAAACCCAATCCTAGCCCCTCAGACTGGTCCTTTACTGCATCCCATCAAGTCTGTGAGATGGAGCTTACTGGCTCTTGACCAACTGCATAAGTAAATTTTCTTTCACTTAATGAACTTTGAGTTGGTTTTAATAAGGTGCTACTTAAAATAATCATTTTACTGTGGGAAAAAAACATATCTTTGAGAGTTTTGTTCCTTAAAAATAACAAAAATCTAGAATTAGAATACAGCACTTACTTTACTGTGTACATATACAAAATTTATCTCAAGATAGACCCTAAATCAAAATCTCCTAAAAGACAACATAGGAAAATAATGAATTTGCAGTCTTGAGAAAGAAAAGACTTAATGGTAAAGAAAGCAACAGTATAAAATTATAATCTAGATTTTAAAACAAAGTTTTCTGCTTGTTCAAAGAAATCATTAAGAAAACACATTAGGTGAATCAGGTAAACACATGAAGATATTTGGAAAGCGTGCCAGAAGATTTATGCCAATAATAAAGAACTCTGACACCACAACAATTCCAATTGGAAAATATGAAGATTTCCATAAGCACTTCACAATGGAAGCTACATAAATGTTCAATCGTCTCATGAAAATGTCCCAGCATTTTCATATATTGATGAAATGTGTATTTATATATTTTTTAACTTTATTTATTTTTGTATGTGTATGAATGTACTGTCTGAATGTAGGTTTGTGCACCCATGTCGTGCAATGCTGCAGAGGTCAGAAGAGGGTCTCGGATTCCCCTGGAACTGGAGTTCTCCTGGAATTGGAGTTACAGATGGTTCTTAGCTGCCATGTGGGTGCTGGAGATTGAACCTGGGTCCTCTGCAAGAGCAGTCAGTGATCTTACCCGCTAGGCTATCTCTCCAGCCCGAAATGTGTATTTATAACACAGTGAAATATCAAAACATATACATTCAAATAGAAAAAATCTTAAATACTGACAACACCAAATATTAGTGAAGATCTGCAACTAAGATTTGCAGGTAGGAGTGTAAATGGTGCAGACACTTTTACAATAGGTTTCATAATGCCATAACAAATTACATATCTCCTACTTATGATCTAATGCCTCCAGTCCTAGATTCTTAATTAAAAGAAATCTGTATGTTCACAAGAAAATTTGCATAATGTTCATAGTATATGGTTTTGCACTATCCCTATACTATATAAGTAACTCAAATGATACTAATCAGCAGGTAAATATATAAAACACATTTTGGTAAAACTAGAGAGTAGCAGCAATAAAGAAATTGCAAATACATAAGCTAGATGATGATGATGATGATGATGATGATGATGATGAAGATAGGTAGATAGATAGATATATAGATAGATAGATAGATAGATAGATAGATAGATAGATAGATGAATCAAGGGTGATTATGATGAGGGAAAGAGATCAGATGCAAAGGAGCCTGCTGTGATTCCATGCATATACAGTATTGAACAAGCGAACTCCATCCACCATGACAAAAGACATGAAAGTAGCTACTACTGAGGGACAGACATAAGTGCAAAGTGGCACAATGGAATTTTCTGTGGTGATGGAAATGTCTTCTAGCTGATGGTACATGAGTTACATGAGTAGAAATATTTGCCTAAACTCATGAACTGCTCAAGTTTTGTGCACAAATTATTATTTTAAAAATTCTTTCTATTTTTTTTAACTTTTGCTACTTTTATACAACATAATTTGATGCTATTTAGACCCCTCCCTTCTCTGCACCTCCCCCTACTTCCTACCCAATTTAATGTACTGTATCACATACACACATTATATATATATATATATATATATATATATACACACACACACACACACACACACACACACACACTCTCTCTCACACACACACACAGTCTATAGAGTTTGATTTGTGTCTCAAATGTCCTTCAGTGAGGGTCCATCCACTGGAGCCGAGTTAACCTACCAAGAGTCCCATCCTTGAAAGAGACTGTTTCTGCCTTCCCAGCAGCCATCTGTTGTCAAAAGTTCCTTAGACAGGGTTGGGGTTTCTTACCCACTTCCCTATGTCTATTCTGGGATTTTGTCTGGTTTGAGCTTGCTTTGAATTCATGTGTGAACTGCTCAGCCGTCTGGGAAACTGCTTCCTTGTGTCCATCCACCACCTCTGGCTCTTAGAATCTTTCTGCCTCCTCTTATACAATGATCTCTGAGCTTCGGGAGGCAGAGGTTTGAAATGTGTGTTCTATTCAGGGATAAGTGCTCAGAAACCTCTTTTCTCTGCACCTTGGCCACTTGTGGGTTTCTGTGTTAAACACTGTATACCTCATCAGGAATCTTCTCTGCTGAAAGTTGAGAGGTACATTAATCCTATGTCTAGAGGTTGCATTGAAGACATGTGTCTTAGGGTTAAGCATCTCACAGACACGTATTCTCTGCATTTGGCCAGTTGTAGAACTCTGTATTAGTCTCTATCTGTTACAAAAAGAAGCTTCTTTGATGAGGGGTGAGAGGTATATTTGTCTGTAAATATGAGGATGCATATTTAGAATACACTAAGAAATTATGCTGTTCTAGAAATGTAGTGAGAGTATATTCTACTCTACAATCTATGACCTCTCCAGCCATGTGTATTTGGCTATGCTTACAGTACCACACATAAGTTCCCTCCCACTGAGTGGAGCTTAATTCCAATTAGACAGCTGCTGATTACCTCCCCCCACACCCCCCAAGAAAAATTGCCACTACCACATCAATAGCAATAGTTCTATTTTAAAAACTACTTAAGATACTGAATTCTAATAGGGAGATTTGTTCTTTTGCTGCATTTTTGGTTAGCAATTTTGAAATTATCTACTCTGTTCTTCTACATTGATATTGAACATAGCAAAGCCAGTATTCTCAGTGTTGGAAGAGGGAGCTATAAATGCAGAAACAGGGAAATTAAAATTTATCCCATGGTTTGAGTTGGGAATTAGAGCTGTAGGTGAGAATTTAGTCTTCAGTAGACATAGAAACAAAGGCAGGTATGTTTATTAGTGCCCCTTGCTTAGAGAGCCTGGAAGAATGTGTTCCTGCAAATAGCTGTTTGTACACCCAGTGACCATGTTTGGATTTTTAAATGGTAGTCACTTCTACAAAGAATCAGGACTCCCTGGATTAAAGGCTGAACCCAGAGCTTGGGCAGAGAAGTGTCAGAAACCATGGAAATATTCAAGTATTATGGGGTAACAGGAAAAGGACATAGGAATGGCACAACGTGGCTGTTATTGGCTAAGTATGAGATAATTTGAACATCTGAATAAATGACAGTGATGGGCTACAGCCATAAAATAAAATGCTACACACACACATACAACACACACACACAACACATACACACACACACAACACACAAACACAGAGGCAGGCATCCATATATGTGCTACAGTGTTTTATCGAAGGGACTTGAGCATCTGCAGATTTCTGCATGTGTGGCTGGGTCTTGGAATCAACTCTTCATGAATAAAGAGGAACAACTGCACATGAGTGTGTATACAGGTGCAGAACAGTGCCTAGAATCACACTGGTAATAAGTGGCTGTTTTTGAAAAATAAATGAAACCGGTATCTGAGCTTACATGCCATAACTGAAGAGATGGTGTTCCTAATCATTGTTCTATCTTTGTTTCTCAAATATTATATAAAAATGAGTTCCAGTGTAGCATAGTCCCATGCATTCAAAAATCCAGTGACAAAAGGTGAGTCATGAACTGGTCTGCATGCCAAAAATCTGGTATCTAGATTTTCATTCATGTTCCTACATATCCATGTTTGTGTACAGAGCCTCAGGTTATGAATCTGACACTCAGATTCGCTTATTTTGATATTTATATACATCATTCATTTTGAGTCTCTGCTTTTAAGCTCCTGAGACTTGGCAGACCCTCCAAATGTGAAGCTTTGACCTCACTGACTGTTGTTCCTTCAGAAGCTTTGAAGCTATCAGGCAAGGGAGCTTGGAGCAGCTTTCTTCCAGCCATTTGCAGAAGCCAGCGAAGTCTACAGCTGTGATGCAGTACACATATCATCTATAATCCAGACCAAAAAGATCACAGTCCTTTATGAATAAAAAGTTAGCAGTTAGAGTCATAGAGTCATTTTTGCCTTTTTTCAAAATAAAGAAGCTGTAGCGCACTCTGACATTTGGGATGGAAAAATGCAAAGATCCAAGTCCCAAGAATTTAATTACAGCAGGACTAATGTGTCCTCCCTCACTTACTGTAGATACCAATATCTATAGGTACCTGCTTAGCTCAGCTAGACCTCCCTAGATGCTAGGAAATTACTCATATGAATCTTAAGCTCAACTTTCCTGGACTGAGGAAAATAAAATATTGAACAATACTAAGAAAGGGAGCTTTGAAAGGGTAATGGTAAATCTGAGAAAGATGAGAGGGTTATGACAACAATTTAAAATGTATCATATTTAGACACATCTGGGACATGACCTTACAAAAAAATAACCCCCCCCACACACATGCATGCATACACTCTCAACTTCTCATCTAATTTACATGTACTCTAGACAAAAATCCTTTAAAACTGGGAACTTACTCATGTGACTTACAGCAATGTTGACAGTATGCACAAAATCCATGCTAACTCCGACAAAAACCCAGTATAGAACTGGGGAAATGGGCAGCAGGCCCCAACCCTTGCCAAGGAACTAGTGACAACTTATTAGCTGGGTGACCTTCAAGGGAGTGATTCTAGATAGGCTGACGAGACCCCAGTGGATGAACTTGCACTGAGGGACATCTGGGTACAAATGTTTAACTGGATAGGCCTTAACATATATATGACAGAATGCATGAAATCTGGTGAGGGAAAGGCTATAGCAGATGTGGATTGGGGAGAGGATCTAAATTTGATTAAGATCTATTATGTGAAATCCACAAAAATTAGTAAAAAATAAAAATCAATATGTTATTAATCAAAGATACCTGCCAAGTATCTGAAAAAGATGTGGATACCTTTTTCATCTCTGGATCCTGAACTTTCATTTTTTTTTCCTTTTTCCTCCCAAACTATTCAGTTTCACCCTCAGGATTATATAAACCATTATCTTATCTTCCTGAAATTTCCCCATAATGAAGGAATGAATAAAGGAATAATGGAACAGAGAGTTTGCAGGTTAGTATTCACTGTATCAAAGATTAACATGCTTAAGATGAAGTTAATAGGCCATCACAAGATGATTTGAGCAGTTTTTACTTTTCTTAGAGACACTAGGTTTCACTAATGTAAATATCTAATAATGTATTAATATATAATATTATATTCACTAATGTAAATATCTAATAATGTATACATATCTAAATGTGTGTAAATATATATGTAAAGAAACGAAGTTTATTTCAAGGACTACAGAGTATTCTAGTTTACAACATGAATATGAGATTTTATAGATTAATCAAATATGAGGTCTAGTAATGTCTGTCATATAATAGAAACAGTGAGCTACTTTCCAATTAGAAAAAAAATAATTTTTGTCAAACATCACTCAGGCTTGCTTTGAGGTTCAGAAGCAATTAAGGATCTTTCAATATTAAAAAAATCTGTCATCAGTAGTTCCATCATCAAGAAAATGCTAAACAATCCAGATTCAGTCATCACTTGTCCTTTCCAGCGTGTACCAAGAGCTAAGGCTCCACAAGCAGCACAGTCCTTGGCTTAGCTTCCCTGCTCCCCTTGTCCTGACCAGCTTTGCTCCCTGCTCCCTCGTCCTCACATCTAAATGACTTCACTTTGTCCCCCAGTTTCAAGGCTTCTAAGGGCCCACTTTTCAAAGCCACCACCAAACTGACCATCATCCAGCATTACCTTCATGGAGTGCGACTGCACAGCACACTGTGTTCAAATTCAGCCTCATTTTCAGGTGTCACCAGCTAGCCCAACCTACCTTTCTGATATCTCAGTAAGTGCCACATGAGGCCATCCAAACCTTTCTCCTCATCCTGACCCTACAGGTGCAGCACTCACCCCTGCCTCTTCCCCTTGAACACACACCAACTAAAGTCAGCAGCAACAGCAAAATCGGGGGCAAATGATTAAAATTCCAAATTGAAGGAGCAAAGGTTTTGGCTTGTTGTGTGATCTTTCTAATTACGGAGAAGAAATTAGACACCTGAGTATTCTTTTTTTTTTTTAATTTTTTATTATTATTTATTTCTGTATGTGTATGAATGTACTGTCTGCATGCAAGTTTGTGCACCCGTGTCGTGCAATGCCGCGGAGGTCAGAAGAGGGTCTCGGATTCCCCTGGAACTGGAGTTCTCCTGGAACTGGAGTTTCAGACGGTTCTCGGCCGCCATGTGGGTGCTGGGGATCGAACCCGGGTCCTCTGCAAGAGCGGTCAGCGCTCTTAACCACTAGGCCATCTCTCCAGCCCCAGACACCTGAGTATTCTTTATAGCTGCTCAGGGATCACTTTGAACTATTAATAATAATGGGCCTTGGGTATTTAACTTGCCCTTATCCTGGAATGCTACTATATTCAAATTTTAAAATGTTTATGTATATTTAAAATATTGATAGATGTGTGCAGACATAGGGGCTGTAACAAATTTATATTTTTAATAATTTAAAATTATTTATTATTTTTTATTTTGTGTGTAAATGTCATGCCTGCATGTATCTAAGTGCACTCCTGTCATGCAGTACCCATGGAGGTCAGAAGAGAGCATCAAATTCCCTAGAACTGGAGTTATGGATGGTTGTTAGTCACCATGCTGGTGCTGGGATTCAAATCCTGGTCTTCCTCAAGAGCAGATCTGATCCACTGAGCCATATCCCCAGCCCCCAAATTTATATTTTTTAAAGTTCTCTTCAACCCTAAATTATTTCAAAACAGATTCTAAGAATGTGGTATGAATATATATATGAATATATATATGAACATATATATATGAATATATATATGAATAAATGGTATGAAAAATGAAAATTCCTGCTAATCACATTTGAAAAAATGTTTTTCACCTCATAAATCTAATTAAATAATTCATTTAGAAACAGAATATACTTTGAATCTTCACAATAACAAAGCAGAAACATGTTTCATATTTGAAAGATAGAAAGACATTTTTCATATTTTTCCTTCATTTAACCAATTTAAATTTAGTAAAATGGTATGGAATAAGCTGATAAGTTTTATATGTTTAGTTTGCATTTAATAATGGAGCTTTAAGCACCTCTCATAAACCTTAGTATGATTTTTCTTATTTTATGGATTATGGCTATTTACTTTTTAAACAAACATTTTAATATAAATAATCTAACTCATATTAATTATTTTAATTCCTGTAAAAATATTTCTTGAAAATAATAAGATGGCAGACCTAAATACAGCTATAAAATGGTTCATCGGCTTTATTTCATTAAATCGCAAGTTAAAATGTTTGTCTTTCATTTTATGATCCTTCTGTTACTTTTCTAATAAAGATTTAGAAAAAAAGCAAAATGATTCCACTTGTTTTCAGTGAGACACATAGAAAACCATTTTATCTTCACTCCTAATAAAAATGCTTTCTTGTGCTTGTAGTTTTGCTAGATGGATAATTAAATGGCTTCCTTTTTGATCTCACTGACAGTGCCAATTTCTATATTCTGAAGCAGATATTTTCTCATTTTGTACATAAGTGCTCATATTTTATATTTACTACTTACGTACCCTTAAGTTGTCCAAAACTTTAATTGGTGCATAGATTAAGTACTCATTAGTAATAATATGGAAAAATAGAAGCAGAAAGCTTGACAAAAGCTATCAGGACCCAAACATCTTTAATAACATGACGTACCCCAGAGTGACAATACATACAGTGGTGGTCGTTTATCATTGGAGAGTGAATTCAACCATACATTAGAAGCCCAGAAACCATAAATAATGTATAAAAAACATTAACTGTAGAGTTTGAGTATTTTCAGTAACTGAATTGGGACATACATTTCTATATGAGTTTATGACTTAGAAGACTTCATTAAATTTCTGTAGTTATATCCTCAAATATAAAAGTCCAAAGCTGAAATGAGTTCTAGCAGTTCACCTATGTTTACTCTTCTAGTACACCTAGATATAGAATAATATTTGATTCCCTTGATTATTAGTAATTACTATAGTGAGTGAAGCATAAATTGATTTGCTCCCAAAGTAGTTGGATGACTGGTTTTAGCTATACTGCCAAACTTTTTCCCCAGATATATGTGTTCCCTAAATTATTGAATCATCTTTCAAACTTGATATGGGTATCCACAGTGTTGGAGAAGTATCTTTACCTGAGAAGTGAGTAGGAGAAAACAATGACACTAAAATATAAATGAGAAGTTTAGTTGATTGAGTAGCTGAGACACATCAAACCGGGGCTTCATGGGAATGCATTTAAATGACTCCTGATAAATTTCCCAATTTCCAAAACACAAATCAGTTTTCAGGAGCAAAAATTCAATAAGGAAAATATTGTCTATTATTGATATGGTAGCTAATAGTTGCCACAGAGAAGTACAGTTTGTAGGAGAGCTACAAGCTAAGAGTTAATTCAATCCATAAAACAGTTTTCTGCAAATAAAAGTGCTAATAAGTAGCACAAGAAAAAAATATTAACAACATGAGTAAGCAGAACTTTCTCTAGATCTCAGAACACAGCTTAGCCTAGAGAATACATTAAAAACTCAGCACGTAAAATGCTCTTGTCCCCTACAGGACCTTGGGTGCTATATGGATTTTTAAGGTTGAATAGAGTTTCGTTCTTCACATTGCTTCACCCTAAAGACCTAGTGGTCAAACTGGAACATTTTTGGGGGGGTCTTTTTGAGACAGGATCTCCCTGCAGCCACAACTAGCCTGGAACTCACTCTGTAGACCAGGCTGGCCTTGAACTCACAGAGATCCGCCTTCCTCTGCCTCCTGAGTGCTGGGATTAAAGGCGGGGCGCCACCATGCCCGACCAAACTAGAATCTTTTAAACTAGGACCAGAGTCATTTACCAAAGACAAAATAAAGAATGCTGGAGCATAAATGGATGAGCAGAGGGAGATCTTGCATTAATAATTTATGTGCTTTCCTCTAACTGTGTCTTGTGACTCAGTCTTATCTGTTAATCATCTGGAATACATCTTCAAGGTCAGGGATAATATCTTATAAACCACATCAATGTGCAGCTTCGAATGATAAGGAGACTGAAAACAAAGCAACAGGATCTAGCCCAGCCCTCAGTACTGATGATTTTCCTCTGAATTCATTTTTCTTTAAGCAAACTGAAGAAAATGAGGACCTTGCTCACAAAACTTACATGATATGTGTCAAGGTCTTCTATATTGTTCACAGCAAAAATGCATACATTCTCATCACATTAAATATTGATTTTTTTGTCTTTTTGAGACAGGGTCTCCCTGTACCCTCAGATGGCCTGGAACTCACTCTGTAGACCAGGCTGGCCCTGAACTTACAAAGATCAGCCTGCTTCTGCCTCCCAAGTTCTAGGATTAAAGGCATGCACCACCATGCCTGGCTAAATATTGATTTTTTTTAAAGTAAAGAACTGAATAAAACTGTCAATGACTTGAAATGTTTAAATATGTTTATTACCACATATTTATAAATAATCACACATAGGAGTGTGTATATGTGTACTTTAAGTTACAAAAAGGAACTACTCTTCAAATCACCTAAATTACATAATGGATTTTGTTGCTGACAGTTTTATGAAAGGCAATTCTTATCCATTCTTCTTCATTTTTCTTCAAGATCTATAGCTAATTTAAGTTCACAAAAATATATCTAGTATAAAGAAATGTTGCTTATTATAGTACCTGCTGTTATAGTATGCCCTCTGCACAAACAAGATCTACATGCAAACATACAGACAACAAGGAACTGAAAGTACTTAGGGGGAAATGCATCTATATTGAATATGTACAGATTTTCATGCCATTAACTCTTAAATGAATAGCATAGCAAGTATACACATACATTTCTATGGTATTAGCTATTAAAGCTTACTGAAAGTATATTAGAGGACAGGCATAGGTTATATGCAAATTGGCACCACTTTATATTACACTACCATGCATTTTGTTGTCTGTAGAAAGAACTAAGAGGCAAGTGTTCTTCTTGAGTGACACAGCTATTTTTTTTAGCATGACAACAAAACTAACTTCTCTAGTAAACTCAGACAGCCATTTATCATAAATTAGGTATATGTATTGATAAGAGTTTGAATGAGTAATAAAAGGTATATAACCGTTTGAGAATAGAACTGAATACAAAATATAAGGGATTGGGGCTGGAGAGATAGCCTAGCGGTTAAGAGCACCAACTGCTCTTGCAGAGGACCCAAGTTCAATCCCCAGCACCCACATGGCGGCTAAGAACTGTCTGTAACTCCAATTCCAGGAGAACTCCAGTTCCAGGGGAATCTGACACCCTCTTCTGACCTCCATGGCATTGCATGACACGGGTGCACAAACCTACATGCAGACAGTACATTCATACACATACAAAAATAAATAAAATTAATATATATATATATATGGGATTATTTCAGATAAGTGGTAAAGAGGGTAAAAACTACATTTTAATACATTACAGTGGTATTGAACCTGAATGAAAGTATCCATCATCTGTACTTGATATGAGCATGCCCAATCTTCATGCTGGTGATATTAAGCCATGATGAAATGCATCATTTGTTTGATATACTTCCAGACCTTATAGGAGGACTGGTAATACTGAAATCCCACCTAAGTTTACTGGGTACTTTGGCTATCAGGAAAATATCAGTTATATCTTAAAGAGGATACAAGACAAAATCATGTATAATTCACCAAATATGTGAGAAAAATAACAACAAATCATGAACTTCCTCAAGATAGCATTTGCTGCCCATGCTGATTAGGAAGCTTCCATGTGCCCTTGGCACTCGCTGCAGGTAAAGTTCTGTATGCATTTGTGTGCTTCTTTTAGTGGTGTCTAATCACCTGAGTACAGTGTGTGCCTGATATACAAGAGCTGGTCACTAAAAACTGTAAGATTTGTAGAATGAATGAACACAGGTGGAAGCAGAGAACGCCATGGCTCACCTGTCCAGGGATGTGAACTACATCAAGGTTCACCTGTCACAGGTAACAGCATGAGACCCAAAGTTTCACCCATTGGGGAGACCATCACACAGCCCTCACATCTTCAGGCTCCAAGAGCAGAGCAATGGAAATGTGCAGGGAGGAAAGGAACAGTCAAGGAAGCAGTCGCAATGTGTCAAAAAGAAAATGGTTGTAACAGACTCACCACATGGTGGCCAGAGGGCCACATCACTGTGATGAAGGCTGACAACTGAGGAGGGTCCTCTAAATTCAGAGAATGGCAGTAGATTTACGGGTTTAAGTAAAAGGAGTTTCAGAGTAATTGAAACTGAATGGAATAGAAAATACAAAACAGGCGCAGTTAAAATGAACTATCAAGTTTACTTTCCCAAAGAAAATAGATAGTAAGATAAAAGTTAAGCCACAACTTAAACATTTTTAAGACTGCAAATTTGGAGATGGTTACTCATAAACAGTACATCAAACAGTAATATCATATAGAAGCTTTATGTAACCTCCACCTTAGTCTCTTCTTGAGAGCATAACAGGAAGAGAAGAACTTAATGGACAGTGGGGGAGTGTATAATTCAGATATATACAATGAATTCCTCATTTCTGTCTCTAAGCCTCCCTTTAGCCCTTTTTAATTCTAAACCAATTAGTATGCTACCAAAAGCATGGTAATGGGCAATTTCTTCATTGATGAATATAGACCATATGTTACAGTTGAGATTTTAAATGTCCCCCCAGAGATCCATGTGCTGGTTGCTGGCCTATTGTGCTACTGGGAAGTCATGAAAACTGTAAGAAATAGCCTCACATACAAAGTATATTAATGCAGGAGCTCTGACATCAGCAATGGATTGTTCTACCAGGGGGATGTTGGCCAGGGGATCCAAGACCCCACAAAAGGTAAGGGCTCCTTGCCTCTAAGTTGGGATACCTGCAGGAGGAGAGGCGATAAGACCCTGCTGCTGAAGACCTGACGTTAACATGGTGGAGACCACAAGTGGACTTCAGCCAGTGTCCATTATAAAGAGAGAAATCTGCTTCATGCTTCAAAAGATGAACTGGTCTAGCAAGACGTCTGACTTTGTCCTTCGGTGATGGAACTGAAATTGAAAAGCCAAAAGGAGTCATGGGCTCCCTTCTCCCTCCAACCTGAGCTGGCCCTGCATGATTATGATCTCAAAAACTGATCTTAGAAATAAAAACGTATGGTTAACTCTTGGCTTATGACTGTTTGTGGTCTTGAACAGACAATAAGGAAAGTATATACAGAAATAAATAATCAGCTATGGCTGAGATTAAACTTCGTGGGTTATACACTGTGAGATCATTATTCTGTATTTGTTTAATTTAATGTTTGCATTTCGTGTACTTCTTGCATTTCCGTAATTCATATTCAACAATTTCGATCAGCATGTTCTCCTTACTCGTCCATCCCCCACACCTCGTACCCAGATTTCATGTATTGCTCATAACATGTCCTGCGATCTTCAGGTTTTTTCTTCTTTTTTATCTTTTAGTCTCATAGCGAGAATAATCCATGAGGTAACTACCCAGCATCCTTTGTGAAACCAATCCTACCAGACTGTCTTGTGCCACAACACCCACAGCCCACCTCAGTGGGAGTGACAGGTTGTTTTTTTCAATCAAGTTTATCATACATGAGTGTCCAGCACTACACTTGCTTCCGTAGTCTCCAACATTCACCCCCCCCCACATCGCAGCACTTTACACTCTACCATGCCCCCTTTTCAGCAGATTTGTTCCCCTAGGCTCAGAAAGGGGCACACGGGTGGAAATTGGAAGTTCAAAATGTCCTCTCTTCTTCTGGAGCGGTGTTGACTTGGCAATT
Organism: Rhizomys pruinosus; assembly: GCA_009823505.1. NCBI lineage: Eukaryota > Metazoa > Chordata > Mammalia > Rodentia > Spalacidae > Rhizomys > Rhizomys pruinosus. The sequence goes on from VZQC01012184.1 coordinate 752,380, forward strand.
CTGGTCAATTCTGGTCGTTTCCTTCACTGGCTGACAGTTGTTCATGGAGAACCCTTTCGATCCTACTAATGAACGCCACAAGCAACTTAGCATATATGGTTATATCGTTAAGCAGCATAATTAGTTATGGTAGGTTATCTTGGATCGAACACATATGTGTTGGGTATATGTATCATTCACATCTTTTACCCCTGCATAAATGATGACATGGTCTTAGCTGTGGCTCACTCTATAACATCTGCACTAACCGTAGAGAGATGTAGGCTTATTGGCGAATCAGCCATCGGATATTTCTCCAAGGAGAGAGCCGAAATAATCCAATTAGGTTTGGGATATAAGGCAACTGGTGCTCTGCTGACGTATTTTCCGCAGGTGAGGTGTAGCTGTTGTTGACGGTGGAGTCTTGCTTGACTCAGGGAAGCACCAATATGTTATTATTGGTTTAGTGGCTTTGGTAACACTCTCTGGCATTCCAGAGCACCCCCCCCCATAGAACAAGGAGAAATATCTGATCGATGAATGACATCATTCTCGCAAGCGTATATTATGGAGACAAACCTACTTATAGAGGTAAATTCTTATAAACCAGTAAAATGCTGTGCTCTTGAGCGTAATAAGACATAAGAACTGTGAAAAGGATTATATACTCTAAGTTCAGAACCAAATATAATACTAAAAGTCCTAGGGCTATGCACCTTAGCAAAGATATTATATATATATACATATATATGATTTCCACATTTCAATGAATGGTGTTACATTTATGTAATTTAGTTTGAGCTCTAATATAAAGGAATATTTTGTGTATGGCCTGCAACAGTGAGAAATAATTTTGCATACTATGACCACTTTATACCCCAGCATTATCTTGAAAACAGATGCAATTTATCTGTAATCTATTAAAAGCCACAAATAAATAAAGATATTCTAATAATACATCCTTATAAACACCATGAAAAATCTACCTATATCTAAAGACATTTAAGAATTATATTCTAGGGGCTGGAGAGATGGCCTAGTGGTTAAGAGCGCCAACTGCTCTTACAGAGGACCTGGGTTCAATCCCCAGTATATTCATACACATAAAAAATAAATAAAATTTTTAAAAAAGAATTACATTCTGCAATTGAACACAAGAATATAATGCATTTCCAGTTTGGTTTGACTGTGTACAGTCCACATATTCTAGCTTTTGTCTTGGGAGATATGAAGCTCATTGAATTATAATATGCAGCTTAGAGAAGGTATTTTCTTTGACTTATAAATATGATCAACAGAAATCCACCAGATGCCAGCCGTGAGTGTTTGTAATTAGAGACAAAGCACATATGGCTCCTTTCTTCAATCATTTTCATCACTGCTCTGAAGCCACTTTCTAGTGACTGTGATCCTGCTAAAATGGCACCCATTTGAAATTGGAAGCCAGAGGCTGTGTCCAAACTTACACATAGGTGAGAATTTGTGCGATGCGGGGGGCCGTTGTCCCATTCTATTTCACTCAGCTGCTCCTAGGTTCTTAGGTTGTTCACTCATTTTTCCTAACCCTTCTGTTAGTTACCATGCACATATTTCCATTACCCTCAATGTTCTCCAACTATCTTGTCTGCCAACCAACTGATTCCTTCATCCGGGACTTTTGCAATTCTCATTTCCTAATTATTGAGCCTTAGGTATATGTTTATCCAAGCTCAGTGCTATTTTGTACAGAAGAAATGTCTTAATGAAAGTTATAATATTTCTACAAGTCCTCTACCTCCTCAGAAGAGAACTTAATATAGGCTGTTAGTTAGTTGAAGACTTTCTGAAATTTTTGATCAATGATTAGCATAATGCACTTGAATATGTTTAGTGAAGTATAATTGAATTTGAGGATGCATTAATAACTTAATAACAAGAAATATAATTTAGATTACATAAGCAGTTTTCTGGAATTGAAAGTTACATTCTAAGAAAGGAGCATTGGTATCACAGTACTTGTAATCACAGTACTTAGGAGGCAGAGACAGGAACACTGGACATTTAAAGCCAGCCTAGACAACACAGTGAAACCCTGTCTCAAAAACAAAAACACAAAAGAATGATGAAAAGGGTCACATTCCACGTTATGGAGGATATAACTTACTAGACACTATAAATGATGTAATATTCTTTTACTTACAAAGTTAAACCCTGAGAACCACATAAAAGTATGGAATATAGGGGCTGGAGAGATGGCTCAACAGTTAACAGCGCCGACTGCTCTTGCAGAGGACCCGGGTTCGATTCCCAGCACCCACATAGCGGCTAAGAACCATCTTTAACTCCAGTCCCAGGGGACTCCGGCGCCCTCTTCTGACCTCCGCAGCATTGCACGACACTGGTGCACCAACCTACATGCAGACAGTACACTCATACACATAAAATAAATAAATAAATAAAAATTAAAAAAATAATAAAAAATAAAAAGAATGGAATACATGAGTGCTCACTCCAAAGAGTACTTTGTTCAAACTTCAATTGCTAAATACATATCAAACAAAACAGACATGAAACGTGCCATTTGATGGATAAAATAATACAAATTTAAGCTCAAAAGTATAAATAATTAAAAGGAAATATAGTCAAAGAAATGAATACATTTCATCAAAGTATACTAGCCTGCCCTGAAAACTAAGACATTGTTTAATGGATAAAATTAACAGCAATAGGGGATGGAAAGATGGCCTAGTGGTTAAGAGTACTGACTGCTCTTGCAGAGGACCCGGGTTCGATCCCCAACACCCACATGGCGGCTAAGAAATGTCTGTAACTCCAATTCCAGGAGAACTCCAGTTCCAGGGGAATCCGAGACCCTCTTCTGACCTCCGCGGCATTGCATGACACGGGTGCACAAACCTACATGCAGACAGTACATTCATACACATACAAAAATAAATTAAAAAATTAACAGCAACAAAAGCAAGGTTATTCCCTTTAAGATAATATCTCAAAGTCAATGTTGAGCTTTGGATTCACTGGAACCATTTCACTTGACTCTGACCATTATAAGACTGTACAATTTCCATACCAATTTGGCCAAGGGTCTTAAGGGATAACTTTGTTCCTTGCCCTCAGAGGTCAACTAAGTCCCAGGGGACTATGCATGGGAACATCTCTTGAAATGTCCTGCAAGTGGGAGTCACCAGTCTTCCTGTGCAGGGAGGTCTTGGAGATCCACAAATGGGACTTCAGCCAGTGTCCAGTCTATAAAGAGGAAAGTCTGCTCATGCTTCAAAAAGGGAAGCCTGGTCTAGCAAGACCTGACTTTGTCCTCGAGTGGATGGAACTGGTAAATGAAAAGCCACAAGGAGTCATGGGCTCCCTTCTCCCCTCCAAAACCTGAGTGGCCCCTGATGATCAGATCCTCAACTGATCTTGAGAAAACAAAAATGTTGGTTAATCTGGGCTAACTGTGTGGTCTTGAACAGCCAAAAGGAAAGTATAACCAGAAATAAATAATCAGTATGGCCTGAGAAATTGTACTTCAGGTATACAACTTGAGATCTTAGTTTATTTTTTTTAATTTAATTTTTATTGATGGTTTGTGCATTTCGTACATCATTTTCCAATTCAGATCAGGCATATTTCCCTTTCCCTTCCCCCCCACCCCACCCCATCCCAGATCATGTATTCTGCCATAACTGTCCTGCATCTTTCAGGTTTTTTTTTTTT
>VZQC01012184.1:756488-926029 GCA_009823505.1 Rhizomys pruinosus
GGTACAGACAGACATGAAACCTTCTAGTCAAAAACCTTGCAATTCAAATCTTAAAACTAACTATGGGAAAAGATTTGTTTGTTCCAACAGGACAAAATGTCACCAACTTAACGGCTGAGAAAGAAAAGATACAGCTTTGCATTGAGTAGGATGTACCAAAAAGTGGCAACTGAAAGGTTGACCCGTCTGAACACTGAAAGGAAGAAAAGCCTCAGATTGCCATAAACATCGAACCCTTCTGTGGATCCTACATGTAACAACTATCTATAATGAGTCCTAATGAAACTTATACCTTCTAGGTGCAACAAAGGTTTTGATATGACTTTCTTGCCTCCCCCCCCCATAGAACAAGGAGAAATATGACGATGATGATGTCATTTTCCAACTGTAAATTGGAGACAACTATTATAGAGGTAATCTCTTATAAAACCGGTAAAAATGCCTTCTTTAATTGACTAATAGACATAAGAACTGTGAAAAGGATTATACTCTGTTCAGAACCAAATATAATACTAAAGTCCTTGGGCTATGCACTTAGGCAAAGTATATTAATGCAGGAGCTCTGACATCAGCAATGGATTGTTCTACCAGGGGGATGTTGGCCAGGGGATCCAAGGCCCCACAAAAGGTAAGGGCTCCTTGTCCCTAAGTTGGGATACCTGCAGGAGGAGAGGCGATAAGACCCTGCTGCCGAAGACCTGACGTTAACATGGGAGGATCTTAGTTTTTTTTTTCAAAAGAGCACAGTTGTTTTGTCCATCTTACTGGCAAGTGCAGCTACTCTGTGGCTGCCACTGTTTTTGTCATTCTTCAAAGATGTGAGACACAGATTTTCAACCTTCCAGTATAGACTGAAGACTCATGTCTCTCCAAGAATCCTCCAAACCTTCAGTGCCAGATGGGGACTGCTGAGAGATGCAGCTTGTGTACTGAGCTCTACTGGGGTTTCAGCCTCTTCAGAGTATAGTCTGCCATTGTTGGACTACCCAGGCTGTATCACGGAGACCAGTACAGGAAGATCAAGACAGGACATGGTGTTTACTGGATCTCATTTTGTGACCATGAGAAGGGAAAACTACATTGTGGAGCACAAGGGCAGAACTGATGGTAGTTTCGGGTTGCCAAGGAGGAGCCTTCAAACATGACATCTTTCAGCCTAATAAAGAATAAAAATCATAAACTGAAGATGCTAAAGCCTATGATATATGTGGCATGCATATATGCATATTTTGGAGTGATGCATATTGGAAAGAATAACAACAGCAACAACAAAAAGACTTGGTCAAAGTACTGACTGAAACGGTGAACTTCTGCTCAAAACAGTAAACTTCTGCATCAAAAGTTTTAAAAGAGACTGAAAGAAAGATGAAAAACATGTTTGACAGAATGCATGAGCTCTGATGGGGTGGGGGGACAAGGAAGGGGGCACGGGTCTAGATTTGATTGGAAATTTTGTAAGAAATGGACAAAGGTTCAATAAAAATTGGCTTTGAAAAAAAAAAAGACTGCACACTTGTACAATGAATGAGGCCACTTGCTTTTTTAAATGCTCCACTAACACGCCTGGTATATATTTTATCTCACAGTGTTTCTGAGAACATTGCATTTGGTGTTTATAATGTTTTTAGCACAGTCACATCCTTGAAGGTTACTTTGATCCAGGTCACAGAGGGTCTTAGTGGAGAGGATTTCTCTCTGAAGTCAGCACAGTTTGTGGACAGAATTGGCTTTTGCCTACTGAGAGCTGCCTTTGACCAGTGAGCAGAATGAACTCGGGAGCTCAGAAGCTTTCCATCGCTGACAAAAGACAGTGGACAACCTACAAATGGCTTTATACTCTGAGGATTTGCTGTCTTCTGAGCAGCTGCAGGGTTAGAATGGTCAGCTTGTTCTTGTGGTTGCAGTGTAATCATAAACTGTTCCAATGTTTGTGGGAAACATCAGGTTGATGAGAATAAACTACTGTCCGATGCCAACGGACACCTGGATGTTCTTCGTATGATCAGAGCTCTCTTCTACTTCCTTCTTTCAAAGATCTCAGCACTGAGTACAGTTGGTATTAAATTGTATACTAGCTTATATGGTGAGGTGAAATTTGACAGGGTCAAATTGTGTTCAAAGAACCATGGTTTTGTAACATCATCTTTCTGTTTCTTGTCTGAAAAGGATTAAATGGACAGACATAATTGTAGGCACAGACAAGATAATGTTCAGAGATTAGCTATACTGTCCTCAGTCTGAGTCATTTGTGCTCAATATTCTCCACGTGCCATCCACAGCCCTCAGCCCTGTAGGATCACTCTCTGCCCTTCTCGGCCCCAATAATAAATTCATTCCTTAACATCCCTTCATTCAAGTCATCTAGGGTGAATTCTATTTCCCATTGGACACCCAAAAAAACCTTTATCACTCACAAAATGACAAAATAGGAACCAAGGAGAAGTCCTCCCATGTGGTTCTTTAGATCTTTAGAGCCCAGCTTGTTTCACTCCATGACTTCAAAATTATTTCCTAAAACAATAGCATCCATTATCACCACAGTCACCATGTAAGACTGAGCCACTGCTATAACTTGATGAACATCTGGGCTTTGTTTTATGTTTTATCCTTCTACCACTCATGAATTTTATCTGACCTTCAATGTTACTGTGAAGACTGCATGATGAGCTTTACAGTACTTCAACTCCACAGTTATTAAATGCTAAATATAAAAATAACCATGGGAGTTGGTCACTGATGTAGCATGCTGTGGAAAAGAAGCAGACTTTGAAATAAGAAGGCTGAAAATAAAGCCCTAGCTCTGTAAATTCTTTTTTCACCCAAGGAAGTGATGCTATGCTATTGTTTGCTTCATTTTCGTTTCTTTGCTTGTTAATGGAGGGAAATAAAAATCCTTTTATAGAACAAATATAAACCACAAGTGAGTGTTTATGAAAATACAATAAAAACTCACTGTGTTTAATATATTTAAAGATCACTGAAACGAGGTACTAATATAGATTTAATGAAACACAAATAAATTGCTACGTCAGTGATAAAAATAGTAGGTCTTGAGATGCATCTGTTTTTTTCAATGATTGAGCCAAAATCATTTTGGAGAAGCTGAAAATTAAGGTTATTCATGGAATTCGTGTGTAAATAGGATTACAAGTAGAAATACAATACACTGCTCAACTTTCCAACACATTCATCCATGTTGGTCTTAATCCTGTGCTTAAGATTATTTTATATTGCTCATTTATTTGCTCACTAAGTATTCACCTAATGTTCTTTTATGTTTACTTGTGGTCTTGATGCCGTGGTAACCATTGGAGACAAAGGTGGGAACAAAATCCACCACCAACATATTTTAGTGACAATGTCTTCTCCATTTGGCACAAGTATCTCTGCTACAATTCTCACTTTAGTTTTCCCTGGATCCTTTATTCTTAACCTTTGAGGTCACATAGCCACTACATTCATGTATACACTATTCAAAAAGTCCACAGAGAAAGTCCCACAGGAATGCTGAATTCATATCCCATAAAAAGGGAGAGACAGATTTCTACACAGAAGGGAATATCATCAATCTAACCTAAGCAATGTGTGCTTCTTGAAAATTCCCAAATAATATACAAACTGCATAAGAGCAATTCTCACCTCATAAGAGCTTCATTATGGAAAACAGCTCCTGCACTTTATGTAAGTAGATCTAACATACATGTACCTATTCATTATTTCTTTGGACAAAGTGTATTAGATACAAACTCTGTCACAGCTTTTAGAATGAGTTTCCTAAAGATCTTTGGATGCTTACACATTATTCATAAAACAGTATCATTCAGAAAGAGAATACAGGTTTTTTTTCCAAGTGACTCAATATTATTCTTTCAATCTTGGAAATAGTAAAATATATGTGACACATAATTGCTGATATACAATATTTACAAACTAGGTACGGTGATATGATATCTCCTGTGGAATGTTTAGTGAAGCAAGGATTACATGTATCAGTATCATATTTTCTTTTTTTAAATTTATTTATTTATATTTTTTTATCAAATCTAGACCCATGTCACCCCCCATCCTCCCACCCCACCAGAGCTCATGCATTCTGCCAAACATGCTTTTTCATCTCTTTCTCAGTCTTTCTCAATATTCTCCATGTGGAAGTTGACTGTTTTGAGCAGAAGTTCACTGTTTCAGTCAGTTCTTTGATGCAGTCCTTTCTGTTGTTGTTGTTGTTGTTTCCAATATGCATCACTCCCAACTGCTTTGGACAAAAGCTCAAGGGGCCATGCACAAGAAATACTTACAACTAGGTAATTGGCACTAGCATCCACAGATGAGGGATACCATTCGTCGTTTGTTTTTCTGGGACTGTGTTACTTCACTCAGCATGATGTCCTCTAGCTCCAGCCATTTTCCTGCAAAGCTCATGATGTCGTCTTTCTTTACTGCTGCATAGAACTCCATTGTGTAGATGTACCACATTTTCTCTATCCACTCGTCAGTTGAGGGGCATTTGGGTTGGTTCCAGCTCCTTGCTATTGTGAAGAGAGCTGCAATAAACATGGCCGTGCATGTATCTCTGTGGTGGCGTAAGTCTTGAGGGTACATGCCCAGGAGTGGTATGGCTGGGTCGGGTGGCAAGTTCATTCCAAGTCTTCCAAGGGTTCTCCACACTGCTTTCCATAGTGGCTGTACGAGTTTACATTCCCACCAGCAGTGGATGAGTGTTCCCCTTTCCCCACAACCTCTCCAGCACTTGGTATCATTTGTTTTCTTGATCCTAGCCAGTCTTATTGGAGTAAGATGATATCTTAAAGTGGTTTTCATTTGCATTTCCTTAATGATTAGTGATGTTGAACAGTTCTTGAGGTGTTTCTCAGACATCTCTAATTCCTCACTTGTGAAGTCTCTGTTCAGTTCTTTGCTCCATCTATTGAGTGGGTCATTTGTTTTCTTTTTTCTTTGTTTTTTGAGTAGTTTATATATTCTGGAAATCAATGCTTTGTCAGATGTATCTGCAGTGAAGGTTTCCTCCCACTCTGTGGGATTTCTCTTCACTTCCTTGATTGTTTCTTTTGATGTACAGAAGCTTTTGAGTTTGATGAGGTCCCATTTGTCAATTGTCGACCTTAATTCTTGTGCAGCTGCTGTCTGATTTAGGAAGTCTTTTCCTACGCCTATGTCTTGTAGTCTGCTGCCAACTTTTTCTTCTATCACCTTCAGAGTTTGGGGTTTCACGTTGAGGTCTTTAATCCATCTGGAGTTGACTTTTGTACAGGGTGAGAGGTAGGGGTTTAATTTCATTCTTCTACAAGTGGTGATCCAGTTTTGCCAACACCACTTGCTGAAGATGCTGTCTTTTCTCCATTGTGGTTTCTTGGCCCCCTTGTCAAATATGAGATGGCTGAAATTGTATGTGCTCAGATTTGGATCTTCGGTTTTGTTCCATTGGTCAACAGGTCTGTTTTTGTGCCAGTACCAGGCTGTTTTTATGACTATAGCCCTGTAGTATAGTTTAAAATCTGGTATAGAGATCCCTCCTGTGTAGCTCTTTTCACTCAGGATTGATTTGGCTATTCGGGGTCTTTTGTTTCTCCAAATGAATTTAAGAACTTTTGTTTCCAAGCCTGTGAAGAAACTCTTGGGGATTTTGATTGGGATTGCATTAAATCTATACAAGAGTTTTGGTAAAATGGACATTTTTACAATGTTAATTTTCCCAATCCATGAGCATGGGAGGTTTTTCCATCTTCTGAGGTCTTCTTCAATTTCTTTCTTTAAGGGTTTAAAATTTTTGTTGTAGAGGTCTTTGGTGTCTTTGGTTAGGTTTGTTCCTAGGTATCTTATTGTTTTTGAGGCTATTGTGAGTGGGAAGGTCTCTTTGAATTCTTTCTCCAGTTGCTTGTTCTTGGTGTAAAGAAAGGCCATTGATTTTCTAAGGTTAATTTTGTATCCTGCCACTTTGCTGAAGCTGTTAATCGTTTCTAGGAGTTTTCTGGTGGAGTTTTTTGCATCTCTTAAGTAAACAATCATATCATCAGCAAATAGGGATAGTTTGACTTCCTCTTTTCCAATTAGTACTCCTTTAATATCCTTTTCTTGCCTTATTGCTCTAGCAAGTGTTTCAAGCACTATATTGAAGAGGAGTGGTGATAGGGGGCAGCCTTGCCGAGTTCCTACCTTTAAAGGGAATGTTTCCGTCATTTCCCCATTTAGGATGATATTGGCTGTGGGTTTCCTGTATATGGCTTTGATTACATTGAGGAATGATCCCTCCAATCCAATTCCTTCTAGGACTTTAAGCATGAAGGGATGCTGGATTTTGTCAAAGGCTTTTTCAGCATCAATTGAGATGATGGTGTGGTTTTTGTCTTTGATTCCGTTTATGTGTTTGATGATGTTTATTGATTTTCGTATGTTGAACCATCCCTGCATCTCTGGTATGAATCCAACTTGGTCATGATGGATGATCTTCTTGATGTGGGTCTGTATGCGATTTGCCAGTATTCTGTTTAGAATTTTGGCATCTGTGTTCATGAGGGAGATGGGTCTATAATTCTCCTTTTTAGTTGGATCTTTGCCTGGTTTTGGTAATAGAGTGATGTTGGCTTCATAGAAGGAATTTGGGAGAATTCCCTCTGATTGTATACTTCTAAACAGTTTCAGAAATAATGGTTGTAGGTCTTTTTGAAATGTTTTATAGAATTCTGCTGTGAAACCGTCTGGGCCTGGGCTTTTTTTAGTTGGGAGGCTTCTTACTACATCCTCTATTTCTTCATATGTTATGGGTCTGTTTAAGCTGCTGGTCTCCTCTTGGCCAAGCTTTGGTGATTCCCAAGATTTCAGATATTCATCCATTTCTTCTAGATTTTCAAACTTGGTAGAATATAGGTTCTTGTAATATTCCCATATAATTTTCTTGATCTTTTCCTTGTCCGTTGTGATATTTCCCTTTTCATCACAGATTGTATTGATTTGGAGTTGTTCCTTCTTTCTTTTTGTTAACTGGGCTAGAGGTCTGTCTATCTTGTTTATTCTTTCAAAGAACCAACTTTTGGCTTCATTGATTTTTTGTATTGTTTTCTTTGTTTCTATTTCATTGATTTCTGCTCTGATTTTTGTTATTTCTTCCTGTCTGTTGCGTTTAGGGTTCATCTGTTGTTGCCTCTCAAGTGCTTTTAGCTGTAGTGTTAGATCATTCACTTGTGCTCTTTCTGTTTTTCTAATGTAGGCACCCAGGGCTATAAATTTCCCTCTTAGGACTGCTTTTAAGGTATCCCATAGGTTTTGTTGTGTTGTATTGTCATTGTCATTCAGTTCCAGGAATGTTTTTATTTCTTTCTTTATCTCTTCCTTGACCCACTCATTATTCAAGAGTGTGTTGTTTAGTCTCCATGTGTTCTTGTAGGCAGTAGGGCTTGTCCTGGTGTTGATGTTGAGCTTTATTGCACTGTGGTCTGATAGAATGCATGAAATTATTTCAATCTTTTTGTATTTGTGGAGGTTTCTTATGTGTCCCAGTATGTGGTCGATTTTGGAGAATGTTCTGTGGGGTGCTGTGTAGAAAGTGTATTCTCTGGTATTAGGGTAGACAGTATCATATTTTCTCAGTAAGGAATTATTTGAGTGCTTATTGGAAAAATATAGTGCTTTTTCCTGAAAACCAAGGTTATTAAAAATGTAGAACATGCTAGGCGTGGTGACACACACCTTTAATCCTAGCACTCAGGAGGCAGAGGCAGGTGGATCTTTGTGAGTTCAAGGCCAGCCTGGTCTACAGAGTGAGTTCCAGGACATCTGGGGCTACAGGGAGACCCTGTCTCAAAAAGACTAAATAAATAAATAAATAAATAAATAAATAAATAAATAAATAAATTTTTAAAAAGTGTGGAACAGAGAGAACTGATATGCTTTATTCTTTGAGACATCTACAGTAACACGATATCCAAACTAGTAAGAAAGGGTAAAGAAAGTATTCCTATGAATGCTAAACATCACAATAAAATGTCCCAGACCAAATACTACATAGAAAAATGTCTAATGATGCAATGTACCACATTGTGACGAAGAAGAGCTCACCGTGAGTCTCATCCTTTTGATAAAGAAAGTATATAGTGTGACATTCTCAGGTTTCATATCTAAAGTTTTTTAATTATTTTCAGACTCAATATTCTCCTTCTTTTTGTTCAAAATACAAAGAGGTAGCATTGTTCTTTCATTGACCAAAACTTTAGAATGTTAAAAATTCATATTTTTATAATTTTAAGCTCCAGATCAAACATGTAAGTGTGGCCAGCAATTCTTTCACAGCAGTTGTACCTAGAGTGAAATCTGTTTTTCATGCACTCATTCACTCAACAAATAGTAACTAAATATCATTCTAGTGCCTGATATATTATTAATATAACAGGAATAGATTTCAATGAAGCCACTCTCAAAGGAGACCTCTCATGTGGTTGAATACGGAAGTGAAACCTGCCTCATAGTCAGCCGGGTGGCACACCAGGCTTTATTTGGCAGAAACATTCCACATGGGACACCTGAAATATTGACAATTTAGTTAAATTATTCAGAAGAAAATAGATTTTTGGGTGAAAGTTAGAAAAGAAAATCCTGAAACGGTTGAGATAACTGATATTTTGAATGGATGGCTTAGGAAAATTACATCCTGTTAGTATTTCTTAGCCATAAATTAAAACAGAAATTCTCAACCAAGGCTGATTTTGCTATCATTTCTCCTTGGCAGTATCTGGAGATGTATTGGCTGCCACACTGAGGTTCCACTGGCAACTAATGAAAAGAGGCCAAAATTGTTGCTTGACATCCTATGATGAACAGTTAGCCCCTTTCACAAAGACTTATCCATTCAGAAATGTCAAGAAGGCTAAGGTTCTGAAACACTCACTTGGAAATCAAGATGGTGAAGGCAGTTGAAGGAAGACCCACAAAGAACTTCAGGAGGTCAGCAATAAATATTGCTTTCAACAATATTTATTCTCTACCAACAATAAGCCTTTGTTCAGAAATCAGAATGTGAGACCAGCTCAAAACAAATATTTCCTTAGAACAATGTAAGCACAGTTCAATTATAAGCAGGTGCTTTATTTAACTAGTATCCACAAAATTACAAACTGTAATGTCAGTGCCCAAACTATAATGATTAATGATGTGCATCTAAAACAATATGTCTCATTATCTCTTGGGAAAAAAATGAGTTCCGATGGATCCTTTATATAACAAAATCATATTTTATCTCCACATAGCTTCTAAAATAGTTGTATTTCTGATGTACAACAAAGACTACTTCGTGCCACGCACAAGAAGTACCTTGCTGCCATAGAACATGATGAACTGAAAAGTAGTGGAGGTATTTAATGTTTCACTCAGAGAACAGGATTCATCAGTCCAGTATTACTGAATACACAAGTGTCAGTTAAATGGCATCCTGATTATACTCTGCTAAAAAGGGAGAAATTTTTGCTACTGCCTATGCAAAGGACATGACACAGATTTAGTATACTCGGTTACAATAATCCAGGACCACAGATTTAGTATACTAGGTTACAATAATCCAGGACCACAGATTTAGTATACTCAGTAACAATAATCCAGGACCACAGATTTAGTATACTCGGCTATAATAATCCAGGACCACAGATTTAATATACTCAGTTACAATAATCCAGGATGCAATGATATGCAAAAGCTAAGCAAAAATGTTAATCTTTAAATTTTATTTAACATGCATGTCGCACTTATCCTTTAAGGAACTAGTGAAAGAGCTTTGAAAGCTTTGACTCATTTGAGCCTCATGCCAACCAACAAATTTGATGCCATTAAAATCTGACATTTACTGATGGGGAAACTGATATACTCAGGGTTAATCTTCATATTCATATAATCGGAATCTAATTATGTCATCCTACCTGGCTTATTGTATAATTGCCAACCTATCTCTCTCCCAGCCTTTCTCCTTCTAATCCACATTTCAAACTGATATCAGAATGACTTTTTTCTGCACATTACATTATTTTTCTGTTCTTAAAAAAATTCAGTGGCAGGGCTGGAGAGATGGCTCAGCAGTTAAGAGTAGTTGCTGCCCTTGCAGAGGACCTTATTCGGTTCCTAGCATCCACATGACAGTTCACAACCAGCTATAACTCCAGCTCCAGGGAGTCCAATGCCCATGCCTGGCTTCCATGAGCACCAAGTATGCATGTGATGCACATACATATATCCAGACAAACACTCATATACATAAATAATAATTTAAAAAATTTAAATAAAATGGATTCTGATTTCTTAGTTACTAAAAATAAATAATATCTTAACCAATACTGGATAGTTTCTTTCCTTCTGTGTATAAATTAGCCCTTCATTAGGCACTCTGTATGTATTATCTTGTTTGAACCACGCTTCTATAGTAGAGAATACAAGGTCTGCTCCAGTACGGTCCCGCTTCCCTGCCTCTCTATGCACCATTCTTTTTCTTCTGTGACTTTCTCTCTCCTTCCCTTTATGGTGCTGTCCTCCTTTTGCTTCTCTCAGAGGTAGGTATTCTGTTTGTTGTCTTCACAATGCACCCTAAGCACAACAATACTATTATAGCACTTAGTACATTATACTGGAATCTAACTATATGCCTATCTCCTTTTCTCACTGCTTAAGAAACAAATTCCACCTACATTTATGTTCCTAGAACACAAAAGGTCTAAATAAAACTTATTGACTATATGTCTCAGTAAACTAGGGGAAGAAATTGAAGAAATTGAAAATCTATGCCTATTTCTTTTGATTGGCTCAGATGTCTTTATGCACGAGGTGAAATTTCAGGAGTTATTAAAAATGTGAAAGAAAAAAAATGTTTGACAGGCTTGAGAGAGGAGATTTATGTTCAAAAGAATACTCGGAAAACAGAATGACAAGAACAGACAGAAGAGATCATTATGTTATATTCCAATTTCCATGGACAGGTAGAAGAGGGCTAAGTATAAAAACAGAAAAGCTGACTGAAAATGTTCAACACACTTAGGTAAAAAACAAATCCATACATAAATAAATGCTTCTGAGGGAATTGGACTAGCAATAAGAAGATGGTAAGAAAACAAAGGCTCCTCACATCAGATGTGACCTAATATTCCTAAATTTCTATTTCACTTCTATGGAAATCTATTGCTCAAAACATGAGATTGTCCCTTTAATTATGAATATGCATTCCATATCTTCTAATACAGAAAAGACAGCCTTGTTATAATACGTTCTTTTCCTATCTGTTAAACACATAATTGATGTCCAAAATGGGTTTGATGAGCAAATAGAAATCATAAGTGAAATTCACAAAGAGAATTACATTGAATGTAAGAAATACAAAATTGCTTTTAGTCTAAATTATAATAAACTATAAAAAGAAAAGGCAACATTATCAATGAACTGACCCTGCTTCAACACTGTCTACAGTAATACCATTTGATACTTTGATTGGACTTTTCCTACTGAAGATGTCTACATGCATTCAGAAATCCATCCCGTACCCCTTAAAATAAACAACTGTACAAGACATTGCTGACTCAACATAAGAAAGGGTCAGCAAATTTTCATTAAAACCCATGAAAATAAATTGCTTAAACCTGTAAATGATAAGTGACATAACAAATGAATAGGCAACAGTTAATATTCTTAAAAGTAAATATTAATAACATAATAGGCTTGCTTTCTAAGTCTATATCAAACATAATAAAGCTGAGCAATGTTTATCTTTGCAGATGATGAGATGTTAACAAATACAAAATGATAAGATAGTTTTCCTTATATATGTATTCCCTATAAGGGATTCACATAGTTAATACCAGCACTAAGAAATTCAATAATTAAAGTGAAATTTACTTTCAGTATTTCAACAGCTATCCAAAGCAATAGAATCTGATCCCAAGAAAGACAAAAATGAGTTTGTGAGATGGACAAACAGTAACAATGGCTTGTCATCTTGTTAAAATAGGGGAAATGAGCCTATGAACAGCCCTTCCATCCCAACATACTGGGACTCACCCTATTCTTCAATAATGCCCCCAAGACAGGTCCCATTAGTACACAATACATAAGATTATTTAGGTTTACCCAGGCAATTACTTTTTTCTTTCAGAATCTGACTGAAAGACAGTTATGTTGAGCTGTGAAAAACAACTTCAAAATATATTTCATGCTCTGTCCAGTTGAGTTAGTGTTCATCAACACAGGTATTTGGAACAAACTGAATTCATTAAGTCAATAATCTCTACATCAAAGAAGGAAGATGGAACAAAAGGATTCAAAGATAGGCCTCTGAGAAGAAGGCCTCAGGAGAGTACGAAGACCCCTAGGAGAACCCGAGTCTGTTTTCACAGCATAGAGCATGAGAGGAAAATAAAAGGGTGACCTTCTTAGGAATCTGCAGCACACGGATCATTTGCTGAGTCCAGGAACGTGGGCTGTGGCTCAGAGCACAGACGATGTCCCTGGCTGGCACATTCACAAGTACAGTGTTGACTGGGATGCTCTTTACTGGGAACTGGGATAAGTCTGTCCTGAAGCAACCCTATTACTCTTCCATTCTCCTGAAATGGCCATCTCCAAAAGATTGACCATGGTGATTTAATCCAATAAGCTAAAATTATCCAAAAACCTAGGATAGTAGACAGGGCATGATTAGTACTATTTATTTACATATAAACAGCAGAGTGTTCTGAAGATTTAGCTATGGCTTTTGTCTAAGAAAGTTACAACTTTCCATTCTTACACTTTTTTAAAGGAAATTTTTCTTTGAATAGGTTGGTTAAATTTCTCTCGGTTCTCTGAGAGGAGTCCTGGTAGAGAAAGTAAAGAAAACAAAAGGAAGCTTGAATGAAATGCAGTAAGATTTGAAGAGACGAGCAGCACAAGGTGAGGGAAGACAGGACTGTTGAATGACAGCTGAGAACATGGATGCGACAGAAGGGAAAAGGCTGTGTCTGCAAAACATGGGCGTGTGAGGCTGCTAGTGAAAACGTAGCTGGAAGGCCAGGGAGATGCCCCAGGGGATGTTTGCTGCCAAGTGGGACAACCCAAGTTTGACTCCCAGAAGCCACATGATAGAAAGAGAGAACTGATGCCCACAAGTAGTTCTCTGACCTCCACACATGTGCTATGGCACAGATGCACACACATATTAAATAAATAAGAGCTAAACAAATAAATAAAATATAAACTGTAACTAGAGAAAAGTGCAATTAGGCTTTGAATATTTCCATAAACATTACTGCAGTTTGGCTAAAATATGTCATCTCCATGTTAAACCAGCACATACAATGTGAATGTAGGTGACACCAAGTCAAACTATGCTGGCTTTGTAGCTGAAAGGTTAAAGTGTCCTCCATCACTCTTTCATCTTTATCACAGAAATGCAAGATAAATCGCCTGCATCTCAAAACAGCCCAAGTAAATCAAGAGTTGGGTAATCGATAAGTTCTCTTCTAGCTTGTGTCTTGCCTAGTCTCTGCTATATTTACTAGATTTTAGTCTGCTGCCTAACATGTTTTACAGAATAAGGTGTCTTACAGTGCCATAGAATTTTCACACTTAGAAAAGTGTCATTTACATTGCCCCCTGAAGTATCACCAGTCGCCCATTGTACAGAAGAATCAGAGAGAAAGAGAGGGGAAGAAGAGGAATCTACCCGATGCTTTATTTCAGACCCCAACACAGGTTGCATCTTTCTGAAGATTCAAGAACCCTTTTCTATTTTACATCCAGACACACATAATCTACAGTACTTTGCAGATTCATAAATTAGCTAATGATCACTCTGCCACAATGGGGACTAAACCATAGGATTCAAGACCTACCTATCTAGCACCATAAGCGTGTCATTATTCAGGTTATTTATTCCTTTTAAATTATCTCCCCCAAAGTAAAATAGGAATATCCCTCACTCTGCAGAGCTGTTGGGAGAAGTGACTGGACATAGATCATTATTTTATCTTCATAGGCTTAACAGGGGATAGTTATTGTTACTAACCTTGCAGTCATGTTATAGAAATTTTATACACAGTGAATTAAATATTTACTAGTTGTATACCGATACTTTAAAAAATACTGGTGGCCAGGAATGGTAGTGCAGGCTATAATCCCAGCTATTCAAAATACTGAAAGAGAAGAACTGCAAGTTCAAATCCTAGCTGGGTTATAAGGTCAAGGCCAGCCTAGGTAACTGAATTAAACCATGTCACAAAATAAATAATGTGAAAGAAAGTTCCAGAATAATTCTGTATCTTAGACTGAGATTCCAGCAACGCTGATCAACTGATTAACATTTCAATGACCCTGCAGTTTGGAGGGTGCGGACTAAGAGCCTATTTACACTTTATCTTGGGCCCTGTTTCCACTTCCTAAATAGCCACTCCTTTCCCACCTCTGTATTTGGCCTAACATCCCTTAACAGAAAAAAACAAAAACAAAAACAAAACAACAAAAAGCTTTTGAAATCTGTTGATTTAGCAGACCACCAGATTTCACCAATCAGAAAGCTAAGAACGTCATCAGATAGCATCTGAGATCTAGAGTAGAAACCCTCCCACTTTGCTATACCTGCCTACGGAATTATCCACCAATGTATTTGAAAGGTGTCTTGATTTATGACTTTTCTTTGTTCTGTTACTATAAAACTATAATGTAACAACATGTTACACTGGAACATGGAACTGGGGGTATGTTCCTGGGCCATGGTCACTCATATTTGGTTCCAAAATAAACATGTTGATAATAGTGGAGAGGCAGAGCTAAAGCTCTGTGACAGAACACTTGCTTAGAATGTACAAGGCAATCCTCAGTGTCACACAATACAAGAAGAATTCTGCCAAGAACATAGCCATGAAATATTGAGAGCTTATGAGCACATGGGAAATTTGATAAAAATGTAGCTCTGTCCTACAATTCTGACTCTGATCTAGCTGGGTGGGGAGTGTCAGAATTGGCTAGCAGAGTAGTCCAAGTTACTTTGTCAAAGGTGAACTATACAATTCTGTGTGGAAAATTAGTTATCTTCAAGTGAGCCTCTGATCACTGCATATCTAATTTGCAAGCAAGTGGCTACAGGTACAAATGTAAACCATGAGCCTGGAATAGAAATGCCCCCTACCACCTCTGTAGAAATAATCGGCACACTTAAGTATTAATCCACAGTGTAATCAAGTCAGGAGCACAAGTTTGGGAGTCCACAGGAAATATTCATTAATATACTTGTTTCTTATACAATTTTAGGTCTGTTGTAAAGTCAATAGAATCAGTTCTTTTATTTGCCTTCATTTTCTTGCCCAGTGACTTCACTACATGGGAGAAAAGTGATCTTTCTTCCTGTCTATACTACACTTTTTATTTGAAAGCTGTGACTGCTGCTAAGCACTTCTACATGGTCAAGGTGGGACTACTAGTTAGAAATTGCCAGGTTCCCATAAAACTGCTAAGAATACACAAAATAGCATTTTCAATTTTATGCCTTCAAATTACACAAATATCTTTGGCTGACTGTAAAATTTTGGTAATTATAACCTTTCTTTTCACCATTTACGCTTAAGGTAAAGAAAAATAAAGTGTTCCTGAATTGGGCTGCACTTAGTTTTGTTAAGTCACTTTGGAATCCTGATAGATAGTGAGAGGAGAGTCTCTGGGGCTAGGTAGATAGCAGATGGTCCCTTCAGCTCAGTGTGAAATGTCTCACTTCAAAAGGTAAATAAATCATGCCAATAGCATTTACCTACTGTCCTCATGCAAGTTCCAAGTCTGAAAACTGTGACCAATATCCAAGTTAAGAGGCCTTTGGAAATCTGCCTATTTTCAATCTTGCCTCAGTACTATCCTGAATCATAATGAGAGAAGGAGTGTGCTCTATGTGAGCTTGGTGACCTCTGTGAAATGTTTTGGGAACCCAGGCCCCAGGCATGACACACAATCAGGGTGAAGAAGGAATCTTTGCTCCCAGGAGCACACATGACCTGAAGCAATCCTGCCCCACCCCCATGTTGTCAACAGCAGCTAAAAAGCAACCAGTGAATTAGCTATGTAGCCTGGTTGTACTTTGATTGTGAGTTAAGGAAAGCAGTAAATGAACTTTAGCATCATTAGGAAGAGTCCAGTTTATGCTAATGAGATTTTCTATGCATGAATAATCAATCATTTAGAGTTCTAAAAACTAATTATGCTTCCCTCATCAAGGAAATGCTGTCCTTTAACTGAATCATGCCTAAAACTGGCTTAGACTATAAGACAGCCATGGACGTTCAGGCCATGGTGTTCCAGGACATGACATGTCTGGGTACAACTTCCAGCTGCAAAGTTGCTTTTTCAAATGGACAATCTGAGAGTCACACATGCTCCTCAAATATATACTTCAGTTCTCGGAAGAAAAAGAATCTAAGTTAGTTAATAAATTATATTCATTTTAGTGTTACAGTGAAATTAGATGTCAGGGGGGAAAGTGCTGGAGGTGGAGTAAGCATCTTTAAATAGTAGAGGCCTTCCTTGCTATCTGCTTGGGCTTTGTCAGCAGGAGGGAATAGCTGACATTATCTGAATGCATCAGATACCACTCCACCATGTCAAAGACTGGCAGAGCCACCTGGGAGTGTCTCAGCCGCCAAAAGTCCAAGTGACCAGCCCATCAGGCATGCGGTCATGTGACTAGTTGTCTATTTACATACAAATATGAGCTAGGAAGGTATTAAAGCAGCCAGCTGCCTGAATAAACAAGAAAGATTGCTAGACATGACACAAGGAGGGACTCTAGATCAATTATCAGACTTCTAAGCAGGTCAGAAGTGGGAGAAATCGTGTTATTGTACAATTCAGTTACTAAATATCATGGAAATAAACTGAGATATGGCAATGACAGTAGAGTACAGCAAATTGGGCAGAAGTTATGGAGTCAGGGGTCTGAATTCAAATCCTGACTCTACTAGTTAGAAACTATCAACTACCAGGTATATTACTTGAGCTTTTGAATATGTCTGTATAAGATTATCATTTTACCTTCAACATTATCTGATCAAATAAGATGCTAATAAAAGTGGCAGTGGGGGCTGGAGAGATGGCTCAGTGGTTAAGAGCATTTGCTGCTCTCACAGAAAACCCAGGTTTTGAACCCTTTTGATGGTTCACAGTCATCCATAACTCCAGGTTCAGGGAATCCAATTGCCTCTTTGTCTTCAGTGAGTACTACATGGATAGGTCCACTTACATACAGGCAAAACACTCAGACACATGAAATCAAAATATGTAAATCAAAATAAATTGAGGATTTTTTAAGTGGCATTGGAAAGAGCAAGCTAGTCACAATGCTATTTTGCAGGGTCTGTCATCATCAGTGCTGTCACTTCCACAAGCCTGTGACTGCTAACACCACCAGTGTGTCTAATTATACCAGGATAATGCACTGTGAAAATAATTTAGAGTAAGTTACATATTTGTGATTTATTTATTTATTTACTTATTATTTTATGACTGCATGCATGTAAACACACCAGTGTCATGCAGAGAGATGAGAGCATCAGATCCCCTGCAACTACAGGTACAGATGGGTGTTAGCCACCATGTGAGTGCAGGGATTCCAACCTGGGTCTAGTGCAAGATCAGCTAGTGAGCTTAACACAGTGAGCCATCTCTCCAGCCCCAGACATTAGATGTTTTGATCCTCAATCATCTGAGTCTCCTAAGTGAAAAATCAAAATCAAAACCAAAATGAAGCAAAAAACTCTGACATGTGTAGCTTGCTTATTAATGTGCATATTTAAAGCAGATCTTTCCAATAGTCTTGCATAAGTCAAAGTTCAATTGAGAACCTTGATTTTCTATCCCAGGTCTCTTCTGTTCTTAGGAGTTAGTAAAACAGATACTCAAGAATTTTTCTATTGATATTATGAAGTGGTAATTGAATACTTTATACAAAACTTGTCTAAAATGAAGTAGAAACCTACTTGAAAACAAATACTGATATATATATATATATATATATATATATATATATGTGTGTGTAATTTCCTGTTTTCTTTTAACTCAGAAATTCTGCAAGACAGACTTCAAAGACACCAATGATATAAAGACTATGACTTCAATAACTTAGTAACTTTAGCTCTCCCATTGACATTCCAATCATTTCTTGCTAACAAAACAGCTTGTCATTAACTTGGGCTAGTGGTCTTGATTGTCAATAGTAAGCAATAATTATACAGGCATCTTAAATGGATAGAATTACATCTAGTAGCTTGAATGATGTTCCTGTGAGAGTTGAGAATAATATATGTGTACTAATAGAATTTTTAGCAGGTACTTGGAATGAACACTGAGGGTAGTGGTAACTAACTGAATAGCTAGCATATTAGGACCAGCATTAGGGAGATGTGTCGGATAGCTTTAGCTGTCACCTTGACACACCTGGGAAGAGAGAACCTCAGTTGGGGAATTTTCTCTATTGGATTTGCCCGTGGGCAGGTTTATGAGGCATTTTCTTGATTGTTGAGCTATATGGGAGGGTTCAGCTCACTGTGGGTGGTACCATGCCTGGGCAGATGGTCCTGGGTTCTATAAGAAAGTAAGCTGGTCAGAAACCAGAGGGGCAAGCAACTAAGCATCATTTCTCCATGGTGTCTGCTTTGGTTTCTGCTATTGGGCTCTTGTTTGAGCTCCTGTCCTGGTTTCTCATGATGAAGGAAGGACTATACCATAAGCTGAAATAAACTGTTTTCTCCCTAACTTGCTTTGGTCAGGTCTTTATAACAGCAACAGAAGGGATAACTAGGACAGTAGAGATTCCCAAAGCAGGGGCAGGGGATGGGGGGTGGGGGAAGGTGACTCTAAGATTGCAACTGTCACAAAAAGAAGCCTCTGGTCTAGGGACTATTGTCATGATGACAATGACAAAGTATTGCTGCAGGATTTCCATTTGGAAGACTGAATGTGTTGCCCTAGGAGTAAATATAGGAAGACATGACCTAGAGGATGATGCTGTGTCTAGACGGAGGTGGTTAACAAGCAACAGGGAAGCATGACATGATGTACACATAAAATACATACATAATAAGTACACATATACATGTGCATATTACCAGTTCAACTTGTTTCTTTTCATTTTAAAGAAGTTTTATTGAATATGTTTCCAAATCAAATAACAACATAGAGCTATATACACATAGTCATTTAAGCTAATTATGATTTCTAGAGTTTCCTTAAACATTACAGTATCAAATATCGGAATTTTGTTCCTTAAAGAACTACAGAGGTACATTCTGAGGTCTCTGGTCACAAAATCTTCATCAATCAACTTGTTCTCGGGACCATTTGGCAGCTCCTGACTACCTCCACCCACTTGATGTCCCTTTTAGTCACTCAGTAATGGTGAGTGCCTTGTCTCCACAGTATGAAAACCCTTTAAAGGCCAATGTCAGAGAAGGTTTATTGATCAAAATATCAACCCATAAATGAAGTGATAGTATTGTTTCTTATGAGTGAAGCAGCCTACCACCTGGAGACTTGTACCAAGCTACTATTGACTGCCTTGGAACATGACAATTGAACTGGCGTGTTATAAGCTGACTGCCTAATGAAGCTCGCCCTTCCAACCACTTCCAGAATTTTCTAGAGATATCTTACTAAAATGAAACTCTGACCACGTCATTCCTTAAAAGTTTAGTTGCTTCCCTGACATGTATTAATGGGTGGGTATACTGTAAGTTTGACACAATTTTTCTTAATCAGCTTTTTGCCTTCACATCCCCATCCAATCTTCCTCTCATCTTTTCTAGCATACTTTAGGGAACTCTTGTCCATCTCAGTACACTCCACATTCACTCTAATTTCACTCAAGCCATTTGTTTTTGCATTAAAAACATCCTCTTCTCTATAAATTCATCTAGCAAAGTCCATTTAATGCTAACTCATGTCTTCATCCTCTAATTCCTACTACAAGCATTGCACATGTTCCACTGAATACCCTTCGAGTTAGGAACTGCATGGTGGGAGAAGAATGAAGGCTCAATACATTATAGATAAAAGAAAAGACAAGCAGTTGTAGAACACATTGGATTGTCAGCTCTGGAGCAATAACTAAAACACCCCATTAGACTGCAAATATTGATTATGTGTACTCGCTGAGATTTGGGGAGCACATTGGGAATTCTTGAGGTGAAACAGAACTAATGTTTTCAAAGGATTAAACAAAAAAAGATAACAGTTCAGTTTGGGAATTTTCAGTGTTCCCTAAGACAATGTTTCTGTAACCAAAGAAGTGCCCCAGTGCCTCAAGGTTTCTCCTTTATGTCTTGAGCACTCAGATGCACAGGCCTTTGGAGAGGACCTTGTTGACCTCCTCAGTTTTGCATCAGAAAATTACATCAATCTTACATGCCTTCCTGTACCAAATATGGACATCAAAACCTCATTTATGCATACTTGTTTTTATATCTGGTTTATGGTGAGAGAGAGGGCAAAGATGCTTTTGCAGCAACCATTTATCAAGTATAAAGGGAAAGTATGTGAGCAGCTTCACTTCGTTAGGCAAATGTGTTTTTAGACACCAAAGTTAAAAAAGAAGATCAATAATTCAATGGTAAAACAAGTATAAAAGCGACTTGCAAAACCCATTTGCTCCAAGAAAATATTTTTGAAAGATGGTGTGATAGAAAATTAAACAACCAAGCCATTGACAGAGGATATTTAGAAGACAGACAAAGGGTTTTCTCTTTAACCTAAACAGAGGGGATTTTGAAGACAGGAAAAAAAAAGGGGTTTCTCTTATGAATCCCTTCATTTTTTTTTTTTTGTTTGTTTGTTTTGGTCTTTTTGAGACAAGGTCTCCCTTTCCCTGGCTGTCCTGGAACTCACTATGTAGACCAGGCTGGCCTTGAACTCACAGAGATCCACCTGACTCTGCCTCCCAGTACTGGGACTAAAGGCATGTGCCACCATACCCAGCTTGAATCCCTTTAAAAGTAAACAACACTGGGGGCTAGAGAGATGGCCTAGCAGTTAAGAGCACCGACTGCTCTTGCAGAGGATCTGGGTTCGATCCCCAGCACCCACATGGAGGCTGAGAACCGTCCGTAACTCCAATTCCAGGAGAACTCTAGTTCCAGGGGAATCCAACACCCTCTTCTGACCTCTACAGTGTTGCACGACACGGGTGCACAAACCTGCATGCAGACAGTACATTCATACACATAAATAAATAAATTAAATTTAAAAAAGAATGTAAAAAAAAAAGTAAACAACACTGAGATTCACAGTTTCGATGAAAAATCCAGTGGAGAGAGGTCAAGGATGACTAACATGTGATGTGGACCATTAGTCCACAGTCATCTAATACAGACTGTAGTTCCTCCAGAGATAAGTAGATTCCAATCCTAGAAGACACAGACTGCTGCTTTGCAGGGCTCCTGAGCTGATCTGATCTGAAAACACAGCTAAGATAATGAATTTCACCATTTCATTGAGATCTCACTTCATGTGTAATAAAACCTGTCTGGCCCACAAAATTATAAACCATATTGCTACTCCCCATGCTGTTATTAATAAGAAGAAATGTTAGCTAATTTGCCAATTTTCCTGAAGGTGAACAGATGCATGATGAAGGGAAGAGGTATCTGAGACATAAGACTACCCCAGGTTTGAAATGGACCTTGGGAAGGAGCTCTGTTGTCTCTGAGCCTTTGTTTCTTCCCTTGGAAGGTGGGATAGTGAGTTCAAAGTAAATATGGAACTACAGGGGGAGTGGGGAGAGGAACAATTCGTGGTCGTTATTCTCAAAGACTTGATCACCTAGAAAGCCATAGAGAACAGGTAATAGATAATTTTTATAAAATGTCATGCAACTGCAAAGCTCCTGGGAAAAAGTCATTCTTCACAGTCAATTTTCCTGGTTAGTAAAGGATTTTATGCCTCTAAGCATCACTTATTTTTCATATGTAATTATCTGAGTTGGAAATGCCTCTAAAATATGGACTTCTTTGCTTTTTCCCCATGACATTCTGAGCATAATTTCATGTTTTCATAAGAACTCTGCAATTGCTGTGCACATGAGTGTAGGGTATTTGGGGGGGTCACTTTCAACAGCCCCAGATTGTTACATTTTTGAAAAAAATTTGTAGCATATTTTTAGAAAGACTTCTCCTTTATGAAAATTCACTTCTTAAAACATTTGTTGTTATCCCTTTTCTTTTGATTCACTGCTTCAAACCTACATTAGATTAGAAGTGAAACTCACTAAGCAAGTGAGAATTACTCTTGTCATTTGTATAAACAATATGCATTCATTTACAATTATAAATGTGTTATGGAGCCTGTGAATATAAAGCTATTTTACAAATAATTAAGGAAGTGATAAAATATAGCTATAGTATCTCAAACTAAGAGTTTGAAAAAAATCAAAATTTGGTAAACAAATGGGGTAAAAATGGCAGTACATATAACTGGTGAAGAATTTATGTACAAATTCATGTAAATCAGTGAAACCACTGGAATAAAAAGTAACATGGAAAGAAAGTCACAAATAATAATTAGTGAATAAGAAACTAACATGTTTAACCTTTTAAACAATTGAATATCATTTTATTTTGTAAAACATTTATCTGATCAGTAAGAAAATACCCCCCTAATTATATATTAATTGGAAAATATGCATAGGCAGAGACGAATAATGATACATGTTAAGGTTGTGGAGGAAACCTTAGCTGTCCTAAAATAAGGGACAGGTGAAGGAAATTATGTTTGATGAACTCAGATGAGTTGTGTGATGGTGATTGAGTGGTTCCTCTGCATGCATAGCCCTAATATACTATAAAACCTGTGCTCAAAACAGTGAGCTATAGATAAGAATAGACAGACAAACATCTAACTAGAAAAGAAAATTCAGAAAGGACCGCTAATGTGGAGACGAGATACATGATAAAAACCTGGTCACAGTAAATTCAGGGGAACAATACATTGTTTTTTTTTTTTCATTAGAGGCTTTTCTAAACCATCATTTTCACTATCTGATTTTTATTTTTTATTTTTTATTTCGTTTTTTTCATTCTCTTTTATTTATTTATTTATTTTATTTATTTATATATTTTTAATCAAATCTAGACCCGTGTCCCCCACCCTATCCCCCCACCCCACCAGAGCTCATGCATTCTGCCAAACAAGCTTTTCATCTCTTTCTCAGTCTTTCTCAATATTCTCCATGTGGAAGTTGACTGTTTTGGGCAGAAGTTCACTGTTTCAGTCAGTTCTTTGATGCAGTCCTTTCTGTTGTTGTTGTTTCCAATATGCATCACTCCCAACTGCTTGGACAAAAGCTCAAGGGGCCTTGCACCAGAAATACTTACAACTAGGTAATTGGCACTAGCATCCACAGATGAGGGATACCATTTGTTGTTTGTTTTTCTGGGACTGTGTTACTTCACTCAGCATGATGTACTCTAGCTCCAGCCATTTTCCTGCAAAGCTCATGATGTCATCTTTCTTTACTGTTGCATAGAACTCCATTGTGTAGATGTACCACATTTTCTCTATCCACTCTTCAGTTGAGGGGCATTTGGGTTGGTTCCAGCTCCTTGCTATTGTGAAGAGAGCTGAAATAAACATGGCTGTGCATGTATCTCTGTGGTGGGGTGAGTCTTGAGAGTACATACCTAGGAGTGGTATGGCTAGGTCAGGTGGCAAGTTCATTCCAAGTCTTCCAAGGGTTCTCCACAGTGCTTCCCATAGTGGCTGTTTGAGTTTACATTCCCACCAGCAATGGATGAGTGCTCCCCTTTACCCACAATGTCTCCAGCACTTGGTATTATTTGTTTTCTTGATCCTAGCCAGTGTTATTGGAGTGAGATGATATCTTAAAGTGGTTTTGATTTGCATTTCTTTAATGATTAGTGATGTTGAACACTTCTTAAAGTGTTTCTCAGCCATCTCTAATTCCTCACTTGTGAAGTCTCTTTTCAGCTCTTTGCTCCATCTTTTGAGTGGGTCATTTGTTATTTTGAGTAGTTTATATATTCTGGAAATCAATGTTTTGTCAGATGTTTCTGCAGTGAAAGATTCCTCCCACTCTGTGGGATTTCTTTTTACTTCCTTGATTGTTTCTTTTGATGTACAGAAGCTTTTGAGTTTAATGAGGTCCCATTTGTCAATTGTCGACCTTAATACTTGTGCAGCTGCTGTCTGATTTAGGTAGTCTTTTCCTAAGCCTATGTCTTGTAGTCTGCTGCCAACTTTTTCTTCTATCACCTTCAGAGTTTGGAGTTTCATGTTGAGGTCTTTGATCCATCTGGAGTTGACTTTTGTACAGGGCGAGAGGTAGGGGTTTAATTTCATTCTTCTACAAGTGGTGATCCAGTTTTGCCAACACCACTTTGTGAAGATGCTGTCTTTTCTCCATTGTGTCTTCTTGGCCCCCTTGTCAAATATGAGATGGCTGAAATTGTATGTGCTTAGGTATGGATCTTCAGTTTTGTTCCTTTGTTCAATAGGTCTGTTTTTGTGCCAGTACCAGGCTGTTTTTATGAATATAGCCCTGTAGTATAGTTTGAAGTCTGGTACAGAGATACCCCTGTGTAGCTCTTTTCCCTCAGGGTTGTTTTGGCTATTTGGGGTCTTTTGTTTTCCTGAATGAATTTAAGGACTTTTTTTTCCAAGCCTGTGAAGAAAATCTTGGGGATTTTGATTGGGATTGCCTTAAATCTATACAAGAGTTTCGGTAGAATGGACACTTTTACAATGTTAATTTTCCCAATCCATGAGCATGGGAGGTTTTTCCATCTTCTGATGTCTTCTTCAATTTCTTTCTTTAAAGGTTTAAAATTTTTGTTGAAGAGATCTTTGGTGTCTTTGGTTAGGTTTGTTCCTAGGTATTTTATTGTTTTTGAAGCTATTGTGAGTGGGAAGGTCTCCTTGAATTCTTTCTCCAGTTGCTTGTTCTTGGTGTAAAGAAAGGCCTTTGATTTTTTAGGTTAATTTTGTATCCTGCCACTTTTCTGAACTCTTAAATCGTTTCTAGGAGTTTTCTGGTGGAGTTTTTAGCATCCCTTAAGTAACAATCATATCATCAGCAAATAGGGATAGCTTGACTTCCTCTTTTCCAACAGTATCCTTTCATTTCCTTTTCTTGCCTTATTGCTCTAGCAAGTGTTTCAAGCACTATATTGAAGAGGAGTGGAGACAGGGGGCAGCCTTGCCAAGTTCCTACCTCTAAGCCTAGGGAACAATCTGCGGAGAGGGGGCGTGGTAGAATGTACGGGCTTCGATTGGGGTTAATGGTAAACTACAACAATATAGACTGACACTCATTTGATCAACTTGATTGAACATACAAGCCCCCCCTTTCAGGATGGTGGGACCCATGAGCTGTGTGGGTTTTGGGCACAACTGCTTGCAAATTGGTTTTACATGAAGGATGCTTGTACTCACAAATTATCACCTATTGTTAAAAAAAATGAAACAAAACAAACACAAAAAGCAGAGAAAGATGCAGAAAATTACGGCAGAATGCACGATCTGCGATGGGTAGGGGTGGGGTAGGGGGGGAGGGAAGGGGATATATGCCTGAACTGAATTGGAAAATGATGTATGAAATACACAAAGCCATCAATAAAATAAATTAAAAAAGAAGAATATTTTTGCTATTTTTCCAGACTGCATATTTTGTTGATAGACAAAATAAATAAATAAATAAATAAATAAATAAATAAATAAAATAAAATAAAGAGAATGTTTCTGTCATTTCCCCATTTAGGATGATATTGGCTGTGGGTTTCCTGTATATGGCTTTGATTACATTGAGGAATGATCCCTCCAATCCAATTCCTTCTAGGACTTTAAGCATGAAGGGATGCTGGATTTTGTCAAAGGCTTTTTCAGCATCAATTGAGATGATGGTGTGGTTTTTGTCTTTCATTCCGTTTATGTGTTTGATGATGTTTATTGATTTTCGTATGTTGAACCATCCCTGCATCTCTGGTATGAATCCAACTTGGTCATGATGGATAATCTTCTTGATGTGGCTCTTTATGCGATTTGTCAGTATCCTGTATAGAATTTTGGCATCTGTGTTCATTAAGGAGAAGGGTCTATAATTCTCCTTTTTAGTTGTATCTTTGCCTGGTTTTGGTAATAGAGTGATGCTGGCTTCACAGAAGGAATTTGGAAGAATTCCCTCTGTATGCTTCTAAACAATTTCAGTAATAACGGTTGTAGGTCTTTTTGAGATGTTTTATAGAATTCTGCCGTGAAACCATCTGGGCCTGGGCTTTTTTTAGTTGGGAGGTTTCTTATTACATCTTCAATTTCTTCATGTATTATGGGTCTCATTCAGCTGTCGATCTCTTCTTGGTTGAGCTTTGGTGATTCCCAGGGTTTCAGATATTCATCTATTTCTTTTAGGTTTTCAAACTGGTAGAGTATAGGTTTTTGGAGTATTCCTGTATGATTTTCTGGATCTTTTCCTTGTCTGTTGTGATATTTCCCTTTTCCTCAAGGATTGTATTGATTTGGTGTTTTTCCTTCTTTCTATTGGTTAACTGGGATAGAGGTCTGTTTATCTTGTTTATTCTTTCAAAGAACCAACTTTTGGATTCACTGATTTTTTGTATTGTTTTCTTTGTTCCTATTTCATTGATTTCTGCTCTGATTTTTATTATTTCTTCCTGTCTGTTGTGTTTAGGGTTCATCTGTTGTTGCCTCTGAAGTGCTTTTAGCTGCAGTGTTAGATCATTCACTTGTGATCTTTCTGTTTTTCTAATGTAGGCACCCAGGGCTATACACTTCCCTCTTAGGACTGCTTTTAAGGTATCCCATAGGTTTTGTTGTGTTGTATTGTCATTGTCATTCAGTTCCAGGAATACTTTTATTTCTTTCTTTATCTCTTCCTTGACCCATTCATTATTCAAGAATATGTTTAGTCTCCATGTGTTCTTATAGGCAGTAGGGTTGATGTTGATCTTTATTGCACTGTGGTCTGATAGAATGCATGAAATTATTTCAATCTTTTTGTATTTGTGGAGGTTTCTTTTGTGTCCCAGTATGTGGTTGATTTTGGAGAATGTTCTGTGGGGTGCTGAGTAGAAAGTGTATTCTCTGGTATTAGGGTGGAATACTCAGTAGAGGTCTATAAGGTCCATTTGGTGTATCATATCATTCAGTTCAGATGTCTCTCTGTTTATTCTTTGTCCTGTTGACCTGTCCGAAGGTCTCAGTGGGGTATTGAAGTCACCTACTATGAGTGTACTGGGGTTAGTGTGTGACTTGTGGTCCTAGAGAATTGTCTTTATAAAGTTTGGTGCACCAGAGTTTGGTGCATATATATTCATAATTATGAAATCTTCCTGGTGAATTGTTCCTTTGATAAAAATGTAATGGTCTTCTTTGTCTCTTCTGATTTCTTTTACTTTGAAGTCTATTTTGTCTGATATTAAAATAGCAACACCTGCTTTCTTTTTGGTACCATTTGCTTGGAATATTTTTTTCCATCCTTTCACTTTAAGGTGGTGCCTGTCCTTGAAGGTAAGATGTGTTTCTTGTAGACAGCATATCGATGGATTCTGTTTCCTAATCCAATCTCCCAGTCTATGTCTTTTGATTGGGGAATTTAGTCCATTAATATTTAAGGTTATGACTGATAGGTTTGTGTTGCTTCCTTTTGCCTTATTATCCATCTGCAGTTTTCATTTAGGTTTCTACTTCTGCAGTTATGCTTTTATTGTTTCTCTTTCTAGGTGCTGGGGATGGTTGTCCTTTCTTCTGTCCTTTGAATTACTTCAAGTATCTCCTGAAGGTTGGTTTTCTGGACATGTATTCTTTCATCTTGCTTATGTCAATGGAAGTTTTTCTCTCTCCTTCAACTATAATTGACATTTTTGTATGTATAATAACCTGGGTTGGCATCTATTGTCCCTTTAACACTGGGAATGCTTTGCTCCACGTTCTTCTTGCTTTCATAATTTGCGTTGAGAAGTCAGTTGTAATTCTGATAGGTTTCCCCTTGTAGGTCTCTTGTTTTCCTCTTGTGGTTTTAAGGATTTTGTCTTTGTTTTGGGTGTCTGGCATTTTAACTATGCTGTGGCATGGAGAGTTTCTTTTCTGATCTTGTCTTTTTGGAGTCCTATGTGCTTCTTGTATTTGTATTGGTTTGTCTTTTTTTAGTTTGGGGAAATTTTCATATATTATTCTGTTGAAGATCTGATCAATACCATTCTCTTGGGATTCTTCTCCTTCCTCTAGTCCTATGATGCAGAGGTTTGATCTTTTCATAGTGTCCTGCAGTTCCTGGTTGTTCCACTGTTGTGTATTTTTAAATTTTTCATAATCTTTACTTGAGGTTTTTAGTTTTTCCGTGTTATCTTCCAGGTCTGATAGTCTTTGTTATGCTTCCTCCATTCTGCTTCTGAGGCTTTTTCCATTCCTTTCCTCTTGATTGGATGAGTGTTTGATTTCCTTTTTCATTTCCTCTTCTGATTTCTTTAATATTTCTGCTTCCTTTTGGAGCTTCTCAATCTCTTCCTGTAGGTCTTTGCTTCGCTGGTTGGTTTCCTTATCTTTTTCAGCATGGGATCTTTTCAGTGTTTCTATTTCCTTCCAGAGTTTGTCATTCTCTCTCTCTAGGTCCTTCTTGAGTTCTTCATTCTCTTTTCTTATTTCTTTGATTTGCTCCTTATAATCTTGTACTTCTTTAAGTGTGTTCACAATTGTGTTTCTGATATCTGTGTCCTGGGCCATCCCCAGGGGATCCCACTGTAGGAATTTTCCATAGGGTTGGTGGAGCTTGGTGCAAGATTGTCCTGCCCCTTTCCGGTTGTCTCTTCTTCGTGTTCCTGGCATATGGGCTTCTCCTTGCCTGTATTCCAATGTGAGTATCAAATGCCTCTTTACTGTGTTGAAGGCTTGCTTTGCTTGCCTCCTTCAGATGTCTTCTTAAGGGGCGGGGGTCTGCTCTTTACGCCACGGTACCTGCACTTCAGCTGGTCTTAGGAGAGCTCAGATCTCAAGACTCACACAACCCTACCTTTTATACCAGCTTGGAGGATAACTCTGCCCCCACAGCCACAAAAGCCAATTAAGCCAAAGACAACTGTATTAACTCTATTAAGTCAAACAACAATCAGCCTTGCTGAAGCACTCAGCTCCTACCTACCTACCTGTGCTTCAGCTGGTCTTGGGAGATCTCCTTATTTCATTTTTTTAACAATAAGTAATAATTTATGAGTACAAGCATCCTTCATGTAAAACCAATTTACAAGCAGCTATGCCCAAACCCACACAGTCCAAGGCTCCCATCATTCAGCTGGAGGGGCTTGTATGTACAATCATGTTGATCAAATAAGTATCCAGTCTATATTGCTGTAGTTTCACCATTTGTCCCAATTGCAGCCCTTACATTCTACCACGCCCCCTCTTCCGCAGATTGGAACAGTACATTTTTTTTAATTTTATTTATTTATGTGTATGAATGTACTGTCTGCATGTAGGTTTGTGGCACCCATGTCGTGCAATGTCACAGAGGTCAGAAGAGGGTGTTGGATTCCCCTGGAACTGGAGTTCTGGAATTGGAGTTACAGACTGTTCTCAGCCACCATATGGGTGCTGGGGATGGAACCCCGGTCCTCTGCAAGAGCGGTCAGTGCTCTTAACCACTAGGCCATCTCTCCAGCCTGGGAACAGTACATTTTTAAAACTGAGGTTGAAGATTCATACATGCAAGGTCCCAAGAGCCTGTTAAGACTGTTTCTGTATGATCACGCATCTCCTTCCCTGGCGCTTAAAATCTTTCTGCCCCTTCTTCCACAATGGTTCCTGAGCCCTGGGTTGGTAAGTTTAGTGTAGGAGCCTTGTCCAAGGGCCTACACTCTTCAGACTCTTATTCTCTATGCTTTGGGCATTTGTGGCCTTTTGTGTTTTGTTGCCCTCTGTTGCATGTGGGAGTTTCACCAATAAGAGTTGATAACAGTTAAGATATTTTGTAATATTTTGTAAATAATTTATATCTCTCTACTCCCTCTTCACTGTGTTCCATGACCTAGGTGTAGTGGTTCCACTGTAGATGTGCCACTTAGGGTTGGGAATTTCATAGACATTTATTCTCTGTGTGTGACCAGTGGTAGAACTCTGCAATAGTTGCTTTGAAGAGCAAAAAAAAATTCTTTGATGTAGCAGACCACAATCTTGGCCAAAGAACTATAGACAGCTGATTACTGTTGGGTGTGGAAGAGTTGAACTGCTTTAATGGAGTAACTCTAGATAGGACACCAATGGATGAACTTGGACCAGGGAGGGAGGGCTGGGTACACTAACTTGACTCCATAGGCCTTAATATGACAGAATGTATGAAACCTGGTGGGAGTGAGTTATGGGAGAATGCAGATGAGGGAGGGGGTAGAAAGATGATTAAGATGTTTTGTATGAAATACACAAAAATTCAATTAAAATATATAAAAAAATAACTGAGGTTGAGGAAACTGAATAGTCACTTGGGAAACTCAAGTAGTGGACACATAAATCATGTTACACACATATAAGTGTCAGATAGCTAATATTTTTAATGAAATCATATAAGTGCCAGAAGGAAACAGACACTAAACTGCTTATAATTGTGATTTTATAATCAACATTAAATCAATAAATTTAATGCCAATAAATAAGGGAGTTGGAAGAGATCTCTGTGAATAAATTCTTTTAAAAAGTAAAAACCTAATGATGAAGAAAATACTTGCAATGCTTATTGCAAAAGGACTAAATGTTTATCTCTGATATATAGACAATCTTACACATTTAAGAATTAAAAGAATCCATTGTGTAGTTGTACCACATTTTCTCTGCCCACTCTTTGGTTGAGGGGCACTTGGGTTGTCTCCAGCTCGAGTGCCTCTCAACCGATGAGTGGATAGAGAAAATGTGGTACATCTACACAATAGAGTTCTATGCAATGGTAAAGAAAGATGACATCGCCGGGCATGGTGGCATACACCTTTAATCCTAGCACTTGGGAGGCAGAGGCAGGCGGATCTTTGTGAGTTCAAGGCCAGCCTGGTCTACAGAGTGAGTTCCAGGACAGCTGGGACTACAGGGAGACCCTGTCAAAAAAAAAAAAAAAAAAAAAAAAAAAAGAAAGAAAGATAACATCATGAAATTTGTTGCAGATAAATGGATGGAACTAGAAGATTTTATGCTAAGTGAAGTAACAGAGTCCCAGAAAAACAAAAGACAAATGGTATCCCTTATCTGTGAATGCTAGCACCAAATACCTAATTGTAAGGCAAACTGAGCAACATTAATGTTATAGTCCTTGTGATCTGAAAACAACTGTGCTCTTATACGGTGAATCCCTAGACAGATTCTAGAACTAACCAACCATTTATTTTCAGACTTTGGATTTTTGGTATATGATGGTGGGTATGTATACATCTTTTAGAGTAATATAAAATTAAAATGGAAAAATGTGAATCAAGAAATATCAAATGGAAATAACATTGTTTTCGAAAGATACAATTTTAATGTAGGTGCGATGTATCAGGCTGGTGTAACTTAGCCTTTCTGGGTGCTTAATGACCATACTTAATGCCCATACCAATTTGGCCAAGGGACCTAAGGGATAACTTTGTTCCTTGTCCTCAGAGGTCAACCACTTCTTAGGGGACTATGCATGGGGGCATCTCTTGAAATGTCGTGCAAATGTGGGTCACCAGTCTTGCTGTTCAGAAAGATCTTGGAGATTCACCAATGGGACTTCAGCCAGTGTCCAGTCTATAAAAGGAAGTCTGCTCATGCTTCAAAAAGGGAAGCCTGGTCTAGCAAGACCTGATTTTGTCCTCGAGTGGGTGGAACTGGTAAATGAAAAGCTGAAAGGATGCAGGGGCACCCACCCTCCCCCACCAAAAAAAAAAAATCACTGCCAGATCCCAGAGGACAAGATCCTCAAATGACCTCTAGAAAACAAAAACCTTGGTTAATCGGGCTGTGTGGCCTTAAGCATCCAAAAGGAAAGTAAAACCAGAAATAAATAATCAGTAAGGCCTGAGAAATTATACATCAGATATAAAACTTGAGATCTTAGTAAAAAGACAAAAAGAAAAAAGAGAGAGCACTGTTGTTTGGCCTGTCTTCAATTCTTACTGTCAAGTGCATCTACCCTGTGGCTGCCACTGCTTTTGCCATTCTTCAAAGACATAAGACACAGCTTTTTACCCCTCCAGTATGGACTGAAGACTCATGTCTCTCCAAGAATCCTCTAAACCTTCAATGCTAGATGGGGACTACTGAGATACCCAGCTTGTGGACTAAGCAGCTAAGGGGATTTCAGCCTCTTCAGAGTATAGACTGCCATTGTTAGAATACCCAGGCTGTATCATGGAGGCCAGTACAAGGGTATCAAGACTGGACTTCATTTGGGGAACCATGGGAGAGAAAGACAGCAGTGTGGAGCACAAGGGCAGGATTGATGGCTCTTTGGGCTTGCCAAGGAGGACTCTTCAAATACTTCCTTAAGGAAAACATGATATCTTTTAGCAAAAAAAAAAAAAAAAATCCTCTAATTCACATATAAATACACATATCACCTCCAATTCAGGTGATATGTGTATATATATATTGAAACAATACAAGTTAGAGAGAACAACAACACAAAAGAACTGGAAGAAAAGCTCTGGAAAGACTCAGAAAAAGATGCAAGACATGTATGGCAGAGTGCAGGAACTCAGGTGGGGTGGGGGCATGGAAAGGGAAGTGAATCTAAATTCGATTGAAAAATTATGGATGGAAAAAGTTTAATAACAATAATAAATTTAAAAAAGGATTAAAAGAATCAACACCCCAATAGAAATAGTTGACCAAATATGAAGTTTACAAAAAAAAAAAAAAACCCTATAAAATTTCTAGTCCTTAAATAAAATGAAAACTGGAATTCTCAAAATAAGACAAATCAAAATTATAAGACCACAAATTACACAGGAAGATTATTGGTACTTGACATTATTCTCTATTGGCCAGGCTGAAGAAGAACACTGAACTACCATTAGGTATGGGTGGAACACACAATGTTTCAGCACCCTGAATATGAACACAACACTATTGGGGAAAATGCAGTTACCTTTTAACTATGCACTAACACTGCTTGATTTTCCTTGAAGATTTCCCTTGCCTCTAAAATTGTGACAAGTGCTGACTGTCATCCTGCTGTGATTTTGTAATAGCACTGAATAGGCATGACCTAACTGTCCGTCATCACAGAACAACAGACAAACTATGGTACACCACACCAAGAAATCATTTGATGTCATAAAGAAAGAAGAAAGAGCTTTGAGAACTGCAGGAGAAGTGATTTCAGGATATAGTGTTGAATAGAAATTAAAACAGATACAGAGACACACAGAAAAAGGTGTGTACATACCTTTTCACCATTCATGTAGCAAAGAAATGAGGGTGGATGTGTCTACATAGCTTAGATATTTTTTCTTTTTTTAATATAATACTTTTATTGATGTTTTGTGTGTTTCACACATCATTTTAAGTTCAATTTAGACATATTCCTCTTTCCCTTCCCCAACCCCACCCCAGTTCATGCATTCTGCCATACATGTCCTGTATCTTTCTCTCAGTCTTTCTAAAGTTTTGCTCTGTAGAGGTTTATTGCTTTGGGCAGAATTTAACTGTATCAATCCATTCTTTGACCTAGTCCTTATGTTGTTGTTCCCTGCCATTTGTATTGTTCCAAAATATGTCTATATAAACATCATCTATGTAACCACAATTATGTCCTTTGGGAATAAACTGTATGTTAACTCCAAAATAAGTTTAGAAATTCACATTTCCCTTTAATTTTATATTACTCTAAATTATGAATACATACCTTCCACCCATATACATTAATTAACATGTATGAAAATAAGTTAATTCTAGGGTCCATTAAGAGAATCATATTATAGGGGCTGGAGAGATGGCTCAGCCGTTAAGAGCACCAACTGCTCTTGCAGAGGACGCGAGTTCAATTCCCAGCACCCACATGACGGCTAAGAACCGTCTTTAACTCCAGTTCCAGGGGAATCTGACACCATCTTCTGACCTCCACGGCATTGCACTACACCGGTGCACAAACCTACATGCCGACAGTACACTCATACATATAAAAAAATAATAATTAATTAATTTTAAAAATTAAAGAGATTCACATTATAACAAGATTTTTTTTCATACTCCAGAACTAATAGAAGAAAATTTACCTGTGAAGAGGGAGGAAGGGAATTTCCTATGCAGCATGGTTCTAAGGAACTAGAGAAGACCTCTGTTAGTGTACCTATTTACATATCTTTTACTTTCTTTTTTTTTTTTTTTTTTGGTCTTTTCGAGATAGGGTCTCCCTGTAGTCCCAGCTGTCCTGGAACTCACTCTGTAGACCAGGCTGGCCTTGAACTCACAAAGATCTGCCTGCCTCTGCCTCCCAAGTGCTAGGATTAAAGGCGTGCCCCACCACGCCCGGCTCAAATCTTTTACTTTCTAGCCATGTAAATAATGACATATCAGAAAATAAAATTAAACCTGTAAGAATGAAAAGGAAAATGCACACATCTGCCTAGGGGAATCCTGGGGTCACAGAAGCAGGGAGGAGGAACGTTCTGGAGGACAAACAAGGCTGCAGACTTCAGTTCCTAAAGTAAGGAATCGGGGCTGGAGAGATGGCCTAGCGGTTAAGAGCGCCGACCGCTCTTACAGAGAGCCCAGGTTCAATCCCCAGCACCCACATGGCGGCCGAGAACCGTCTGAAACTCCAATTCCAGGAGAACTCCAGTTCCAGGGGAATCCGACACCCTCTTCTGACCTCCGCGGCATTGCATGACCTACATGCAGACAGTACATTCATACACATACAGAAATAAATAAAATATTTCAAAAATTAAAAAAAAAATAAAGTAAGGAATCATTTACATCACCTCTCACAGGGTCCCCAGAAGGACAGTGCCCCAGATGCCCAGTAGTGACCTGTGCCATACATATTCTTAGCTGATATTTAACTGGTTCCTGGCTGGGTTCTACGTGCCTCACAGATCCCTGTATCACCAGTTCTCATCCAGATCCCTGTCATAGTGTTTACTCTTAGGAACATCCAAAGCAAAACAGAACCTATATTACTTTTATTTACAAATTTGAAATATTTTTTATGTTTTTTTAAATATTTATTTATTTATCTATTTATTTATTTATTTATTTATTTATTTATTTATTTATTTATTTATTTATTTATTTATTTATGTGTAGGAATGTACTGTCTGCATGCAGGTCTGTGCACCCGTGTCGTGCAATGCCGCGGAGGTCAGAAGAGGGTGTCGGATTCCCCTGGAACTGAAGTTCTCCTAGAATTGGAGTTTCAGACGGTTCTCGGCCGCCATGTGGGTGCTGGGGATCGAACCCGGGTCCTCTGTAAGAGCAGTCGGCGCTCTTAACCGCTAGGCCATCTTTTTTTATGTTTTTATACTTGTGCAAAGACAATAACTGAACCAGATGGCCTGGTGGGAACTAGGGTAACTTGGTGGTGAACATATCACTGAACAGCTTTGGACATGTTTAATGAAAGGCTTTCAGGGGAAGTGAGAACAAATATTGCTCCTCTCCTTTCACAGCCAACTCTCTCTCCATTCCTGATTCAAACAGTCATTGGACGGGCCACAGGGACAGAAAGAAAACTCCGGTGAAGACTTTGGCTGTGATAAATCAATTGTACACAGAATAAAGTTGCTTGAGGTGAGACTACTTACTGAATGTAGAAAAAATGAACAGTCCAACAACAAACCCAACAAAAGGAAAAGTTACACACTGTCTGCACAGTATGCTGCAGGAGAGGAGCTGGCTTCATTGTAGAATGAGTTTCAGGAATTGTATTTCAATAAACCACTCCACTTAGACTTCCAATGATGAACGAGTTATTTCCCCTAGATCATAGGAGGGTTCAGGAATGATGTGCGGGGGGGGAGCAACGCTCATGCACTAGAACACTATTGTGTCAGGTCTCAAGTAGAAAAACCCCAAACACCAATACTATATACAGACCATACTCAGACAATCTTAAGAGCGGAGAAGGGAATTCATCTTAAGGTCAAAAATCTGCAGGAAAAAAGCGGTAGGTACAAAAGCATTTTTCCATTGCCATATTCATTAGGCATCATTGTAGCATTCCACAAATGTCACTCCTCCTCTGAGCAGTCTGCCCATAGGCATGTGGCTCTGGTATTAGTTTCAGCATCATGATGAACCATCCCAGCCAGTGGCTAGAATTAAGTGTGCTATTGTGCTGAGCTAGTCAGGCCCTGTGGAAGAGACTGATCAAACCTGTGTCTGGAGAAAAGAGCTCTCCCTTTCTGTTCTTTGGGCTATCAGAATTTGAACTCTTTCTATAGAAAGAGTTTGGTGTTGGGAATGCAGTTTATGAAAAAGAAGCATCACACTAAGAGAAAAAAAGATGAGTACAGAGAATCTCAAGTACAATCAGTTCCCAACTGCCATCATTCCTAGAGTTAGCTGCACAGCAATATGGACTCACACAGGAGCTAACAAACTCCTCTTAGCATCGAAACTGTTCCAATTTTGGTGTTTGGATCTTTATGAGTCTAAGAATCTTTAGAGACCATATATAAGACTAAAACTACATGAAATATTTAAAAGAAAATAATTTTAAACAGAGAACTATAGGCAGCTGGTCATGAGAGATGAAAGCCACAGTGAATGCAAATATTTCTTCCTAGCAGTGGTATGAGTGGTTTCTTATTCTTTCCACAAATGGGCTAAGAATCACCGTAAGCAGACAGTAGGAGTTCCATGTGGTTGTAGACAGCAGCAAAGGGGAGCGTGCCTGCCTTTGTCTCCAGTCATCCTGGACTGCACAATCCCTCCTCACTCAGGTGTCTGTTGGTCTGGCAGGCACTTCTGAAATGACAAATAAACTTCCTTTCCAATAAGATGGGAAATTCCCTGCAGAATTAACTTTTGACTTAGATGTTTGTCCTTGACAAGTGAAAGTAGCACCTAATCCTACTACCCTTTGTGTACAGAACAATGGCAGCCACCCCTGAGAGTGGCTGATTTCCCCGGGGCAGAGGCAAATTCTGTTACTCTATGTGGCAAGACATGCCTCCCAGTGCCAAGCATGTCTGTCAGAAGGACCTGCTCACTTCAGCTGGAGAACACACTCCAATCCTTCCTGCTTCTCCACCCTCCAGTATGAAGACCTCCTGAGAGGACCAACTGCTCCTGGGGAATGTCCTTGTGACAACAGAATTCATCTTCTCTCCACCTCCATGAGTTACATACCAAAGAATGGCTCACTGTCATCACACAGAATCGAATACTCTTAGCTTTGTATTTTTATATGTAAATCAAGTAAGCTTTCTAAAACTCTATGACTTATAGAGCAATTTGACTTGATCATAAATCAGGTTCTTCAAACTTCAATTCAGCCTCTTAGCCATGACCCACAACATTGTTGTGAGAGACTTTCCCTAGGGAAATGCAACACACACACACACACACACACACACACACACACACACACACACACCACATTCACCCCAGAAAGGGAACCCATGACAGAGCAAAATAATGACTGTACCAAAGTCCAGCCTGATGAAACAGTGAGTTTTTATTGGGCACCCGTACTAGCAGGAGTATGGGTGATAGGGTACACAGTAGTGGAGATGAAACAAAAGAAGTGCATCACCAAAAAGCCCACCCCAACATAAGTGATAACACACAGAGCTGTATCCCTGGAATTCCCTGCACAACGTGCAGGCAGCTCAGCATGTCCAGAAGGTCTCCTCTCCCTCCCAGATCGGCTTGTCAGAGGCTTCTCCCTTAGAAGTTTTTTATTCCTTCTGCAAAGCTAAGGAGGGGGCTTTGAGAATGTTGCAAGCTCCCACTGTCCCAAGCATGTGGCTTTCTGTTTACCGCTGGAGTGGCAATATCCTCCGCCTCCCTCCTGGAGAGAATGCTGGAACTCAGAGGAAACTACTAACTGTTATCCTAGAAGACTGCTAACTTACCTCCCAATCCTAAAAAGCTTGATAAATTAAGAAAAAAAAACCTTGCTATTAAGATCTTAACCCTTTAGTAATCTCAGTCAGTGCTCTCTGCAGAACTGTCAGTACCTACACTACATAAACTACATGGGCCCAGAATAACTGAAATTAAATCTTTAATGAACAACTGAAATGAACCAGGCACTAAGTTTAGGTGCCTCTAACACCTACTACTGCAATAGAAATAATCACCTAAACAACAGATAAACAACACCTCACATACTATATATACCTGCACTGACTATATAACACCAAGTGTTTTGTAACGTAGTATCTCATATAATTTTTCATAGCTCTCTGAGGCACAAACCATACTTACCTACATGTGAGAGCTGAGGTACAAGTGAGGTTAAGTCATTTCACAAAAGTCACATCACTGCATGGTGGAGGAAGTGAGAACTTAACCCAGACTACTGGTTATGGGGTAAATGTGTCCCGTGAAAAACACTATACTAAAATTCTAACCCTTGCAACCTCAGAATGTGGCCTTCTGAAATAGGATTGCTGCATATGTAATTAGTTATATGAGACCATACTGAAGTAGAATGTTTTATCACCCAATACAGCCGATGTCCTTGCCCACAAAGGCAGAGACAGATGGGGAGCATTCTATGTTATGACAAAGGGACAGACAGACGGGGAAGACTCCATGTGATGATAAAGGGACAGACACACAGGGAAGACTCCATGTGATGACAAAGGGACAGACACACAGGGAAGACTCCATGTGATGACAAAGGGACAGACACACAGGGAAGACTCCATGTGATGATAAAGGGACAGACACACAGGGAACACTCCATGTTGTGATAAAGGGACAGACACACAGGGAACACTCCATGTTGTGACAAAAGGACAGACACACAAGGAAGACTCCTTGTGATGATAAAGGGACAGACACATAGGGAAGACTCCATGTTGTGATAAAGGCTGAGATTAGAACTATGGTACCACAAGCCCAGGATCATCAAACATGGCCAACCAGCCACCAGAAGCTAGAAGAGGAAAGGAAACATTGCCCTGCAGACTTCACAGGGAGGATGGCCCTCCCTACACTTTGATTTTAGACTTCTTACCTCTAGAACTGAGACAATAAAATGCTACTACTTTAAAGCTCCTGGTCTGTGTAGTCCTTTGTTACAGCAACCCTAGGGAAAGAGATGTACCCAACTCTGAGGCCTCTGGAACAGATTTCCAGTCCCCCTAGCCTGAAGTCACCAGTTATTAAAGAAACATTTGAGGGGCTGGAGAGATGGCCTAGTGGTTAAGAGCGCCTACTGCTCTTGCAGAAGACCCGGGTTCGATCCCCAGCATGGGGACCCACATGGCGGCTGAGAACCGTCTTTAACTCCAGTTCCAGGGGAATCCAATGCCCTCTTCTGACCTCCATGGCATTGCACGACACGGGTGCACAAACCTACATGCAGACAGTATATTCATACACATAAAAATAAATAAATAAATACATAAGTAAATATTTAAAAAATACTATGTGTTTAAAAAAAGAAAAAAGAAACATTTGATTACATATGAAAAAGATGACTTCTCAATTTTGTTAAATTCTATTTATAAGAAGATCTACACTAGATAGATTTTTTTAAATCAAAATTCTTATTTTATTTTCTGCCTCAGTTGTGGTAATAAGATATGTAATCATTTTTAAGTATTTTATAAAGTGCTTAACTCTATCCTTTTAAATTACAGGCCAGACAACATTTATCCTGAAGCAATTTTCATCTTCAAAGAGGATCTTTGTATTTGCAGGTGGCTGTGAGGCAGTTTCATTTGAATCACTGAATGATAAAAAGTCATTTAGTGGCTCAGTGGTTAAGAGCACCAGCTACCTTGCAGAGGACCTGGACCCGCACAGTTCCAGGGATCCAACACCCTCTCCTGGTCTCTTCGGGCACCAGGCATACACATGGTAAACTTACATATATGCAGTCAAACACTCATACACATAAAATATATTTTTAAACAAAGATAAAACAGACTAACAGCAGGACCAACAAAAGAGAGGAGTTTGCACAGTACACAGTTGCAAAGCAGCCAACATTATGCTAGACCCTGAATCTGTTTTCAAAGTAAAGAAAATACGCACTCAGAAATGACAGGAAGGTCTGGGGAGATGGCTTAGTCAGTAAAGTGCTTATCTTGAAAGTGTGAAGACCTGAGTTCAGTCCCCAGAATCCACACAAGAAGCTGGTTGTGGTAGTGTAGACTTCTAATCCCAAAACAGGCCGATCCTGATCCTCTCTGGCCAGCCAGCCTGGAGAGTCTGGTGAGTTCCAGGCCAGTGAGAGATGTACTTCAACAACAAAGGTAGACGATGCCTGAGTACCAACACCCAGCAGTACCCTCCAGTCTCCACACCTGTGCACAAACATGTGTATGTGCACTAGCACACACATGAATATGCACACACATAAAACACGAGTGAGAGCTGAGCCCCTCTACAGTCTCTTATTCTCTCCATGTTGACCAGTTGTGGGTCTCTATGTTGATCACCATCTGCTGCAAGATGAAGTTTCTCTGATGAAAGTTGAGAGATGCATTAGTCTATGGGTATAACAAGTCATTCAGAGTCAGTTTAATACTATGTCCATTTAGCAGAAAAATAATAGGGGATAGATCCATACCAAAGAGTGTTTGGGGACACAGATTATATTCGACTGGCCTTTAATCATAAAAAATAAAGAACATAAAGTCAGGGAGAAAATAAGGTGGGGATGGAAG
This sequence comes from Rhizomys pruinosus, assembly GCA_009823505.1. Lineage (NCBI taxonomy): Eukaryota > Metazoa > Chordata > Mammalia > Rodentia > Spalacidae > Rhizomys > Rhizomys pruinosus. The sequence continues at coordinate 797,294 of VZQC01012184.1, forward strand.
GGATCTGAAAATGATCAAAACACATTGTATGAAATTCTTATAGAATGAATAAAGTTTTTAGCTTTTGGCTTTTTGAGACAGGGTCTCCCTATAGCCCCAGCTGACCTGGAACTCACTACATAACCCAGGCTGGCCTGCATCTCACTGAGATTTGCCTGCTTCTGTCTCTGAAGTCCTGGTATTAAAAGTGTGCACCAGCACACCCTGCCTTCATAGAATTAATAAAAGTAGTTTTAAAAGACGGAATGTATTGAAGATATCTTCTCTTGAAAGTGATCTTTTAAAATGGCTATGAGTAGAGAGGAGGAAGGAAGTGAATCTGGACAGAGGAGAGGAGGAAAGAGGTGTGCTGAAGAAGTTGGAAGGAAGGAGGAGGAAGAGATAGGGTAAGTTGGGTAAGGGAGCAAGAGAGTGGGAAAGAGGAAGAGGGAGACAGAGGGGGGGAAAGGAGAGTTAGGGAAGAGAAGAGAAGACGTGAGAGGTAGAGGGATGGGGTGTGGAATAAGAGGAGAATCTGAGGCATGTAAAGGCATCTTTCTTTTCATCCATAGCCATGGCAGACTTTTTCCTGGGGATCTCAGCACCAGCTTAGAAGAAACAAGACATATCCCATGACACTGTCTCATGATGAAGTTCCTTGTCAACATTCCAAAGGAGCTATTCAAAGCAGAATCTATTCACTGTGGAGATGCCATGGTGATACTCATTAATCCATATAATTAATATACATCAATAATCATGATGAAAAAGAATTGTGAGATAAAGTATGACAGCACTTGGCAAAACAAAACATGGTATGAATGTATTATAATCTCCCAATCAAATAATATATTCTTTAATAACAATCAAAATAAAGCACATCTTTAGAGACAAACAGAACTAAAGGAAGAAAATGCTCTTTAAATTTATTTTCTTATCTTGATCTTATCACTGAAACAAAAGAGCTGTGTATATTCTGTCACTTTTCTTTGAAGTCTCCTTGAGAAGCCACCATACCATATGGCATATTTTATTACCATCAAAGCTCCACTTTTCGAATCCCAAGACAAGTGCTACCACTTGACCTTTGAGAAATATTTCTAGGTAATAAAACGAAGGGCCACAATATGAAGGTTTATCTTGTCACCAATCTTTCTTTGTGCTATTAGATTATCAAATTTATGGGCCAAGAATGTAGCTCAATGGTAGAGAGCTGCCTCTTAGAGTCTGAAAGACTCCGGGCTTCTTATGAGTAGAGCTTTCCTGCAAGACCCATACGGAAAATAACCAATAATATGAAAACTGCATTTTAAAGTGTAATATATTTAATGTATAAGCACATAATTGCAACATATAACTAACCTTTATTATAAATATAAATAAATCTATAATTAGCCACTACATGAAAAGCTGCAGGGTTCAAAAAGTAAAGTCATTCCTTAACATAATTTACCAAGAGAAGTACCATGCAAAAAATAAAATAAGGACTAGGGAGTTGCTCAGCAGACAAAGCGCTTGTTGCATCAGCATGAAGCCCTGAGTTCAGATCCCTAGGACCCATGTAAAAGCCAAGCAGGCACTATGCTGGCCTGCAATCCCAGCACTTGGGAGGCAGAGACAAGAGATACTATTAGTTAGAACAAAGAACTTTGTCTCAATAGATAAAATGGAAAGAAATGAAAGAAGACACCCAATGTGAAATTTGAGCCCCCACATGCACATGGGAATGCTCCTGGGCACACACCATCCATATGCAGAAAAAAGCAAAAGGAAAGCCAAGGTAGTCAATGAACAAATTCAAGTCAAACTTTGTTGTGCTTTGGAAGTAAATATGCTGTTATGTTTTTAAAGTGTTATGAGCACTTTAAAATGATGGTTAAAGACAGCAATTCAGAGAGAGATGTTCTTAAGGAACATCACATTCCATACTAGGAAATGTTTGTATATTTAATACATTGAGTTTTGTTTCTGTGCTATGTTTGATAGAAGATGATAGATAGATAGATAGATAGATAGATAGATAGATAGATGATTGATAGATAGATAGAAGATAGATAGATAGATGAGTGTGTACAACATTCTATAATCCAGATGTTCCTTTTTCTTACATTTTAGGATTTAAACTTTTTTGCTATGTTTTTCAATGTTTTAAATAGAAATTTCCAGCTAAGAAATTAAGATGGAAAAATGATTTACTTACAATTGTCTGGTTTAAGAATTTTCTAACCTTCAGAAGGTTAAGGTGGAGGGTCAACTCAATTTTGAGGTTGTCCTGGGCTACAGTGTGAAACTGTCTCAAAAGAAAACACATTTTATTTTCTTGAAACAGGGTTTCTCTATGGCTCCAGCTGGCCTGGAAGTCGCTATATAGACCAGGCTGACCTCCATCTCCAGACATCACCTACCTCTGCCTCTCAAATGCTGGGACTAAAGACATGCACCATCACATCTGGCTAAAAAAAATGTATTTCAGGTTATGATGGCCCCAAAACAATACACATTCAGGGGGAGGTACTTTGAATTTTGATCTTTCCAGGATGGATGATGTAGTATGGAACTCTCTTGTGATGTTGGGCAGCAAGCCACAGCTTGCAGTCAGTCCTGTGATCACAAGTGGGAAGCCTCCACAATTTGTAGTGTACCATGTTCAGTAGATTCGATGCATTTTCAACTTACTGACATTTTCAACTTAGAGCAAGTTCGTCAAGAGGAAATCTCATCATAAGTCAGACAGTAGCTATACCAGAAAGTAGGATTTTATGAATGACAAAATCCATTATACAGCAAGAAAGTTTTCTGAAGCCACAGACCGTGGAGTAAGGCATTTTGCAAGGACAGAGTAGAGCAAGGCTTCATGGAAGGTAGGATAAGAGCCTGTCCTGACAAGATAGATGAGGGAAGAGGAGAGACTGCCATGCAGTTGAAGGACAGGAGGGGACATGGAAAAGGCCGGCCTCCATGAGCCTGACTGGGTCAGCATCCCTGGCAGCCCACAGCAAGAGGACATTGACACAGAGAGAAGTGTGAAGAAAGCTGTGGATTTATTAAGACTGATCTGACTCCCATCTTCCAGTTGGAAATCAATTTAAACAAATACCAAGTACAGAGAGGTAAATTTGTCACCAAAAACAGCAATAACCAAGGCATGTAATGAATAGAGGCTGGGTATGGGTGAGCTGTTGTATAGCAATGTCCTCCAAATTGAAACATTCCATCCTAGAGGAAAGCTGTTTTAGATTCAGAAGTTCTAAAGGGAGGCTCTTAGACCTGTCCAGCTGCCTGCTGGTTATGCAAAGAGCCATGGTGAGTCATTACCGATGTTATGGTGGGCTTTCAGTATGGACTGCCTTTGAGTCATCCATCATCCTATAAGTAACAAGTCAATTATACTCCAGTTGTCAATCCCAATGAACTCAGGTTTACAAAACCAAACTTTGGTGATGTCATTAATTTGGTACGCCATCTGTTTATTCATGTCTCCCCAAGAATAGTATCACACAACATGAATCCAATAGGCATGGAAGTAAGGAAGGCTATAGATTTCCCAGGGCCTGGGGACAGACACCTGAAGTCTCATCTCTAGGAACTGAATTGTACTTCTCTTCTGACTAGAAATGATAACAGTTCTAGAGAAGCACATTATAAAGGCCATGCTTTAGAACTGGGAGCACTCCCTTAACACTCAACAAGAGACATTCAATTTTCTTTAAGGTAGTATCATTTTGAAGTTAGTATGTTTTAATGTACTTCCTTCTTCCATCCAAGTACTACAGCTTCACGAGATCATGTTCAGGATGATATGGTGGTATCCTCTCTGATACTTATCTTCCTAAATTAAGATAAGTATCAGAGAAGATTTTGGGTATTTTTGAATCGAGATTTCCAGTTTGTTTTAAAGTAATGGTATTAGTTGGGCAATGCGAAGATTTCTTTGCCCTCACCACTCTCTGAGGTCATCGTGGTGTAACAGCCCTAGGATCTCCCCACTTGGGCCAAGGAGCTTTCACTCTGCAAAACTGCTCAACAAGAGGCTGACTCCAGATCAAGGCCCAGATTCACTCTCTTCTATGGTTTTCTTCCTTTTATCACTAATACAATGGAAACATTTAGTATACCAAAGCCAGCGGTCACAGAGAAAATGACAACCGAGGAACAAAGGAATGGGTGTCACACACAGTGGGTGTGCCCTGGCCCTGCTCACTGTGTACAAGCCACAGAGCAATTTATCAAAAGATCCAACCTGTGTATAAGGTGCCCATCATTTTACTGCATCATTAATTCCTATGTAGTAGGTGCCTAGACAACATTCAAAGTATCATCTACCTTTGACACATTAACACTGACTCTTTCTTAGCAAACAAGTATTTTGTTTCCTCACAAAAATTTCCATGTCTGTCATTGAAGAAAATAAACTATAAGTCTGCCTCATGGTTTATGTATTTATTTTACTTGGATAAATGAGTGATCACTTTTTGTTAACCAACTTAAGAGAAAAAAAACTCAACCCATATCTGTTCTTATTTCATTTATATCAGAAAAAAAAAGGTGAGGAAGAGAATTGAAAACTAGAAGCGATCCAAAGCCAGCAAAACTGTAGCGTGTCCGCAGATGCTAAGACAGTGAAACTACAAAGTTAGGGACAGGAGTTTGCATTTCTTAATTTAACAAAGAGGAAGAGACTCTGTAGAGATACATCTTAATGTACTGTCAGTGCCAGTAGACAGCAAGACGGCAATGTATTTTGAATTCATAAAGTGCTATTTCTCTCCTAAAATAAATCTTTACAAGATTTCTGAGAAATAATTACTCTTTCCTACCTGTTGAAATGAAAATGCACAGATATTATTTTCCAAAGTTACACGTATGACTTTGACAGACATGAAACCATATTTTTAGGTTTTAAAAAAGAATGTGACTGAATGCTCTGGTCAGGCATGCATGGGGCACAAGGGGACTTAGTCACCAATATCTGTGACTAAGAAGCTCAGGGTCTTTCCAACAGTCCTCTCCCTTACTGTCTTCTGTTACTAGTGACTAACTTACTTATTTCTTGACTCCATCCTTCCCTCTTCATCAGCAGTGTCCATATTCATTCTAGACTCTAAGACACTCACTAAATATCTCCTAGTGTTCTCACTATAACTCCATTTCTGGACACATTGGTTTCCTGTAGTTGAAATACCTTCCTTCTCCCAGGTCCACTTATACACTTCCCAAAATACCCTCCTTGTCTGACTATCTATAAACTTCATATTCATTTCTTAATATTTTATTAGTGGAACCCTTTCCAGGAAGAGTAAAGTTTCACCCAAAGATTTTGGGGTAATATCAGTTTCCTTAAAGCTATGCTGGTGTGGTAACTATAGACGAGAATCTGCAAAACTCACATGAATATATGCTGTAAACCATAAACCATGAAGAATCCAAGGTTATGGGTTTTTTTTTTATTTTAACTTAATATGCCTGAAAGCATATGGCTAGTCCTCATATTGTTGCATTACCATTATATTAATATGCCATTGAACTTTGTATTATAATTAAAGCCTGATAACTATGGCATGGTACTTATTGTGATAAGCGATCAATAAAGTACATGCTTTAAAAATCACAAAAGCCAAATGAGATTCCTCATGTAAGGAATACTTTGTTCTTAGCTATGAAAACTACACAAACCAGCATCTCCATTGTCACCATACCAAGGATTCCTGTACACCAATCAGCAGTAACTGTGGTGGCCTTATGTCTGCTGACGATTGTCCTGTCACATGGTAACACCACAAGCTGTTATCTCCTGGTCCAGAATGAACCATGCAACCATGGCCTGTCCAGATTCCTACAGGTCCAGGAGGACAGTGCCATATTTATGAATTTCTTATGAAACCTTAATAACTAAACACCCCAGTATCTTCCCTCACTCAAGTCCCGGCAACTCCATAGCACCCTTCCTAAGCCAAGAAGTGACAAACGTGGGCATTCACTAAGAAGAAAATGGAATTTTATTAACCACCAAGCGTGACTAGCAGATGAAAATATATTCAGTAAAAGAAAGATTTCCAAAAGCCAAATTCCCACAAGAATAACAACTACCTCCTATGCAAGAATCAGCTACCAGTTCAAAGAGAGATTCCAATTTACTTAGTGTAAGGATTAACACTAAATAATTACGATGACCTTTCACTATCCAAACAAAATAGTGCAAGGAACAAAGAGCCCAGAAATACTAGAGGACAGAATCACTGTCACACCTCTATTTTTTGCTACTGGCATCACAAAGGGCATTCTACACTGACCATACTAGATGGTATTAGATTCAGAAACACGATTAAAAAGTAGGCTTGCTAGCAGAAGTCAAATTCCCCTCCTATCTGATAATGACTAGTTAAGAAGTATGCTTTTTCTACACTTAGCTGTACCTAGACTTGAACTGCTTGTCCTTTTGGCATTTCTTCTGCCCTCCTCTCTCACAGGCCCTGACTCCTCCACTAAACCCAGACGGGAAATAAGGAAGTGTTAAGGGATTGCATATGCCCTGTATAAGTCATGTCTTTCAGAAAGACAAAACTGGCTGTCAGGTTGCAAGGTTATTCGGGGCTCTAGTAATTTTTTATCTTGGGACTTTTGTGAGGTTTTACTTTGTATTTGGTTACAGACAATTGAAAGAAGACTTGTTTTCTGTTATTTTAGGTCCCATATGGCAGACTTAAATCAATATTAAAGATACTAAGCCAGTAAAAATCATATAATAATGTATCCTTAGTCTTTACAAGACACTTCTTCAGGTTCAGTGATAGAGCATGTATCTAGTATGTGTGATTATCTATGTTCAGATCCCAGTACTGGAGAGAGAGAGAGAGAAAGAAAGAGAGAGAGAGAGAGAGAGAGAGAGAGAGAGAGAGAGAGAAAGAGAGAGAGAGTTCATTTTGACTTCATCCTCACCTCAGAAGTGGAAGACATCTAGTCCAACCTCTTTCTATGGCAAGAATAACCAGCTCTTTACTGGGCACAGGGGCTCGAATACTCATATCCAATAGTCCAGAAATAACAGGGATGGTGATAGAGTCCAATGGAGGCTGAATTCATAAGGAACAAGCTAGCAGTGTTAATACCCAAGGATGCTTCTATGTGCCTGGTATTTCCCAAGCCCTGCCCATCTGTCATCCATTTAAACTCTATGTTAATAATATAACTGAACTTGATTTTTCTTTTTATCAAGTTCCTGAAGGAAGGAGAAACTGAGGCCAAGAGAAGGTAAATAGTTTGATGAAACACAATGAGAGGGTAAAGACTATAATGTGAGTCATCTACCCAGTCCCTAAATTACTCTGAAGAAAATGTAACATATATGTTCCCCCAAGAGGAAAGAATTTAAAAAGTGATGAATGAAGTTCCACTCTGTTGAAGAAAATATAAAAATGTCACATTCTGAAAGAAAATGAAACAGAAATGTCTATGAGTAAAAGAACAAGCATGTGATTTTTGGTATTTATTTACTTATATACTTATCTGTTATTTATGGGTATGTTTGTGTGCCTGCTAATCTGTATGTACACCATGTGCATGCAGGAGTCCTTGAAGCCAGATAGGGTGTCAGATGGCCTGAAACTAGAGTTACAGGCAGTTGTGAGCTACTATGTGGATGCTGGGAACCATACCCAGGTCCCCTTTAAGAGTAGTAAGTCTTCTTAATCACTGAGCCATTTCTCTACCCCTGTGATTTATATTTTCAATTCCATGTAAAGGCACATGATTGTGTAATGGAGGCTGAAGAGACTAAATATCAAATTTTAACTGGTACTCAGTCCTTCCTCTGCCATTCAGTTTCAGCTAAACAAACAAATGGCCAAGTCCCCTGCACAGATGCTGTTGGGGTTTTTATTTTGTTTCATTGTTGTTATTTGTTTGGTTTTGGTTAGTTTGCTTTACTTTTCTATCAAGTAGCTGAGACACACCCAGTAATGACAAACTGTATTATGACAGAAAAGAACTTCCCATTGTCCTTCTTTTTGCTTGGTGTGGTCTTGGTTTTAGATTGTTTGGTTTTCAAAACAGTAGTCCCAGCTGGCCTATATCACTGTGTAAACCAGGCTAGACTCTATGTCACAGTGATCTGCCTGGCTTTGCTTCCCAAGTGATAGGTTTAAGGGCATGTATCACCACAACTGGTCCCAATTGTTTTTTGAAATAAAATTGGTTGGGAAAAAATAATATTTTTAGTCACATCAGAAATGAAGAGGGAAGGGTCTAGAGAGATGTCTCACCAGTTAAGAACACTGGCTGCTGTTGCAGAAGACCCAGGTTCAGTTCCCAGCACATACATGCCTGTTAACGACGATCCGGAACTCCAGTTCCAGGGGATCCGATGCCCTCTTCGGACCTCCATGAGCATGCCATGACATGGGTGCACTTACATACTTGCAATATATTCATAAATATAAAATAAAAATAAAGTAAAATGAAGAGTGAGCAAGTGAAATTGTACATAATTTCCACCTCACAAACTAAGACTGATTCCGTCCACATTATAGACATAAAAGGAAAGAATTAGCTATCATGAAATAGGAAAAAGTGGGCAATACCCAGACCAATGAGGGTGAAAGTTAAAAGGAAGTCTGACTAAATAGCATTATGTTATTGGTAATAATGACTTTTAACCAAATTATTGCAAAGTTTCCTTTAAAATCAGGTAAAATTTTCTAGTACAGGGATCACCAGTTTCCACGTGGTTTTTCATTTTCTGAATAGTAGGATTCTTGCCCAAATTTCACAACAGTCTTAAAACTTACAAATATGGAGCTTTGTTTTCCTGTTAGTAATAAATAAGTTCTAAAAATCAGTTTACTGAAGCTGGGCATGGTGGCACACACACTTTAATCCTAGCACCTGGTCTACAGAGTGAGTTCCAGGACAGCCAGAGCTACAGGGAGACCCTGTCTTAAAAAGACCAAAGACTGATATATATATATTTTTTTTTCAGTAAACTAGATATATAATATATATATATAATAATAAAAAAAAAAAAAAAAAAAAAAAAAAAACCCTTGGTTTGCAAGTAATTTGTGCAAGTATACAAATTCACCAGTCAAAATAGTGCAGCCATAGTTTTCTTTGTAGGCCAAAGCATAGAAATTTTCCATAAGAGTAGTAACTTTGAAAATAAATAATTTAGTTCAATAGTCAATGGGAAAAAAATCTAAAGGCAAAAATAAAATATTTTATTCTAGAATCTATAATAATAGTCCATATAGTAAATATTTGGATTAGCAATTCTGAAATCATTTGTGTCAAAGATTTTTGGAAATCAACATGATATAGCCGAAATGTGTTATTTTGTTAAGGAGCACATCTAACACCAAGATATTGGTTTCCTTTTTAAAAAAGTTTTTACATTTACATGCTTAGTGTGTGTGTGTGTGTGTGTGTGTGTGTGTGTGCACATGTATCTCAGTGTGTTTCATGGCATGCACATGGATGTCAGAGGACAACATTCAGGAGTAGGATCTCTCCTTCCACTATATGGGTCCTGGTGATTGAACAGGTACAGGCAAGCACCTTTACTGAATGAGCCATTTCTGGCCTCAGATCTTAGTATCAAAACACCAATATTTAATCAAAGAAATCTGGGCTTTGGGGAAAAATTCATTTGAGGAGTAGATTAACGGTAGTGCAAGAGAAGCCTGAAATATTTCATAGTGCTGAAAAGATTTTTACTGATTCTTTTGAGACAAGGTCTCACTGTAGCCCCAGCTGGCCTAGAACTCACTATATAGACCAGGCTGCCTTCCATCTCACAGGTATCCATCTGCCTCCTGAGTGCTGGGATTAAAGGTGTGTACCACCATGCCCAGCTATAGTGCCAGAAAGTAAGAAGAGTCTCCCTGTAGCCCCAGCTGGCCTGGAACTCACTCTGTAGACCAGGCTGGCCTTGAACTCATAGAGATCCACCTGCCTCTGCCTCCCGAGTACTAGGATTAAAGGCATGCGTGCCACCACAGCCAGCTTCAAGACAGTTCTTAGCCACCATGTGGGTGCTGGGAACTGAACCCAGGTCCTCTGTAAGAGCATTTGGTGCTCTTAACCTCTGAGCCATCTCTCCAGCCCAGTAAGAAGAGTTCTAAAAATGATTGGGATGTAAGGACAGGACACACACAGGGTCAACATGGGGTCATATGTGGTCAACCTGAACAATAAAATATGTACCAAATGCAATTATGTTAATAACTAAGTAAATAAATGGAGAAGAATGGAAAGTTCTAGATTACAGAATGTTACCTACTAGAGTAGAAAGAATAATGAAAATCCAGTTACCATTTGGCAAATAGGATAATAATAAATGTTTCAGGTAAAACTAATAAGTGAGCACTGAAATTCATGATTGTAAGTATGATAACAAGCTGACCATATTGAGATGAAAAACAAAATCCAATTATGTTAATGGTTTAATTGGGAACTTTCACATCTTAGAAAAGTTAAGCCAAGTCCCAAGCAGTTTGCAAATATCTTTTGTTATTTTTGTAATTAAGAATATGATTTCTCATGGATATTTGTTAATTATTGGTCCATCTATTCTTTTCCTTTTTAGAAAATGCTTTTGCAATAAAATAATAGAAATAATGATTTGCTCAGCCTCAAAGTGTCTCATCATGTGATGCCTTCTCGGTTTCAAAACGGAAGTGAGCAACTCTGTGGCATAAAAACAGACAGACCTCAAAATGAGGAACTGGTCAGCATCACTAGTAAGGAGACAGGCACTAACCTCGCATGCTTCCTCATAAGACACCTGGCACAGAACAGCTGCGGTGTGCTCCCCCAGAATTGTATGACCTGAACTTAATAGTGAGAAAATCAGTGGCATTCTCCACACCTGCGTAGTTCTTCAAAACTGCCAAGATCTTACAAAAAGAAAACATCAGAAGCCACCTGATTGGAGGAACTATGACAACTGAATGTAATCTGGGTTTCTTGTCTGTAATGGTTCGGAAAAAGGACATTGTGGAAGACGTGGTAACATTTGAATTACAAGTATAAATCACCTAATCATATCATATTTAAGTTAATAAATTATTTTTGATAACTTTAAGATGATAACATTTAGAAAAGTCCATATGGGTAAAGATTCTGCATATGATGTCTCAAAGTGTTTCAAAAATAAAATAAAAAGTCAAAAAATAAAATTTAAAATTTAAAATATACTATGATAATCAAAGGGGTCCCTTGTCAATATTAAATCTCAGTAATAATAACTGACATTTATGCTATGAAATGTTTTCAGCTACTTCATCTCATTTGATAATTATGCCCATTTTATCAAAAAAGAAAACTTTGAGTAAGTTTCTAGTGTTAGTGAATATAGAAGATTTCTCCAATTATGGGATTTTTAAATTTTTTTTTATTTTTTAAGTTAATTTTTATTGAGCGCATTTCATACAATATCTCTTAATCAAATTTAGACTCATTCCCCCACCCATGCCCACCACTTACTTCCCCCCAACCCCCACGAGAGCTCATGGATTCTGTCATGCATGTTAAGTCCTGTTAAAAAATCTGTAACTAGGGCTGGAGAGATAGCCTAGTGGTTAAGAGCACTGACTGCTCTGGCAGAGGACCCGGGTTCGATCCCCAGCACCCACATGGCGGCTAAGAACCGTCTGTAAGTTCTCCAGTTCCAGGAGAACTCCAGTTCCAGGGGAATCTGAGACCCTCTTCTGACTCCGCTGCATTGCACGACACGGGTGCACAAACCTACATGCAGACAGTACATTCATATACATACAAAAATAAATAATAATAAAAAAATCTATAACTACTAATTAAAAAAATCTATAACTACTGTAATGTTTGCCAACTCAGCTGATTCTCTGGTTTCACATTTCTTCGGAAGCTTTCTGAGGACAGAAGGAGAAAAGAGGGTGTCATAGAAACAGTTGTTCAACATGTCATTCAAGCAGTTTGGGGCAATTCAAACAGAATATTAGGTCCACACTTCTAGTGGTCCTAGAAAGAAGAGAAAATAATGAGCAGCACAATGCAGTGCATCCTGGAAGGGCCAGATGCGTACTAAGTCAGCATTAACAGAGAAGGCATGGGAAGAAAGGATTATCAAAGTTTGACACTTACAGAAACCAATACAATAGTCGTCCATGGTAATAAAGAGAAAGAATAGAGTAAAAAGAAAGGGGAAACTGTGGTTAGAGAAAGGATAGAAACAAGACTTTCCAGGTTGAAAGAACCTACTACTTTGAAGAAGAACAGAAACAAATGAGCTGTGGACGAGGTCCTACTCCCAGCTGTTACCTGCTCTGCACAGTTCCAACTTCATTAGCATTCATAACACGAAGCAGCTGACAGTTGCAAGGGACTTGAGGAGATTTTTATAATACAGTCTCACAGACATCCACATGACACCAGAGGACATCACCTTCTATCTGAAGGTACTCTGGCTAGAGCCTTCCCTGGCCAAAGAAATAAGTATAGATTCCAGACAAAAGACTAAATGAAAACCCCAGTGGTCCAGTCAATACCAAACCTCTTTTAGGACAAAAGCAAATGAAAAACATTATAGACTTTCATGGTTTTGTCAAAACTAAACCTTCTTCAGGACCCTGTTTAGAGTCATCAGCTTGGTTTCCACATGGCTGCATGAGTGTGAACAGCCAGTCCCACAAGTCCTAGTGATAACATCTGCTTTGAAACAGAGCCTAGAATATTTATTAAAAACAAGTCACAGAACAGTAAGTGCCAATTATCAACAAAGGGAGCTGATTTCCATTACTTATTTTTGTAGACATAATTTCTGAAATCGGTATTTAAACTCAAACAAAAATTATCAGAGACTATGACAAAGATAAAATTTATTTTCTCACAGCACAGCTTACTTTAAAGGGAAGAATAGATTGCACTCTTTTTGGACTAGTTAAAATACATTTACTCAAAAGAACTGAAACCAGTCATTACGAAAAAGTTGTCCACTCAAAAATTTTCTAAGAAAGCATTATTTGATGTGACAAATTACAAAACATTTAATAACATACCCAATTTACTCAAAACTTTTCAGAGAATGAAGCAAGATAATAAGATAATTGGCTAACCTAGAATACCAACTTTTGTACTAATCCTTTAAGCATCCATCATGAGAATCAACCTCCCTTCAAAACAGGAAAGTGCTAAACAGAATAAATCTATCAATAAAAGGTGAATTAGAGGTCACAGAAAGAAGCAAATTTGTTGGGGTGAACACATAAAGATGGAAATTTTGAGAATCTTCAAACTGTACAGGCATGTTTCTTGGCAAAATATTTAATAAATCCTACAATTTTCCACGTTTTTATAATGCCCTGCAAGCTCTGTGCTAGAAAAAAGAAAAGGCAACTTTTTCCAATAAGCAGTCAAATTCTAATTAGTGGCCACTTACCACAAACAAATTGTGCCATATTCATAGACCTGCAAGAGGTGTATAGGGGCTGGGGAGACAGCTCAGTGGATAAAAAGCTTACTGAATAAGGGTCAGACCTCAGTTTATATCCCAAGAACCCACAGAAAACATGGCATGGACCACCTGTCTGTAATCCCAGCACTCCTACTGAGAGATGAAAGGTAGAGGCAGGAGGCTCCATGGAGATCAGTGACCAGTTAGACTGGCTACTCAGGTGAACAGGGCATCCTGTCTCAAACACACACACATACACACACACACACACACACACACACACACACACATGCACACATGATTTTTTAAATTTGTTTTTGTTTTTGAGACAATCTTCCTATAGCCCCAGCTGGCCTGGAACTCACTAGGTAGACCAGACTTGCCTCCACCTTACAGAAGTCCACCTGCCTCTGCCTCCTGAGTACCAGAACTAAAGGTGTGTGCCCCACCATGCCTGCCAAGGATTTTTTAAAGAGACAAATGTAGTACTCCAGTAGAAGTGAGGGCCACAGTGGTTAAAAAAAAAAAAAACTCTCAAAGCTGCCCAGCAAATGTCCAGTTGTCAGATTATTCTAACATTTATTAACAGCCAAAATAGTATAGTCCCTTTCTGCCTTACATTGAAATCAATTGCAGAACAAAATTTAGTCTCTCAGAAAGCTGACAGGCAGATTGGTTTGTGCATGACTATGTTATAAAGAGGATCCTCTGAGAACTTAGCAAGGCAAAGATATTTCCAGCTCAAGAAGCACCTTCATTTCAAAACAAACCTGAAGTAGAGGTAAAAATGTAACCTGATCCTTTGAGATCAGCTTCCCAGAGAACTTCTCTGTGGCTCCCAAGTCTGTAAACACTTCTGTGACAATTCCTGAATCAACACTGGTCAGGAATCAATCTCCAGTTTTCTCAGGCAGTCACTGGCTCTTTACTCTGACAGCCTTGACAAACAGCATCTCCAGTTGTAATTCACCCCATCCCAGAATAATATGAAATATCACCAGGAATTTCATCCCATTCCACCTTAACATGATACACCTTCTTATTTCTCCTCCTCCTTCTCTCATTTCTCTCCAACTCTCTTCCAGGCCTGCCCCCTACAGACCATGGTAATATGACCTTTATTTTAGCATTTAGCATTAATAATACATTTCATAAATGATATCACATCCTAATTGTTTGACATTTCCACAAAATAGTCCAATTAATCTTATTTTTACCTAATTGCTCTTTCTGAGAGATTAAGAAAAATCTCTGTTACAGCAAATTATAGATAAGAAATACAGCACTATTACTACTGCTATACAGCTCCTGGTATCCTGTTCTTGCTTGAAAATCTCCAGGGCACAGCCCAAATGTGACACCATTGAGCCAGGAGCTCAATCTGTGAAAGTCTAAGCATTTAATATTCTGCTTGTTTTAAGAATAAGAGCCAAGCCATGTTTCTGCCACCCATCCTCCACTTTCCAGAGCTGCCTGCACAGGTTAGTGGTGCAGCACGCTCCCACACCCAGGCTCAGGGGCACAAAGGTCTCACCTTGATGGGAAGAAACCTGTTGCCCTCAGCTGAGCCATGCGCTGCCCAGCCAGCCAGCTCTGTTTGTCTTGACCTGATTTAGAAAGAAGTCCCTCTGAGTCTTCAAGCCCTAGTCTCAGGCTCATGTCAGGGAAGCTAAGGATACTCCCTGGAATGTCCCTCGAATTAAACAGCTGAGGATGAGAAGGCAAACAGAGAGCAGATAAAAGCACTGCACAGAGAACCTCTGATTTACACAGCGTTTCCCACAGCAGAATTCTCTTCCTTCCTCCATTCTTTCTCTTCCAGTGATGTCAGTGGCCAAGGCAGGGCTCAAAGGATATTTTTACTTTTGTTTGTGCTTTTTGCACGGAAGCTCTGGTGAGTTAACTTCAGGTGTCCTTATTTGATTTCCAGAATATAAGAGGTATAAAATGGGAGAGCAATGTATTATTATTGTGTAGTTAAGATTTAATTGAATTAGAATACACAGCGCACAAAGACTAATCAATTTATTTCAAGTGTATGTGACACGATTGATATTACAAGAAATACTGGAGAAATTAGCATTCAAATATAAACTAATTCAGAAAATATTTTAAGTTGCATCTTGATAATAATTCAGCATATTCTTAGTTGGTTTGAGGAACACATTCTTAGTTGCTTTTAGGGTTACTCTTAGCTTTGTAAAATGACTCTTGAAGATATTAGTGAAGTCTAATACTCTCACACCTTAGACATATAATAAATTTGTGTATTTTTATAAAAATTTAAGAATAAAGATATGAAAGATTTATTGGAACATTCATAAAAGCTACAGTTAGCAGCAGGCAGCTGTCACCCCAGTCCCTCCCTGGGGACAGGAGAGGTGGAGACAGAAGAATCCCTTGAAGCTGGAGGGCAGGCAAGCCTGGCACATGCAGCAGCAAACAGCAGGAGACCTCGCCTCAAACAAGGTAGAAGGAGAAGACCAACTCCCAAGGTTGTTCTCTGACCTCCACACACACTGTGGCATACTGCCAGAACACAGAGACACACACACACACACACACACACACACACACACACACACCACCACCCCCACCACACCACACATATATATATATATATATATATATATATATATATACACACACACATACACACAAAGGTAATTTAAAAATTACATGCTGAGGAATAAATTTCATTTGCATGACTTTTATGAATTGAGAAGGAAAATTATTCCTGCTATTGGTTAGTAAATTATGTGTACAAAGCATATGTTCATATGTTCTCATGTGATATTTGTAAAATTATGACTATATACTATAGTAAGAAAAAAATTCCATCCTAGTAAATGGAACTAGCTGAGGTTCCTGCTCAAGTGCCCAAATTTCAAAGCTTAGTTTACATTTTAAAATTAATTTAGAGTACTGGCTGCTATTTCAGAGGACCTGGATTCAATTCCCAGCATCCACGTGGCAGCTAATATCCATTCATTACTCCAGTTCCAGCGGATCCAATGTCCTCCTCTGACCTCTGAGGGCATTGCACAACACGGGTGCACTTGCACACATAAAAATAAAAATGAGAAATAAAATATTTTTTTTTGTCTTTTCAAGACAGGGTCTCCCTGTAGTCCCAGCTGTCCTGGAACTCACTCTGTAGACCAGGCTGGCCTTGAACTCACAAAGATCCACCTGCCTCTGCCTCCCAAGTGCTAGGATTAAAGGCCTGCGAATATTTTTAAAAAATAATAATTTAGAGCTGGGGGCCTGCCTGGAAAAGGCCTGTGTTGCTATCTACTAGGGAGGCTGAAGAAGCAAAGTCCAAGGCTGCTTGAGCTACAGAGTGAGCTCAAGGGCAATCTGAGCAACTTGGTGAGATTCTCCCTCAAAATAAAAACTCAAAACAGAGCTGGGGATATAGCTCAGTGGTAGAGCACTTATATAGCATTTGTGAGGCCCTGGGTTTAATCCTCAGTACTATCAGAATTAAAAAAATTTAAAAAGGAGAAAAAGAAATACAAAGTAATATAATAACAAAAATATTTAATCCAATATCTATAAGTTTAGTAAGTCTTACATGACAGCATTAAAAGCAACATTGGCATTCTCATGAATATTAATAAGTAAAACAATTCACAATTGTTTCACTTATTATTAATTTTTTTTGGTCTTTTTGAGACAGGGTCTCTCTGTAGCTCCACCTGTCCTGGAACTCACTTTGTAGACCAGGCTGGCCTTGAACTCACAGAGATCTTCATGCCTCTGCCTCCTGAGTGCTGGAATTAAAGGCATGCACCACCACACCCAAATGTTTCCCTTATTATTAAAAACTGTTTTAGATTTATTCTAAAGGTAAAAACATAAGTTTGAATTCAGTGTAAATGTAACAGTTGGATGGTTTAGAGATTCAAATATTGCAGAAATAACTATCTTTTCAAACAAAAACCAATGTTTTAAGCTAAATGTCCTAGGAAAAATGGTATATTTTCTGTTGCTTTGTTTGTTTGCTTGCTTGCTTGGTTAAGACAGGGTCTCCCTATAGCCCCAGATGTCCAAGAACTCACTACATAGACCAGGTTGGGCTTAATGAGATCCCCCTGTCCCTGCTTCCCAAGTGCTGGAATTAAAGGCCTGCACCACCAGCCACTATGCCCTTGCTATTACTTTCTTTTAAAAGAACTTTAAAAGGAACTTTTGACAATTGAGAACTACTGGGAGGGGAAACACTCTGCCTTACAGGGTGGAATGCTTGCTAGGCCCAGTGGATGATCCTACTCTGAACATTGGGAGACACAGTTGGAAGAGGACCAATGCAGGGAGGCTTGAAGAGCGGAGTGGATCTAAATGCTATCAAATTATATTGTATGCAAATCCCCAAAATTCACTAAAATTAAAATAAATTAGAAAAATATGAAACTCATTTAGTATAAAAGGGAAATAAAAAGGTGAGACTCCCTCCCCTGAAACATGCAGGTTGGTGTTAGAGGTTTATGTAGATAAAACCAGGCTTCATCTATCTGTTCTACTGAGGATCTAGGATAGATGGTGGGGGCCCTCAGAAGTGCAGGGACTCCTAAGACATGGTCCAGTTGCACAGCAGAGGTGTTTCATTATTGACACCTAAGCACTTGGTTTAATTCTCTCAGAGAATCCCAGGTGAGAAAGGCTCTTGTTTTCTGACCGTAGGGCCTAGAGCAAATCACTTAAGTCATGTTGGACTTATCTTCCATATTTGCAAACTTGAAGTGAACCGATAATGCCTCTGGTTTCTAAAGAGACTTTTATTCTAAGTCCACCAACCCCTAGGGAGAATGTCAGGTAACTTTTCTTGTGTGATGGAGCTATGGTGTAGGTTAGCATAGATGCAACACTTCCTACGTTCAATTCTGTGATTTTAATGTGTTCTTCTCATCTAGGATTTGATTGGATATATGGGAAAAGATAATTCCCCACTTCAGTTACACCTCCCTTTCCCTTCTCTTGCCAAGACACACATTCACCCAAAAGAGGGAAGAAGTTCTCTTCTGCTCAAGGAAAACATCAAGTGTGGGGTTTACTGGGCATCAGTTTCAGCCACACACACCTTTTATAGTCACAGTGTATGCAAACTGAATAGAAATATTCTAAAAAAGAAAAAAAAAACCACACTGGCAAATTATGAAAGAAGGAAGGCAGAAGAGAAAAAAATGTTAAGAAAAGGAACTTGTGATTTAAGAGATTCCAAAGGCAGAGTTCACCTCCAATTTATAAAGGAGCTAGAAAAGGCCCTGGCTGGTGGACACTTCACTACTATTGAACGGACACTATCCTTACCCTGCCTGGTCTAGACTATACAAGGCCTGACAAGTGTGGAAGGCCACCGGAGGGATAGGAAGTACTCACGTTACTCAGCATATTGTAGAGAGCTATCACGCAACTGATTGTTCTTACTGTGGTGAGAATCTGTTTTATGCTTTAATCATAGCACTGATCTGCATACACAAAATAGTTACACTGAACGGAAACCTCTGCAAGCTGTTTCATTAGAAATATGGCCTTCATCAAGAAACAAGTAACTTCTCCAAGGAGCTGTTCCTAACACATCTTCAGATTCAATTTGCTCATAGAACTAACAGAGCCAAAAACTTCAATGTTCTTCCTACTGTACAGCCAATATATAGTGCAGAGAACTGGAGGCCGCTCTCCTCCCAGGCCTCATCAACACCAGTTGTCACCCAAGAATAGATGTTGTTTGCATTTGTGCTACTAAAACGATAGAAGGTATATGACTTCATTTCTAATTTCCCAAATGATTTATGTGGAATTTGAAGTTAAAACTCAGTCTTTTGACCTAATCAGCTTTTCAACAGGAGTGCTCTTAAGACTTTGGGGAGGGAAAATTCTTTGTAGAGAGGGATGCTTACATACTCACATTGCAAGACATGATATTCCTAACCCCTGGGCGTGAAGCATCAGAACCTTTGCACAATCCTGTGATGATCCAAACCCTCAAATATACTTCACATTCCTCAGTGTGGGTGGCCTCACCTAGCTCTCCAAACCCACAGCTGATGAACCCAGCCTATTGACACGTGATGTCTGTCAAGGAAATGTCAAGCTAAACTTCATCCTATAAAGCACACACCATCCAGATCCTTATTCCCCTGTAAAATCTCCTATCTACATTTTAGATCTTCTTTTGTAGTTGTTGTTGTTTGTTGTTGTTGTTGTTGTTTTGAGGCAGGTTCTCACTGTGTAGCCCTGGCTAGTCTAGGACTCCTTATGTAGACCAGGCTGGCCTTGAGTTCACAAAGATCTACCTATTTCTACCAGGCTATGCTACAGCTAGCTATCTTTTTACCGAAAACTGCACAAAAGGAACACAGTACTACTTAGCAACAGACTTTTTTTTTTTTTTTTTTGTCTTTTTGAGACAGGGTCTCCCTGTAGCCCCAGCTGTCCTGGAACTCACTCTGTAGACCAGGCTGGCCTTGAACTCACAAAGATCCGCCTGCCTCTGCCTCAAAGCTGAAATAACCTTAGAAGGTCATTATTCCAACTCACTTATTTCACTGATAAGGAGATTAAAGTCCAGAAAAACTTAAAATCTGTCTGAATTCAAAACAGCTATCGACTGTGCAAGGACAATAGCACACCCCTGAGTGCTTTTTGATTTCCCATAGCCACAAAATGTGAAATGCAAAGGGACCTTTCCAAACATGAAATTTTGCCTTTGATAAGTGTTTCAAATGTTTCTGTCTTGATATTTTGGCCCTTAATCTATTTACTAACATTTCTTTTACATGTATGAGTGTTTTCTCTGCCAGTTTGTAGTACACTTATGTCATACAATTCTTGCAGAGCATAGAAGGGACATCAGATTCCCTGGAACCGGAGATTCTAATCATTGTGAGCCTCCCTGTGGGTGCCAGGAACTAAACCAGGTCTGCTGCAAGACCAGCCAGTTCTCTTACTCATTGGGCTTTCTCTCCAACTCTGACATTTTTGTCTTTAAACATGCATCACAGGCACTGTCATGCATCACACACATATCCATGCATCACACACACACACACACACACACACACACACACACACACACACACACATTGTCAATATCCTGTAGGTGCACATTTTTCAGAATTAATATTCCTGGCTGGGGAAATGACTCTGTGGCTAAAGTGCATGTGTATATGCACAAGTACCCAAATTTGGATCCCCAGCACCCCTATAAAATCTGCAGAACCCTAGTACAGAGACAAGGCAAACTTGTTGATCAGTCAATCTAGATGAACTGGAAAATTCCAGGTTCAATGAGAATTCTTGTTTCAAAAGAAAACACAGTGAGAGTGACAAAATAACACACCTCTGTCTTCCGCATGCACATACACAAGAGAACATATCTGCACACATATGTGCACATGCATGCACAAATATAAGATAAATATTTCAACTAACAAAATGTTGAATATAGTTTTTCTTGTTTGCTTGCATGCTCCTTTCTTTCTTTCATCATGAGTGCACTATGTAGTCCTTGCTGGCCTAGACCTTGCTACGTAGACCATAGTGGGCTAGAACTCACAGAGATCCATTTGCCTCTGTCTCCTGAGTACTGGAACAAAAAACGCACCTACAAACCCAGTCTATGAATAATTTTCTGAGATATTCATTTAGTTTCAATTTTACAGCTTTTCAACTGTCTGGACAATTATCATTAAACCATTTCAAACTGAATGCAACTTATATACTCAGGCCTCCAACTGAGAAAAAAAGGATGTTGAGGTTCTACAAGAAAGTACAGAATCTAACTCTACAATGTCCCTCTACACTTATTGACTTCTGTGGGACTTATCCACCTACACTCTGAGTAGGAACCATAGAAAATGATAACATAGAATCAAAGTCACACAAATAGTGGAAAACACTCAACAGAGAATTTAAAAGCCTAGTTCAATGTAATGAGCTTGGGGTCCCTGGCTAGGATGCAAAACCTAAGTATTATGTACTCTTGATTGAAATATCATCTACATGCTAACTGGTAGGTAGGCAAGAGGCAAAGGTAATACTGTTTTGGGAATAAAATGAACCCATTTGTATTTTAGATCAAATGGAGTACAATTTCCTCTCTATATATTAGGCAGCAGAAATAACTGCAGACAAAGGCAAAGGTTTTCAGAAAGATCCTGGAATTGCTTCAGTGCTCAAATGAGAGAAAAAGAAAAGCAATATAGCAAATAATCAGACATATGAAAGAAAGTGTCCCTCCAAGTCTCCTCCTCTATATCCGCCATCCATCCTCCTCTAATTAGGTCTGCCTTCCCCCTAGCATTAGCACATAAGATAATTACTGAATGGCCAAAACTGAGATTTTAATTCTGTTTGATTAATTAAGACTATTGCCCATCCTGCGGGCATATCCAAATTTAACTTTATTATTAGTCTTCACAGCTAAATCCAGGACCTACCACTGGGATTTGATAGACCACAGATTTAATAGTATAATATAAAAAATAGTTGTACAAAATATATATCCATTGCAAATGTTTTTATTATCATAAAATGCAAGGACATTTGTGATTTCTAAAAAAGAAAAGATGATTTTACAGGAGCTTTTGATTTGTATTTGCTTTAGCATTAGAAAAAATAGACATTTCATCCATTGTGGGGATTAAAGAGTACTGTGGGCTGGTATAGAAAGTGAATTGAATTTTGTAGTATTATTGCATAAGGAAAGTAAGTGCTGAGTCCTAATAGACTGTTGGAATACGATTATTTGCATAAACTAAAGTCCATCAAAAATTTATTCATTTAAGCTTTGCTTGACCATTTATTATGGAGACAATATGTACTGTATTGGAAACACTGGATTAAGCACTTGAATCTAGTGACTCGGTCCCTCCCTCCCAGAATTCACCCAGTGAGTTATAGTAGTTGGGAATAGGGAGAGCTTTAATAAAATACATTCATACACCAGGCAACATGTCACTCCAGGGTGAGCAACATACAACTGTGGTCACATAGAGTATATCATCAAAGTTTATTTAAATTCACTTTGATAGGTCCCATAATAATGAAATCACATAATGAAGAAATTTCCAAGAATAGGACTCCATCATTGTGACACATGACTATAATTATTTAAAGAATCATCAAATTATGTGGAAGCAAACAAGATGGAATCATTAATTCTTCCTGCATGGAACTGAGTTTTTCTAAAGGAAATTTTATTTGAAATTAGCTTCCAATGATCAAGACAGGCTTTAGGTGTGTGGGGGGCAGGGTTGGGGTTGGGGTGGGGGTGGGGCGAGTGTCCCAGAAGAAAAAAATCCATGGACAAGAGATCAGAAATGTACATGCTGAGGAACCTTTTTTCTGTAGGAAAAGGAAGAGATTGGAAGATAATTTTAGATAACATACTAAAAAGTTAGCTAGGCCTGGAAGGGCAGGTCTGGAACTCTAGCTACTTGAGTCAAAAGCAGGAGGACAACAGCTCAAGATCAACCTGGGTAAACTGAACACAATCCTATTTCAAAAAATAAAGAGATGGGACCCATCCCAAAGTTTAATGGTAAGACCCTATTGCTGAAGATACCACACTTCAGTTACAGGACTTAAAGAAATCACGTTGATACTGACTAGGAAACTTTCTCCCTGCTGGCTAGCTTTCACAGAAGCATGAGGTGCTACACAAGTGAAGGAGAAAAGTCATCAATAACCTTCCCACCTATGAACAATGTAAATGACAATAATGAACCAAGTGGCAAGAAATGACTATGAGTACAGTAGTTTTGAGAATGTTATAGGAATAACCAATTTCTTTCTGATTAGAGTTAAGGCCTATTCTGCAGAAGGAAGCACATGCCTGACACTGCAGATCAAGCCAGGATCCCATCGTTGGGGACCTCACAGGTCCCAAGGGCCAAACCTACTATTGATATTCTACTAAGTAGGCATTGTATCAAACTGTTCTCTAAATTCGTATGCTTATATGCATAGAACAGTGTGGCTCTTTGAGCTTAGCAGAGAAGTTGCTTTGTGCAGTGGTTAACACAGAAACTTAAAACTGGTCAAAGCTCAGAGAGCAAATGCCAGTCTAGTTCTCAGCCATAAACGGGACATCTGCAACAATGCCCTACTTCCCAAGAGTCAAGGACCATCACAGAAGAGGCAATAGAAAGATTGTGAGAGTCAGAGGTTAAGGAGGACTGAAGCTAGATGGTGCCTTCTGGACCTGTCAGGACTGTTGCCTCCATGAACTCACAGCAGCTGTGGTTGCCTGCATAAGACCTGTGTAAGATCAAGCCAGTCAGCATTCTAGCATAGAGGGGCAGGGCTCACAAGCCCCCTCTAACTGATAAGCTATTGACAGTTGGTAGCTTCTGAGGAAAGGAGAGTCAGTTTTCCTTAAGGGTATGGCTCCTGGTAGGTCAACCATATTCCAGTGAATGTCCTCATGCCCATGAGTATATGGACAGTATTGAATATACTGAACTGGGTGGATTCCTAAAAAATAAAGACAGTAAGCTGGGGAGTGCAGGTGGTAAGGAGGTAGAGGTGGATTTGGAAGGAGTTAGGGGGTGAATATGATTAAAATTTGTTGTATGAAATTCCCAAGGCATTAATTAAACCATATTAAATTAGCTAAAAATAGCTAGGCATATGACTCACTAGTAGAGTGCTTGACTAGTATGTGAATGTTCTAGGTTCAATCACCAATACAACAGACAAAGTTTAGAGTTACTATTATAAGTCACTGGGATCCAACCAGGATTGAAGAACAAAGGACTAGCACATCAAACCTGTATTTTATATTCAGTGTAACATTGCTCCAGTAGGGTTAGATGCTACTTAAAAGGATACATGTACACAGTAAACTCTGAAAACTCAGTGTACTTTGAGTCTTCATCACAATAATTCTTCCCTTCCAAATGTGCTTTTACTTAGTTGCTGAACCCAACAGAACCTTGTAAGAGCAAAGATAGATGGGGTGCCACTGCACGACTGGATGTAATGAGGATCAGCTCTTCTCATGAAGAACACTCACTTTGTGGCTAAGCTGACCATTTATAACTTTATTCTACAATATCTTTCTCCACCTGGGAAAGAATCTTAGTCCTTCAGCCATGGTTTTAAGGCACCATTTCATTAAAATCTCTTCTCCCCTCCCCCTTTTTAATACAATTTGATCAGGGTAAAAGGGAGGCTTGAGAGTCTGGTTATCCTTACCCTCTTATATACTTAGATGTGCCTGATTGTGTGACTGTCACCTCCTCCTGGACTCCACCAAGCTAAGACTCTACTTGCCTCCCCCCAAGCTCATTTTTACAAAATACTTACTTTTACTAAAAATAATCAAAATGTGACAGAAAAATGAAACCAGCATAACTTATGTTCAATTCCTGAGAATTCATTTTTCTCTACTGGCCAGAAAATACCAAGAAGGAAATAAGCCGAGGTAATTAAGAAAGTGTTATAGCCCTTCTCACACTTAGAACAGGAAACAAATACATAGCCAGGGAGTTACAGCAGCAAGGCCTGCTTTCAGCCCTGGGAAGCCGACCCTGAGCCAGAAAGAAAGCACTCCTCAGTGGGCCAGTAGGTCACAGCCAGGCTCTTACTGGCACCGTTGGTAAACACCGTGTAGGCTTTGCCTAGCAGAGCAAAGCCATTACTCTACTCAAGTGCTCCTTACTCATCACCACCTGCTGCACATTCCTCATCTTGCCTGCCCCACCCCCACCCTCCAGCCAGGAGAATCCAAGATCAGGATCACCCTGGAATGAAGCCAGCATGCACCATCCACACAGTTCTCTGCGCTTCGGCTGTTTCTATAAGAAGCAAAAGCTGAGCAAACTTTATATGGGATTTCAGCCAAAACCCATTACACTTAAATCTTCATTCTTATGTGGAAAGATAACATTGCTGTTTTGTTTTTTGTTTTGCTAGAGTGGATTTCTGTTTTTCTTCGAGAATTTAATTTTATTCTGCTCTCTATTAAGTTGGTGTTTTCAGAATAGTTCATATTCACAGTATGTAAAGCCCAAAAGAGTATTACAAAGAACCCATCCATGTATCAGGTTCAAACCCTTCAGATGACTTAAGAAAATAAGTGTAACAGAAGAGCTGAAAGTCAAGGGCAGTGTGAGGTTCTCATGCAGAGAGAATTGCAGGCTTTGCTTCCGAGTACCATGCTAGCTGTGTGTCCCTTCCACATGCCTCAAGCTACGTGTTCCAGGTCTCACAACCTCATTCTATCTCTATTCCCTTTCAAAGATCTTCCAGCAAGAACACACACACATACCTCCTCTGTCTGGTAGGAAGATGCTATTTGTTTTTGAGCTTTGGCCCTCCCTGTGACTAAAGTAAGATCTCCAACAAACAATCCGGGATGGTTCAACAGATCTCCTGACAAGCTACATAAAGGTCAGGCACTCAGGGGGCAAGGGATATGAAAAGGGAAGTTTCGTTAAGTTCTCTTGGACTGAAGTATCCCTAGAGAAGAATAATTTAAAAGGAGAATGAGCACTTAACAACCTAATGTAGCTTTCTACTTGTTTTCTGGCTTTTCCTAACATATTAAGTCTGTATGTTTTATGTTTTATGAAGCCGAGTTCAATATCAGCACGGCCTCTTGACCTTCAGGACTGGTTCTGAGGTCTAATTAGAGTCAGGGAACAGACTGTATTGAATCTGCCTGACCATCTTCTCAGCAATCAAGTAAAGCTCTTAAACCCAACTGCAAATATCCCTGGATTTCAATTAATTTGTCTTACTTAGTAGTCCGGGCAACATATATTGTTTTACAGAGAAGCAAATCCTTTATACCTTTTATATTTCAAATGCCTAGCATGATTTACTAGTTTACTTGTTTATATATTTTTTTCTTTCTTTCTCTGATTGAAATGATGGTCTCTTGGAAGCTTAAAAAAAGAGTAATATAAAATAGGATGAACAATATGATGGAAACAGAAGCTACTTGGAGATGATATTTAATTCGGCTGAATTGAAACAGACATTGACAAAAAGGAACTAGGGTCTTTATTACTAGCTGATATTGGAAGACTATCACTAAGGAATTCCCAGTAACAATATCTCTTCTATTTAAGGAGTTACTCAAGAAAGAAATCTAAAGTATTGTTTAAATGCGAACATACTAAAGTGGACACATTTTTCATCAAAATATTGTTCTTTTTAAAACTCTAGCCAAAATCATATGTGTACATTAAAATTCACCAAAGATTCCCTATTGATTTCTGTTTACAACAATAACAGAACAGGTATTGAAATCTACCTTGGCATTTCAGTTATCTAGGAAACTCCTGATACTAGCGGGTGGAGAAGGAACTGAATTGCGCAGTTTTTATTAATTCCATCTATTTTCTAAAGCAGAAACACATCCTGCCAGCTTGCACACACACACACACACACACACACACACACACACACACACGTCCGCTCGCTCCAGCACACTCTTTCCTGCACACACACACACTCCTGCACAGTCTCCTGCACACGCGCGCACTGCAGCAGCGCGGGATTCCAGCGCTCCCCTCTGGCGGCCGCAGCCCCCTCCAGAGTCCCAGTCGCCGGCAGCTGCGTCCCACCCTCCAACCATCTCACCCCGCGGCGGGTCACCTACCCTGCTGCGGGAGCAGGACCTACGCGCGGGACGGTGGCTGCTCCGATAGCCCAGGATCCCACGACTGGCCAAAAGATGAGGAAAGCAGACCGGTTGTCCCTTACTTCCCACCGCCAGAGGAAGCGCGGAGCCCCATTCGCTCCTGGCCCCCAGCGCAGGTCTCGGAGGAAATCCGCGTCCGCCCGCCCAGCCGCAGCTGCGGTGGAAAGTTGGGGGGAATGCCCCTGCCGTCGCTGCCTCGTTCCCCTCCTGTGCTCGCCACAGCCTCTGCAGGTCCCGGGCCTGCGATCCCCTCCTGAGCCCCGCCTGCTTTCACCCGGATCAGGGCTGAGTTGCTACATGCATTTGAGAAATCCTAGCAGTTGCGCAAAGGAGAGTCCAGAAGTTAGAAAGAGTGATTGTGTGTGGATGTGTAAATATACAGTACAAGAGGCTGGGACAACTGAGTGGGGCCAGCCCTCAGACGCAGCCGGGTTTCGGGTTTCAGTTGGCAGCTGGCGGCTTCCGAGGACCCAGTGGCGCTCTTGGTTGGCGGGAGCCCCGCCCTGCACGCCTGCCTCACCTCCCCGGAACCACGGGCCCCAGCCAGGACCTGACACTACCCACCCTGCAGGACCCTCCGCTGCTGGCAGCCACCACAGTTTCAGCAAATGCAACAGGGAGATGAGCTGGTCGCAGATCTGAAGCTGTGGGTTTCGGAAGCCCAGCGGATGCACTGCACCCACCCTGCAGGAGCTAGGCTTTTCTCCATCAGACCCCATACACAGCCTTTACTTGCTTCCACCAACTCTGTAAAACCTAAGCTCTCCAATCTAATCCCTTATTCCTAGACGTGCACATATAGACGGATGTTCTTTTATCAGGTCTTTAAAGAAATGTTAAATATAGTGAACTTCACTGTGTGGTTTGAGAGTTCTTAAACTAGCACCCTAAGAAGACACAGCAAACATTTTCCTGATGTTACACCCACCCTCTTCCCATGGTCAAAAAAAGAAAGAAGAAAGAAAGAAGAAAGAAAGAAGAAAGAAAGAAAGAAAGAAAGAAAGAAAGAAAGAAAGAAAGAAAGAAAGAAAGAGAAAGAAAGAAAGGAAGGAAGGAAGGAAGGAAGGAAGGAAGGAAGGAAGGAAGGAAGGAAGGAAAGAAAGAAGGAAAGAAAGAAAGAAAGAAAGAAAGAAAGAAAGAAAGAAAGAAAGAAAGAAAGAAAGAAAGAAAGAAAGAAAGAAAGAAAAGAAAGAAAGAGAAAGAAAAAAGAAAAAAGGGGGAAAAAGCCTATTTCAAATACAGATCTTACGGTTAGGTCAAATTACTTCAAAGGCTTCATTAAAGCCGTGTTTCAAATTCTTTAGAAACCATCACCAGATTTCGGATGTCCAGGCACATTATCAGGTTGAGAAACACCAAAAACAAGTCTGGCTTGACACTGATAGGTGTTCCCTTTACCCTGGAAAAAGAACGAATCTGAATCTAGCAGATGCCAGCCTGAAGTCTGACTGGAAAGTTGATTTTCTGGCATGAGAAGCCTCATCCCTTTAATGAATCAAATTAAGTTCTATGGGGGGAAAATAACCTCTTGCTATTTCCTTTAAAAATATGTATGGGATTCCTAGCCAGAGGCCATGTGGCCTATTTTGTAATAGGTGGTAATAAATGACCTTCATCAACTCACAAGCTCTTGCATGTTGTAATGCCACACAGACACACTGTCAGGTGACAGCCAATGGTCAGTTCAGATGAGAACTGAAAAACAATGAAATTAACCAAAATGAAATCTACACACATTTCATGGCCTCCAGATGCCAAGTGGCAGTAGGTTTGATTCAATACTGTGACATTTAAAAAAGACTAGGAAGCTCTTATGTCAATAACTTGTTTGAGATTATAGCAAATATTACCACAGAAATTTAGTCCCAAGATGATACAAAACTGAACTCCCCAGTCTGAAAGATTATGACACATCCATCCTGTGCCCAAGGCTTTTCCCATCACCCATGGAGTGGTGTCTCCATCCTTCCCATCAGACACCACCTCAGTGATTAGTGTGATCTATGGGATTTGTAGGCTACAGAATACACAGGAGAGAAAGGTTGTCATGGAGATCAGACAGGTGGGATAGCAGAGGAGTTCCATCCACCCCATCTTTCCCTGCAGACAGAGAAGGGCTTTTCTGAAACCTTGTCAGTATTTAGCAAAGTACCTGTAACAAGAGAGTGTGTCCTGAACTAGAAAATTCTTGGCTGCTCACTGGACTCTGACTCTGAGTCCTCTGAGTCCAGTCCACTGGTTAGTTGGGAATGGAACACATCCCGCCTGTGTATTATAAGAACTTTAAAAAAGAGAATGGAATCTGTAACCGGCCTTCTCAGAAGAAAAGGCTATTGGGACTCCTACAGATGCCTGGGAAGTGGCCTTTGTCTTCAACTCCACGTCTCTGCTGAGAACATGTCCAAAGTGTTATTTGAAGTGAATGTTCCTGTATGAAACACTTGCACACTTGTAGGAAACACTTGTATGAAGCCGCAGCAACAAAACACCTCTCGCTCGTTCTTCTCAAAGCGGTTTATTCAGGCAGGCAGGTCTTGTCAGAACGGTTTATTCAGGCACATCTTTTCTCCTTCTTCAAGCTTCTCCCTCTAAGCCTCAGGTCTTTCCCTCTAAGCCTTCTCCCTTCTCCAAGCCTTCTCCTTCCTCAGGCAAGCAAGCTTCTCTCCTAAGACTAGAAAGGAGAGAGTCCCTCTATCTAGAAAGTCCCTCTATTTATCCACCTTCCCAGCCCAGGTTTCGTGGCCTCAGTCTATTGGTATCATCTGGCCTGATCTTGTATACAGGGTGCACCTGCACAGCTCAAACGGTGAGCATGGCTTTACTTAGAGGTAGGAGGGAATCAGGTGTTAATCATAAGACTCAGGTGTTAGTCATAAAACTTTGCTAAAGTCTCGGGTGCCTTCTTAGGACTGTCGCCACACCCGCTCCCCACATGTTCCAAGTCAATTTCTGATTTGGAAGCATGTTCTAGACAAATGATACAAAACGCAGAATTGATTCAAAGGTGCAGCTAACTTTCTAGGATGGGTCCCAGACACCTTCTGAGGTGGGGGCTAGGAAGAAATACAAGCCAATAAAGACAGGAAGGACTTGAGGGGTATGAGGGATAGCTTCCACTGTCAATGTGACCCATCTGGGACGAGGAAACCTTAGTTGAGGAATTGTTTCTATGGGATTGGCCACTGGCATTGCCTCTGTTGTTGAGTATATGGGAGGGTGCAGCTCACTGTGGGTGGTGCCACTCTTAGGGAGGTAGTCCTGGGTTGCATAAGCAAAGTAAGCTGAGCACAGGCCACAGGAGCAAGGAAGTAAGCAGGGTTCCTTCATGGTCTGTGCTTCAGCTCCTGCCTCCAGGTTTCTGCCTTGCATTACTATCCTGACTTCCCTCAGTAATGAATTGTGATCAAGATGTTTAAGTTAAATAAACCCTTTCCTCCTCCGGAAGTTGGTTTTGGTCAGAATGTTTTATCACAGAAAGAGTAACCTAACTAAAAGGGGGGACTCATGTTTATAATGGATATAGAATGCCTTTAGGACCAGAGGCTCTTCAGGTACTCAAAATAAAATAGGAAGAGGATGAAGAAAGAAGAAAGTGGCATGTTCTCACAACACATGTAATATATTGAGTGTCAGTATTGCCAAAGCCAAGGGCAGGAAAGAAGCCCCAGCATGAAGCCCCCATGTTTCTGTCAGACCATTCTTTATTTGGAATGTAGTTATGAGAAACTCAACAGGCATTTGTATAATCATTTTGTCTAATGGTTCGAAGTATATAAGTCAAATGTTACTGTGAAGTATGGACTAAAAATGTGTTCTAATGGGATTCACTAATTTAAAAGTTGCTGTTTCCCAGCAGATTCCTTGCCAGATTCCTTGAAGCCCTTAGTATTGAGTTAGCCATTGTCATATCACCCAGTTGTTCATGAATATTAGATACTGGGCTCTTTAATTATGTTTTTTCTTAAGAAAACATAAATTCCTAAGAGGGCAAAACACACAGTAACAAAACTGAGTAGTCAGGAATTGCCAAACTCCTAACATTGCTTTCAGTCTCTAACCAACAATGCAGAATGTGTGTGGGTGCTGCAGTGTGCCAAGCTTGGGTGGAAGGATGAAGATAGGAGGCTGTGCTTTAAACTATGTCTGTTTCTAAATGTCTGGTTTTGTTTTTACTTTTCATTTCCTGTTGGTAGTTCCTTTCTGACAAAGTTCAGCTTTGTCTTAGCTAAATAAAATAGAAAGACATTAATGGAAGTTATGCTCACCCTCTCAGAAGACATTTATTCTAGTTTGCTTTCTCTATTGCTGTAATAAAATGCTGACCAAAACCAAGATGGTGAGGAAAGGGTTTAAATTCATCTTATAACTCCCAAGTCACAATACAACTTCAAGGGAAGTCATGGAAGGAACCTAGAGGCAGGAACTGAAGCAGGGACCATGGAAGAATTCTGCTTACTGGCTTGCTCCTTTGGATTGTGCTCAGCTTGTTATCTTATACAACCCAGGCTCACCTGATAAGTGTGCCACCACCCACGACAGACTAGCCCTCCTATATCATTCAGCAGTCAAGGAAATATCTCACAAAGATGCCCAAAGGACAGTCTGATAGAGGAAATTCCCAAATTAAGCTTCTCTCTTCCTAGGTGTGTCAAGTTGACAACAGAAGCCAACCAGCACAACACTGCATCACTGGGCTCTTTAATTATGTTTTCTCTTAAGAAAAACATAATTAAAGGTACTATTGCCTCAGTGGTGGGGCTGAATCAATCCAGCTACATCTCTGTAAGAAATAGAATAATGATGAGCACAAACAGAAAGAGCACAGGAACAGAATCCCCTGCAGATTCTTTCCTCCATTGTTTTCCATCTCAGACTGGCTATCAGACACCAGCTTGAAATATCAAATCTCATTGTTGTTCATGGGGATCTTGAATTGAGCACACTGTCAACCATTGGCACACTCCTACTGAATTTACATATTTCTGGTGGCAAAACAAGTTATACTCCATCCCCCATACCATCAGAGAAGATGTAAAAATCTATAATTATATCTGAATTTTGTCTAATTAGAAAATTAGAATTTGGAGGAGACAGAGAAATAGAAGAAAAAGAATCAAAAATTACCTATGACTTAAACATTTACACATGACTGTTGTTAACATCTGAATGTTTCTAATTTTTTAAAACTTCTGAATATATTCCTACCTTGTAAAATGGTCTGGATAATGCCATGTACCAAATCAAGTTAGTTCCTTTCTGACTAAGATCCAATTTCTGCCCACAATTTACAATTAAAATTTTTATGCCTTTTAAAGGTAGATTCAGGACTGGAGAGGGCTTGGCCATTCAGAACTAGAGCTCATTCACAGCATCCAAGTGTGGCAGCTCACAACACCTGCAACCCCAACTCTAAGGGATCTAATGCCATCTTCTGGCCTCTAAAGACAACCATGCATATGCAAAATATACTCACACAGAAACAAGCACATACACATAAAATAAAAATAATAAAATAGATCTTTAAAACTAAATAAGTCAAGATTCAAGAGCTCACTGTATTCTGTTAAAAAATAATCTCTCTCTTCCAAATTGATTTCTTTGATTTGGTCCCACCACAAAAGTTTCTCCCTTATACCTGTGTTTAAATGCAAATATTTCATTATTCTAAAGATTTTTTGTGTTTGTTCGTTCACCCACAATGTTTCTAAGACAGACTTTGTTTGCATTATAGCTTACATCCTCTCATTTCTCTCTCATTCACACCTACATAGAGAAGGAGAGAGGGAGAGAGAGAGAGAGAGAGAGAGAGAGAGAGAGAGAGAGAGAGAGAGAGAATGCACACATTCATGAATACCCATATAATAAAGCAGTTCCCCAGACATGTGAGGTTCTCACTTGTGGACATGGACAGAACTGTGAATATAAACAGGCATTAAACTAAGGACATATAGAAACCCAATTTCATTTTGAGTGCAGAACAGAACTTCCATATGCATGCCACTCTGTAGAATGGAAACTTATTCTCACATTGGAATCTTCTCAGTAGGTTTAATTTTTGTAGACAATTAAATTCTTCTAGGCTAGGAGATAGCTTAGTCAATAAAGTCCTTGCCTTGCAAGCATGAGGTCCCAAGTTTCATCGAGGGAACATGTAGAAAAACAGGCACATGTAATTGAAGTGCTAGGCAAGTAGAGACAGGCATATCCTGAAACTGGCTAGCCAGCCAGCTTAGTCTATTTTGGTGAGTTTAAAAACAAAACAAAACAGAAATTAAAAGGAGGGGGGGAGAGGAGGCCTATGTTTAATGAACAACACCTGAAGTTTGTCCACTCTACAAACACACACACATGCACACACATGCACACACACATACACACACATGGAAAATTAATACTCCCATGAATTATTTACTTATGTTATGTATATTATATATGTCTTTTAAGATTTTTTATTGCCTTAAACTAAGCAATCTGAAGTTATATGGAAGGCATCCACATTCATAGTCCCATGTAGTTGCAGAACTATGTATATTCCAGTCCCTATCTGTCCAGTCACTCTTCATCCATCCATCCTGTTTCCATCACTGTTTAAACTTTGTCTGTAATGGGTATGCCTCTGCCCTCAGTTCTAGTCTCTTCTCTCTGTGTTGCCCACTTTATCTGTCCTCAGATAATTTGAAAATTTGTGAAAAGGATGAACCTTCCCTCATGAACCTTCATACAGTTAAGATTCTAGTCCAAGCAGATAGGACTGCTAATGGACTCAGATCCTAACCCTCACTGATTGAATACCTGACTCAGTGTTAATCAGTTATGACCTAGAGACTTGGGGCTGAGGTCATTGTTTTAAGTCACCTAAACTCAACCAAACTATCAGGAGCACAAATTGTTTTATTATTAGGGATTGCAGACTCAAGTGTCAAGTTGGGAAAGGATTTTTCAATAGGACCTAAATTTTAAAAGTATAAATAAAGCTACTTGGGCTGGAGAGATGGCTTAGAGGTTAAGAGCACTGACTGCTCTTGCAGAAGACCCGGGTTCGATTCCCAGTACCCATATGGTGGCTAGCAACTGTGCATAACTCAGGTTCCAGGGGATCCCACTCCTACTTCTGACATCAAAGGGCACTGCAATACATACAATACATACAATACATACAATACACCCGTGCACTTACACTCATGCAGGCAATAGACTCATACACATAATAATGAAAAGCAGTAAATAAAATATTAAAAAAACAATATAACCACTCAAATACTTTAGTAATTATAATAACACCATAGGAGAATTCCTTGCAATTTTAAGAGTGCCTTTCTATATATTGTAGGAAATCTATGAAAAAAATCTCTTATTGTTTACATTTTGCAAAAGGAAGAACAAAGCATTACATCCTCCATCTTCACATAAACTAATAAAGATAAGGATTAAGCTTATGCTAAGCAACATGAGTGCAATGCTCGGTGTCATGGGCATTGCTGTGCCAGTGTCTCCTCAGCAAAGGTCAGCACAATCCCCCTTCTCTAAGTCACTTGTGTTACCCAAGTGCTTGATGACAATTGTTGCTCTTCTTCCAGGAGGGATATTATTGTCCAACTTCAGACCAATTTTAAATCTCATTAAATTAACAATGTTAATGTTCTATCCTATCCAATCTTTATTCAGGGTTTGCACAAATAACAAAATTAACTGCCCCCCCTCCTCCTCTGTGCTTGCCATCTGTTAAAGATGCTAATGAACAACAGATTGGTCAAAAGGCAGTCAGAAATATCAGTAAGTGGAACAGTAAATGGTTTAGATAATTCACAAACTTGAAAATTACCCCCTGAAAAATGAGTATTACAGTGGAGATCTTAAAGCTAACGTCTGGAATTGAAACTAAAAAAATTGAAATGAAATGCTTATTTTTAAAAAAAACGTTGGAAAGATAAGCTATGGGTGGCTGTTTGAGGACAAGAACTGGGGATCAATAGTTCCTCAAAATTTGAAGAATTATCATATATGAAACTTTCTGGAAAGTCAGCAAAAAATACATTCTGATATATTCTCAAATAATATTATAGATAGCCCAAAAATACTCTAAGAAGACAGTAATCAAAGGGGGTCATTCATGATGCAGCCTCCCGAGCAAACAAACAAACAAACAAACAAAAAACCCAAACGTTACTACTTTCTTCTCAAGTTCAAGATTGAAAAGGCTTATTCTACAAAGCAGAAAGGCTAAGCTGGGAGTGAGATTATAAAATGGGTTCATATTGAGGACAAACAGAAGAGTTTCTAAATACTAAGCACTCTGTCCTGTATGTCATCACAAATAGAATTGTATTTGTTCATGCAACTCAGCTGGAAAAAGAGGTTTCTATATCACAGTAAAGAAGAATAGTCACAAGAAATGGAAACTGAGGTACCAGGATTTCAGCCTGAAATACTGATGAATTTCTGGAAACTTTGGATGGAAAAATAGACGATTTCATTTCAATATCCTCTGACTCAATATTGATAAAAATAATTCTTCTCCATCCACTGAGAAAGCAACAGCAAAACCAAACATAAAAAGAAAAATGCAGCCCGTGGGGAAGCCCAACAAAATAAATTATGTCTGGAGCAAACCTCCTACCTAGGGTCGGAAGGAAGTGGTGCTCAACTCCTGGAACAGCGTCTGCAGGAACAGCAAGATGGCGTTCAGCTGCGACTTCCAGGCTCACCGTGGTTCAAAACAAAACTGCCAGGTAAGAGAATTAAGAGCAGCGTTAAGATCTGTGTCAGGAAAGTATCAGCAGCTCCAGAGACTAGACATGAGTTTCTCAAAGCCCTGGGAAGGATAGGTGAGAGGCTGGATGGGATGGTTATTTCCATTGATTCTACTGGTTAGACCCAGAGGCTAAAGTCTAAAGTGCACACCTTAAGCTGTACATAAATATCTCTGATGAATTTAAATGTTATCCACATCCCTGACTAAATTTCCTTCTGTTCCTTTCCTTTTGTTTGTTCGTTTGTTGCTGTTGTTTGTTTTTTTTTTTTAATTTTTTCTCTTTGTTTTACTTTATATATTTTTTAAGTTTTTACACTTGTGTCTCTAATGACCCCAGCCAACACCCCCACATTCACCAATCCCCCCTCAGCACCCCACTTCTGGCCATTGGGTCTAGCAGGACTCCAAGGTAACCCTCCCCAACAGAGATATTCATCCAAAACCTGGGACCAAAAGGCTGCCACTTGCCTGAAAAGCTGGGTTTTGGTTTCGTTTATGAGACAGGGTCTCTCCATAGCCCCCAGTCTGGAACTCACTATGTAGATCAGATTTGCCTTAATCTCAAATCCATTTGCTTCTGCCTCCCAAGTGCTGGGAATAAAGGTAAGCCACCACATTAGACATAAGTTCTAAGTTTCTTTTTAAGTTTTTATTATTATTATTAATTATTATTATATTATTATTGTTCATTTCCTGACAGAAATCCACTACATAGCCGTGACTGGTGTGGAATTC
This sequence comes from Rhizomys pruinosus, assembly GCA_009823505.1. Lineage (NCBI taxonomy): Eukaryota > Metazoa > Chordata > Mammalia > Rodentia > Spalacidae > Rhizomys > Rhizomys pruinosus. Next base: position 833,843 of record VZQC01012184.1, read on the forward strand.
TCTATGGACACCAGGCTGACCTCAATCTCACAAAGATTTCCTCCCTCTGCAGGGATTAAAGGTGTCTGCCACCATGCCCAGCTTTTGTAGTATTTTTATTCAGTTCCTAGCAGTTTTGATTTGCAGTGTGTAACTTTGATTGAATAGTCTTAATCTAGTATCAAAAGACCATTCTCAACAGGAGAGTCACTTTATATAAATAGGTATATGAAGTAATAAAGTACAGTTTCACATGCTCTGTTTTACTTACTTTTTTTGAAAGTAACTTATCTATCTATAATATTATATATATATATATCTATATATATTTATACAAGATTATGTTACTAATCAAATCTACACCATGTCCCCCACCCTACCCCCACCAGAGCTCATGCATTTCTGCCAAACTGCTTTTCATCTCTTTTTCAGTCTTTCTCAAAATTCTCCATGTGGAAGTTGACAGTTTTGGGCAGATGTTCAGTTTCAGTCAGTTCTTGTGATGCAGTCTTTCTGTTGTTGTTGTGTGTGTTGTTGTTTGTTTCCAATATGCATCACTCCCAACTATTTGGCCAAAAGTCAGGGGGCCATGGACAAGAAATACTTACAAGTAGGTAATTGGCACTAGCATCCACAGATGAGAGGATACCATTAGTCTTTTGTTTTCTGGAGTGTTGTTACTTCACTTGCATGATATCTTCTAGCTCCATCCATTTACCTGCAAAGCTCATGTGTCTATCTTTCTTTACTGCTGCATAGAACTCCATTGTGTAGTGTCCACATTTCCTCTATCCACTAATCGTTGAGGCATTTGGGTTGGTTCCAACTCCTTGCTATTGTGAAGGAACTGAAATAAACATGGCTATGCATTTTCTCTCGGTAAGATGAGTCTTTTGGTAATGCCCAGGAGTGGTATGGCTGGCTCAGGTGGCAAGTTCATTCCAAGTCTTCCAAGGGTTCTCCACACTGCTTTCCATAGTGGCTGAACGAGTTTACATTCCCACCAGCAGTGAATAGTGTTCCTCTTTCCCCACACCTTTCCAGCACTTGGTATCATTGTTTTCTTGCTCCTACGTCAGTCTTATTTGAGTAAGACGATATCTTAAAGTGGTTTTTATTTGCATTCCTTAATGATAATTGATCGTTGAACATTCTTAAGGTGTTTCTCAGCCATCTCTACATTCCTCACTTGTGAAGTCTCTGTTCCGTCTCTTTGCTCCATTTTTTTAGGAGTCATTTGATTTTTTCTTCTTTGTTTTTGAGTAGTTTTATGTATTCTGGAAAGTCAATGCTTGTCAGATGAATCTGCAGGAAGTTTCTCTCCCACTCTGTGAGTTTCTCTTACTTCCTTGATTGTTTCTTTTGATGTACAGAAGCTTTTTTGAGTTTAATGAGGTCCATTTGTCAATTGTTGACCTTAATACTTGTGCAGCTGCTGTTGATTAGAAGTCTTTTCCTATGCCTATGTCTTGTGTATGCTGCCAACTTTTTCTTCTATGCCTTCAGAGATTTGGGGTTCATGCTGCGGTTTTAATCCAACTTGGAGTTGACTTTATGTACAGGGTGAGGAAAGGTAGGGGTTTAATTTCATCTATTTACAGGTGGGATCCAGTTTTTGCCAACACCACTGTGAAGACGCATGTCTTTTCTCCATTGGACTTCTTGGCCCCCTTGTCAATATGAGGAGGCTGAAATTGATGTGTGTTGTTTTGTGCTCCAGTTTGGATATTCAGTTTTGTTCCCTTGGTAAACAGGTCTGTTTTGTGCCAGATACCAGGCTGTTTTTTAGAGAGAATAGCCTTATGGTTATGTTTGAAAGTCTGGTATAGAGATCTCCCCGTGTTGCTCTTTTCAGGTTGTTTGGCTATTCGGGGACTTTTGTTTTCCAAATGAAATTACGGACTTTTTTTTTCCAAGCCATGAAGAAACTCTTGGGGTTTTAATGGGATTACACCTTAAATCTTACGAGATGTTGGGTTAGGGAGAATGGACATTTTTACTATGTTAATTTCCCCAATTCCATGACCATGGGAGGTTTTCCATATTCTTAAGTACATCTTCATTTCTTCCTTTAAGGTTTAAATTTTTGTTGTAGAGATCTTTGGTGTCTTTGGTCGGTTTGTTCCTAGGTATTTTATTGATTTGAGCTATTTGGTTTTTTTTTTAGGAAGGTCTCTTGAATTCCTTTCTTCAGTTATGTTGTTGGGTTAAAGAAAGGCTGCTTGCCTTCTTTATTGATTAGAATTGACTAATAGACATAAGAACTGATGAAAAGGATTATCTCTGTTCCGAACCAAATATAATACTAAAGTCCTTGGGCTATGCACTTAGGACTGTATATATTAATGCAGGAGCTCTGACATCAGCAATGGATTGTTCTACCAGGGGGATGTGGCCAGGGGATCCAAGGCCCCACAAAAGGTAAGGGTCCTTGCCCCTAAGTTGGGAACCTACAGGGCGGCAGACATAAGACACCTGCTGCCGAAGACCTAGACATTAACATTGGAGGGATGTATTGAGACCACACACGCAAATGTACAGATGGCCTCTGGAATGTCAGAGAGTGTTCACCAAGGCCACTTCTTCAAACATTACAATATGGGTCTCCCTGAGTCAAGTAAGACTCCCCGTCAGCACCAGTACACCTCCCTGCCTGGGAACTTACTGTGCAGCAGAGGCAGCCATGTGCCTGTATTATCCCAAATCTAACTTGGCTGTTGGCTCTCTCCTTGGAGGAATAACCAGGCTGATTCCACAAGCTTAATCCTGTACGGTTTAGGAGATGTTATTAGCCACAGTAGACCCTGTCATATTACAGGGGGGGAAATGTAATTCGTGTATTCAAACATTCATCCAACATCTGTGTCTTTTCCAAAGTACCTACCAACTCTTAGTGCTGCTTAAATTACCTATATATCTAATTGCTGGCTTCTTAGTCGGCTGAAAGGTTACTCCTGGACAAACTGTAGCCCATGAAAGAAAAAGCCAGAATTGACCAGAGTCCAAGTCAGCAGCTCCAGAGAGAGCGGATTGTTTTATCTCATCCACCTGTGCCCCTTTTCTAAGCCTAGGGAACAATTCTGAAGAGGGGGCATGGTAGAAGTAAGGGCTGCGATTGGGGTGAGTTGTGAAAACTACAGTGATGTAGTCTGGACACTCATTGATCAACTTGATTGAACAACAAACCTGTCACCTCCCACTGGTGGTGGGGCTGTGGGGGGTTTGGGACAAAACAGCCTGCAGATTGGTTTTGCACGAAGGATACAGGACAGTTATGGCAGAATACATGATCTTGGGATGGGGTGGTGGGGTGGAGGGAAGGGAAAGGGAAATATGCCTGATCTGAATTGGAAAATGATTGTATGAATGCACAAAGCATCCAATAAAAATTAAATAAAAACAAAGAAGGCTGCTGATTTTTTAGGTTTAATTTTGTATCCTGCCACTTTGCTGAAGCTGTTAATCGATTTCTAGGAGTTTTCTGGTGGGATTTTTAGATCCCTTAAGTAAAAAATCATAATCATCAGCAAAAAAGGATGACTTCCTTTTCTGATGAGCATTCCTTTCAATTTCCTTCCCTTTCTTGCTTATTGCACTAGCAGTGTTTCAAGCACTATATGAAAGGGAGTGGTGACAGGACAGGCCTTTCCGAGTTCCCACCTGAAAAGGGAATGTCTCGTCCTTTCCCCCATTTTTGTTGATTAGTTGTGGTTTTCCTGTATATGCTCTGATTATATTGAGGAATGATCACTCCAATCAATTCCCTCTAGGACTTTAAGCATGAAAGGATGCTGGATTTTTGTCAAAGGGTTTTCAGCATCATTGAGATGATGGTGTGGTTTTTGTCTTTCAGTCTATTTATATTATTGATGATATTATGTGACTTTCATATGTTGAACCATCCTGCCTCATGGTATAATCCAACCTGTGTCATGATGGATGATCTTCTTGAGTATCGTCGTATGCAATTTGCGAGTATCTGTTTAGAATTTTGGCATCTGTGTTTCATTAGGGAGATGGGGCCTATAGTTTTCCTTTTTGGATGTATCTTTGCCTGGTTTGGGTAATAGATAGTGGATGCTGCTTCATAAGAAGAATTTGGGAGAATTCCTCTATTTGTATCCTTTAAACAATTTCAGTAATAATGGTTTTAAGTCTTTTTGAAATTTTTATAGAATTCTGCTGTGTGAAACCATCTGGGCCTGGGCTTTTTTTAGTTGGAAGTTTATTATTACATCTTCAGTTTCTTCATATATTATGGGTCTGTTTAAGCTGTCAATCTCTTCTTGGTTGAGCTTTGGTTGATCCCAGGATTTCAGATATTACACCATTTCTCTCATGTTTCAAATTGTGTAGAGTATAGGTTTTTGAAGTATTGCTGTTGATTTTTTGGATCTTTTCCTTGTCTGTTGTGATATTTCCCTTTTCATCACGGATTGTATTGATTGGAGTTGTTCCTTCTCTCTTTGGTTAACTGGGCTGAGGCTCTGTCTGTCTTGTTTTCTTTCAAGAACCAAATTTTGGATTCATTGATTTTTTTGTATTGTTTTCTTTGTTCCTATTTCATTGATTTCTGCCCTGATTTTTTGTATTTCTCCTGTTGTTGCTTTTAGGGTTCATGGTTGTTGCCTCGAAGTGTTTTAGCTCCAGTGTAGATCGTTCACCGTTGCTCTTCTGTTTTCTAATGTAGGCATGCAGGGCTATAAACTTCCCTCTGTAGGACTGCTTTTAAGGTATCCCATAGGTTTTGTTGTGCTCTATTGTCATTGTCCATTCAGTTCCAGGAATGCTTTTATTTCTTTCTTTAACTCTTCTTTGATTCATTCATTATTCAAGAGTGGTTGTTTAGTTCCATGTGTTATTGTAGGTAGTAGGCTTATCCTGGTGTTGTATTGAGCTTTATTGCACCGTGTGGTCTGATAGAATGCATGAACTTTTCATCTTTTTGTATTTTTGGAGTTTTTTCTGTGTCCAGGATGTGGTCGATTTGTGGAGAGCTGTTATAGGGGTGTTGAGTAAATTGAGTGTATTCTCTGGTATTAGGTGGAATATTTGGTAGATGTCTATGAGGTCCATTTGGTGTAATCATATCGTTCAGTTCAGCTGTCTTTGTTTATTCTTTGTCCTGTTGACCTTCCAAGAGCTCGTGGGATTGAAGTCCCCTTACTATGAGTGTACTGGGCTTGTGTGTGACTTATGATCCTGGAGAATTGTCTTTATAAGTTTGGTGCACCAGAGTTTGGTGCCTATATATTTATATTGTGAACTTCTTGGTGAATTGTTCCTTTGATAAAAAGAAATGTAGTGGCCTCTTCTGTCTCTTCTGCGATTTTTCTTTTACTTTGAAGTCTATTTTGTCTGATATAAAATGACAACCCTTTTCTTTTTGGTACCATTTGCTTGGATAGTTTTTTCCGTCCTTTACACTTTAAGTGGTGCCTGTTCCTTGAACTTAAGATGTATTTCCTGTACATAGCATATTGATGGGTTCTGTTTCCTAATCCAATCTCCCAGTCTATGTCATTTGATTGTGGAATTTAGTCCATTAATGTTGTAGGTTATGACTGATAGGGTTTGTTTTGCTTCCTTTTGCCTTATTTCCATTTGTGGTTTTGGTTTAGGTTTCTCTTCTGCCAGTTATGTTTTTATTGATTCTCTTTCTAGTGCCTGGGGTTGGTTGCTCCTTTCTTCTGTCCGTTAGTGTGCTTCAAGTATTCTCAGAAGGGTTGGTTTTCCAGACTGGTAGTCTTTCATCTTGTTTATGTTATGGAAGGTTTTTCTCTCTCCTTCAACTAGAATCGACATTTTGCTGGGTATAGTAACTGGGTTGCATCTATTGTCCTTTAACACTGGGAATTACTTTTGCTCCACGTGCTTCTGTGCTTTCATATTTTCATTGAGAAGTCAGTTGTAATTCGATAGGTTTCCCCTTATAGGTCACTTGTCGTTTTTCTCTTGTGGCTTTAAGGATTTTGTCTTTGTTTTGGGTTGTGTCTAGCATTGTAGCTATGAGTGGCATGGAGAGTTTCTTTTCTTGTCTGTGTTGGAGTTCTATGTGCTTCTTTATTTGTATTGGTTTGTTCTTTTTTTAGTTTGGGAAATTTTCATATATTATTCTGTTGAAGATCTGATCAATACCATTCTCTTGGGATTCTCTCTTTCCTCTATCTGCTATGATGCGGATGTTTGAATGTTTCACTAGTGTCCCCAGTTTCTGGTTGTTCCACTTTTTGTATTTTTATTTTTATCTACTTGTAGGGTTTTTAGTTCTTTCCGTGTTATCTTCCAGGTCTAATATTCTTTGTTCTGCTTCCCCATTCACTTCTTGAGGCTTTTCATTCACTTTTCCTTTTGGGGGGAGGATTTTTTTTTTTTTTTTTTTTTTGATTTCCTTTTTCATGTCCTCTTCTGATTTCTTTAGTATTTCACTTCACTTTTGGAGCTTCCCAATAATATTTCCTGTAGCTCTTTGCTTCTTGGTTTTCCTTATCTTTTTTCAGCGTGGGATCTTCTCAATGTTCCACTTCCTTCCAGAGTTTGTCATCTCTCTCTCTAGGTCCTTCTTGCATTCTTCATCTCTTTTCTTATTCTTTGATTTGCTCTTTATAATAATTGTACTTCTTTAAAGTATGTTCACCATTGTACTTCTGATATGGTATGTCCTGGGCCATCACCACCAGGGATCCCACTGTAGGAAATCTCCACAGGTTTGTAGAGCTTGGTGTGGAATGTATCCCTTTCCCATGTTGTGTCCTTCTTCCTGTCTCTGGCATAGGGCTTCTCCTTGCTGTATTCCAATGTGAGTCCAAATGCCTCTTCACTGTGTTGAAGGCTTGCTTTGCTTGCCTCCTTCCAGATGCCTTTTTTGTTTGATTGATTTTGTTTTTTCTCCTTTATTCCTTGCTTATGAGTAGTTGACTTCTCTAAGCTTTAGGCTTTCTATTGGAAGTCCAACTCATTCTTCCATCTTTCTTTTGAAGGTTCTCCAAAGTATCCACTTGGACATTCCTTCCTTAGGTAACCCCAGTTGGGGGGGGTGCTCTTTAGCCCATGCCCCAGTACCTGTGCTTCAGGTGGTCTTGGGAGATCTCTGATCTCAAGACTCACACAAACCCACCTTTTATACCAGCTGGGAGGACAACTCTGCCCCCATAGCCACACCAGTCAATCAGGCCAAAGATCAAACAAAAGAAATGAAATCCAACAATCTGTTTGGGTGAAGCACCCAGCTCTTACTGGCGTTCAGGTGGTTTTGGGAGGTTTCCCTCTATGTTTTACTTTCTATAAGATATTCCTTTTATATAAAGCAAGTACCTAACCACAGAGTGTATTAAATCCATAACCCCAATATTTATTTAGTTTAATTTATTTATTTATTTATTTATTTAGTTTTTTGGTCTTTTTGAGACAAGGTCTCCCCGTAGTCCCAGGTGTCCTGGAACTCACTATGTAGACCAGGCTGTCCTTGAACTCACAGTGATCCACATGCCTCTGCCTCCCAAATGCTGGGATTAAAGGCATGAGGGGTTTTTTTGGGGGGGGTTGTTTTTTGTTTGTTTTTTTTTTTGGTTTTTTTTTTTTTTTGGTCTTTTTTGAGACAGGGTCTCCCTCTTATATTATTTTTGTATAGTCTGTCATTTTGGAAAAATCAAGGCAGAAACCAATCAGCTAGTCACACCACATCCATGGTGAAGAACAAGAGAATAAACACACCCTTGCTTTCTTGCTTGCTTTCTACTGACTTTCCTCTCATAGAAGGTTCTTAAAAGTGTTGCAGGTGCTCAAGTGTTCCCCAGAAATAGAGAGAGGGGAATAAGTACGTGCAGTAATACTAGTCTCATGGGATAAAGAGTGCTGCAAGAGTAAGAAAATTCAAAAATACCTGGTTGCTGTGAACATGGATGTTTCCTTTTATACACAAAAATTACTTGTCACTCCTGAAATGCAAGGCTTTGTTGGTGACAATATGAAGTTAATTATGTTATCTGTACCTATAAGAAATTTATAACCAATCACTAAGAATGGGTGAATTAAAAGGTTTAGAGTAAACTTTTCCATGCTCCCCTAAGTAAAGCAGAAATGATGCTATATAGCAAACAGCTCCTCTTGGCTGTTGTCTAGTCTCTGAAGGGTGCAGGCATCATCTCCCCTGGCAAAATAGAAGGCTTTACTTTCACCAGACAGATTTTGACCTCGCCTTTAACCAATATGTAAAGATATTTTTTTATTGATGCTTTGTGTATTTCATACATCAGGTTTTTCCAAGGCGCGTATATCCCCTTCCCTTCACCCCACCCCCACCCCTACCCATCCAGATCATGCATTCTGCCGTAACTTTCTGCATCTTTCTGTTTTTTTTTTGTGGTTGATGGTTGTTTTGTTTTCATTTTTTTATAACATAAGTGATAATTTGTGAGTACAGAAGCATCCTTCAGTAAAAACCAATTTGCGAGGCAGGTGTGTGCCAACAAACCCAATACAACTCATGGGTCCCACCATCCAGCAGGGGGGAGGTTGTATGTTCAATCAAGTTGACCAAATGAGTGTCCAGCTATAATTGTTGTAGTTTCACCATTCTCCCCAATCACAGGGCCCACTTACATTCTACCATGCCCCTCTTCCGCAGATTGTTCCCTAGGCTTAGAAAAGGGGCACAGGTGGATGAGATGCAAAACAGTCTACTTTCTCTGGAGCTGTTGTCTTGGTCTCTAGTCAATTCTGGCTGTTTTCTTTCATGGGCTGCCAGCTTGTCCAGGCATAACCTTTCAGTCCTACTAATGAAGCACATGCAATTAGATATATAGGTATTTAAACAGTATATTATACAGCCTTTCGGTCCTACTAATGAAGCACTCACAATTGGATATATAGGTATTTAAACATTACTAGTTATTATGGTAGGTTACATTGGTATAGACACAGATGTTTGGATGGTATGTTAATCTATGAATTACATTTTCTCCTGTTAAGTATGACAGGGTCAACGTGTGGTTTATAGCATCTCCTAACCATTAAAGAATGTAAGCTTGTGGCATCAGCCGTGGGTTATTCCTCCAAGGAGAGAGCCAATAGCCAATTAGATTTGGGATATACAGACATATGGTTGTCACTGCTGCACAGTATTTCCAGGCAGATGAAGTGTAGCTGGTGCTGACGGAAAGAGCACAAGTGAACAATATGTAAAGATATTTTGACATATCGTACATCCTCCCACAGGTGATCTCTTAAGTTCTCAAAATATTGAACATACTGCTGCATAGACACGATGACAGTAGGCATACTGAATTTTTAAATTGCCCCATGTAGGTTTTTCTTAATGCACACTGCACCAGATTCATAATTTTAAACAGTTTAGTACTAGAAAACACTCAGAATTTATAAATTGTGATAGAAATTTAATAACTACATCAAAATTTGGATAATCATTTTGACACATTAAAATGCATTCTGGGTCAAATACCACACTAGGAAAAGCTAACACAACAAATTTTTACTTAACCTCTAGTGTTATAATTGATTGTGAAACTCTAAAACCATATACATTCAGGTTGAAGTTTGAAATATAATAAGTAGGCTTAAAGGTTATTCAAAAGTTGCAAGGTTTCCTACTCCTTTGTTGTGGTTGTTTTTGCTTTGTGTAATGACTACAAAAATGTCAATTCTATTTGGTGTTTATAAAAGCTAACTTATATTTAAAAATTTTAAGATTAAATTCCTCACCATGCATAAAACAACTTATTAATCTTAGGATAGATTTCTTTATTTATTTTTTTTTTTGTATTTTCAAGACAGGGTCTCCCTGTAGCCCCAGCTGTCCTGGAACTCATTCTGTAGACCAGGCTGGCCTTGAACTCACAAAGATTCGCCTGCCTCTGCCTCCTGAGTGCTAGGATTAAAGGTGCACGCCACCATGCCTAGCAGGATAGATTTCTTTATAAAACAATATTTATAAATAAATGGTTACTTTAACAATAAATTTTGAAAGCATAGATTATTTTCTACTAGTATTTTTGAGACTTCAGATTTATGCTAATATTTAAATATGAGGAAAAGAAGATTATACTAATCTTAGTCTTTAATTCTATCAACAAAGGGTAAAGCACAATTAACAAGCTTGTCTAAATTCAGCCTTGTCTACATAAAATGTTTTTCTTACTGCTCCCTACACTTGCTCCATAGTACTAGGGGTCAAACCCTAGGGCCTTAGATCTGTTAGGCAAGTTAGTTCAGCCAGTTTCTTTATAAGTTATCAAATCTGGAGACTATTCCAACTGCTTAATAAACTCAGTGTGCCAAAATTCTATACTCTTCATATGAATGTGGTCATATGAGCTTGCTATGCCCATGCTTACTTTGTAATTATTGATCATGCTTAGAAAAGATGTAGTTATAAATAACCTACGTAGGTTAACCCACTAACAGTAAAAACATTTCGCATGTATATTTTATTGAGGTAAGATTAGTGAATGGTTTTAGGATCACATTTTCCTTTCCTATCTAAGGGATCCTCTACATTTCCAGGATGAATCATACTGTGCTTAAATGTACACTAATAGTACATGAACAAACAGCTTTGTGACAACTGAGGAAATCACAAATTTATATATTATATTGCCAATGATATTTCACAAGTCAGTCTATAGACATTCATCAGAACTTTGTGTGGTGAGTAGTCATAAGACTTTAAAATGAAAATTATTTATTTAAAATACTACAGTAAAAATCAATATGTGATCTACTTTTATTGATGTTTGCTAACAACATTCATTGGTCATTCCTGGGCTTGATGAAATCAATATTTATTTAGTATATGACGAGCTTTTGAATTATTAATTATCTAAAGTTTAGGTATTCAGAATTTGAGGAAAATAATATATACTCAGATTAATTCTTTCTTTAATTTTATTGTGTTCCAATTGCAAAGACATATATAAAATAGAAGTCTGGGATAACTTGGAAGAAAACATTCTCATGGAAAGAGAACAAAGCTGCCATATGTGTTGATAACTGATTCAGAAGAACCCAGTCTTTCATCTGTGTAAATTACCTGCCAGGCAGACACATCAAGAAGAAGCTGCACATGAGTCTCTATGCTTTTTCCTTTCTTATTTTCAATACCAGTGGCCCTGACCTAGAAAGATGGGAAAAGGGCAAGACCACAGCAGTGAAACTTTGAGAACGAAATTGTCAAGCTCTAACCTAAATTGACTAATTCTCTCTCTCTCTCTCTCTCTCTCTCTCTCTCTCTCTCTCTCTCTCTATATATATATATATATATATATATATATATATATATATGTGTGTGTGTGTGTGTAAAATATATATGTATATACATATATTTATATATATATATGTATATATATATGGTGACTAATAAACTGAAAATTGTGATTGAATTCACAGATCATTTGTGTCATTTTACCTTTCGGTAATCAATAGAATAACAAAATGGAGCTACTCATATGTGAAGGGACTTTTAACTTTTGCATCTTAACACACCTCCCATTCTAGCTCCCACTCTAGGGAGACTTTGGCAAGAGGATGGAGGGAGAGATCTTGGCCCATCTAAGCTACACACAACTCTGTCTCCAGAAATAATCAAGTAAGCAAACATTCAAAAGTCCATAAAGTTGAGGAAAGACTTTGAATCTTTGTCTTGGACCCTCCTCTCTTCTTTGAGCTGTCATTGTGCTTTGAAGGTGGAAGAGTGCTGTAGGGTGCCACCTTTGCCTGTAAGTGCCCTCCTCCAACAGCATGATCATCAATAATTCAATACAGAGTTCACTTTGGAAGCTGTTGGGCGTCACAGCAATTTTTATAGCCTACAGTCAAAATTTCCTGATACTAGGATTTTACCACCAGACACATGAAAGAAATGTGCATCATGGATTCCTTCCTTACAAAAAAATTACTATTGAGGCAGTTTCAAAATAGCTTAATCATTATTGTTACCATTAATGTAACTCATTAAAATGGCTGTCGTGAGTTTGTCTAGATGGTTCCACCATAATTCAATTTTAATTAAGTTGATCATTATTTTTAAGAATGTTAATAAACAAACTCTGCTACAATCTTATTCCAACCTTGGCTCTTTGAGCACAGAATTTAGAAATTTAGACCATTTTCTTCTTCTCTTTTAAAAATTGCTATAATAATACTGAACAGATTACACTATTAAAATCCAGTAATGTCTATTTTTGTTCAACTAGTACTTTATTAGCAAGCTTCAGTATTTTTTATGTTCCAAGAGGATTTCACTGCCCTCCTGCATGACCACTAGCTGCCTATCACAGCAGCCAGGAACTACATGAAAAATACATGTACTGTTTGACTACTACAAATACAAATGTTCAAGCATTTCATAATATTTTATCGATGGCAAGTAGTTGGATCTTTTGGAGATAATGAGATTGTTTAAAACAGAAGTGCTCAAATTGAACAGTTCAATGTATAATACAGTCTGGGTATTACTATGAACATAAGAAAATTTTGAAACTATACATAACAGAATCTTCCTAGGTGGTTCACGCTGTAGAAATGGGTTTTATAAAATAGACTCTGGAATAATGACTTTAACCTTACAATTATAAAACTGAACTAAGTGCTCTTGTGCCCTGGCACCTGACCTTGACTTCTCTGATCTTGTCTTTGCTACTCATCCCAAGGTAATGAATGAATGTGAGTGTGCTGAAGAATTAATATATCAAAGCTCTGAAAGGCAGTGCATGCATCTTCATTGAGTATGGTGAAGACTGGGAAGAATGCTTGGCATTGTGTATACAAGATGTTCTAGAACTAGGGATGAAAAGACAAGATTGTCTGACAAAATAAGGGTGGATCCAAGCTTGTGGCTCTCCAACTGAAGCTAGAGCAATAGTTTTGAATAAAAGTATAGGTAAGGCCTGAGTCCAAGAGACAGTCTCAGAGAACAGTCTAGAAGACATCTAGAAGAACAGGCATCCTCCATGTTCAGGCTCACGCATTTAAAAATATTTTGCTTATTATTGTTATTTTATGTGTATGAGTGTATTGCCTTTATGAGTATAAGTGCACCTGTGCTGTACAGTGCCCGTGGAGTTCAGAGGAGGACATTGGATTCCCCTGGAACTGGAATTTTGGCTGGTTGTTAGCCTATGGGTAGGTGCTAGGACTGAAACCCAGATCCTCTGCAAAAGCAGCCAGTGCTCTTAACTGCCAAACCACCTTTCCAGCCCTTGGGCCTACTCTTTAAAAAACTAAAGTTAAGAGTCAGGCTGTTTTATTCAGGTATCAATTGTGATGTGGCATGATCATGTCATATCACCCAATAAGACAAAGGCTACCACCAAGAAGAGAATATCATAAAAGACTGCAAAAATGTCATCAATAGAGAGGGACCTGCTAGAAGCTACTCCAAGCAAACTTAGCGTCTTATTCTAAAAACATCATGGATTGACCCTGGAAATGTTTCCTCTACCCTTCATTTTTGTTTCACCTGCTATACAGCTATTTTGTGCATCATTCCCCCAAATAACCTTCATTTAACAAAGAGAGGAGAGGGTTGCTGAGGATGAAGAAGAAAAGGATGATCATTGCCCCTCACACGAACTGGTCCTAGTTCCTCTTTCTCCTCCCCCTGGGAGTCTTCCTATCTTCCCGTTGGAATGCTGCTGACCACCAGAACAGAATGCCCAAGAGGGCTTTCCATTTAAAATGTGGCTCTAATTCTTTCTTAAATTGAGATGAGCTTCATTACAATCTCTTATGTGCCCACATCTTGGCATGTCAAGTGATGGGAGGGGATGTAACTTCTGACCCAAGAGTGTAATTTCAGTGATGAGTCTCTCATTTAGGACTATAGTACAGATATTTCCCTGAGACCAGGCAGTAACAAGCTGAGAATTAGACCTGAAAAGTAGCTTTCCCTTGCCTATTTCTCATGTTTCTTTTTTTTAAGCTATCAACTAATTTTAGTGACAGAGGATATAGGCCACAGCCAGAGATTGCATTTTGTCATAGTTAACAAAGAAGAAGATAAATATTTGCTGAAAGGAAAAGGTTATTCCTGGGTAGAAAAAAAATGAGATACTCGAAAGCCAAAATAGAAGACCTGCAGCAAGCCTAGAAGAGAACAGTTTCTGCAGTTTACATTGCCCCAAAGCTCCATCTTCCTCTGCCTAGCTCAGAGCTGGAGGAGACCACAGTTCCAGACCTTAATAGTCATGTGAGTAGGTTGACATTTGAAACATAGTCCACATGATGACACACTGCAGCAATTCATTCCTTATTATTTTGACTGAAAGACCATATGCATTTCTTCCCATAAATATGGTCATATTTACAGGCGACTAGGTAGATAAAATGGTACTTATCTGATGGGTTAATATTTGTGGGCTGGAGAGATGGCCTAGCAGTTAAGAGTGCAGACCACTCTTACAGAGGACTCGGGTTCGATCCCCAGCACCCACATGGCGGCCGAGAACCATCAGAAACTCCAATTCCAGGAGAACTCCAGTTCCAGGGGAATCCGACACCCTCTTCTGACCTCCGCGGCATTGCACAACACGGGTGCACACACCTGCATGCAGACAGTACATTGATACACATACAGAAATAAATAAAATTAATAATAAATTTTTTTAATTATTTCACCTTTGAAATATTAACCAATGTATTTTACTTCTTATTTATTTATCTATTTATTTATTATGTGAATGAGTGCTTTGACTTGTCTGCATATATGTAAGTGCATCCATGTCATGCAATGCCCATGGGGGCCAGTAGAAGGCTTCAGACACCCTGGAACTGGAGTTCTGGGCAGCTGTTAGCTGCCATATGCATGCAGAGAGTAGCAGCTGGAGCAGCCAGTACTAACTACTGAGCCATCTCTTATTTTAATTTTTCTTCTCTCCTTTGTGCATTTAATCTAAGACATTCAGTTGCTTCAGGACATGATACAGAAATGCAGACATAAGGGGCTGGAGAGATGGCTCAGCGGTTAAGAGCACTGACTGCTCTTGCAGAGGACCCGGGTTCGATTCCCAGCACCCACATGGTGGCTGGGAACCGTGGAACTGGAGTTAAAGAACCCCTGGAACTGGAGTTAAAGACGGTTCTTTAACTCCAGTTCCAGGGGGAATCCGATGCCCTCTTCTGACCTCCGGGGCATTGCACGACATGGGTGCACCAACTTGCATTCAGACAGTACATCATACACATAAAAAATAATAAATTAAATAAATAAATAAATAAATAAATAAATAATAAGTAGAAATGCAGAAATAAAAGTAGCACCAAAACATAGGCTTTGGCCTATGACTCCAGATGACAGAATCTGGGATAAATAAGTATCAGATTCAAGGATAATCACTGTGATTTAGAGACAGCTTTTTGCTCTATTCTAGAAAGAATTTCCCGATGTATAAAAACAGAGCCAATGAAGAAGACATTGTGAGAGAGAAGAGAGACAGAAGAGAGATTTATAAAGTCACACAGACTGGGGTTGTGTTACATTGAGTTATGGCTTCACCTGGGCTGAGTGAATGCCCACACGACTGCCCAGGAGTTGCTTTGGAGCTGAGGCATGGACAATCCAGTCTGTACCCCTTTCAGCCACATGTATTGTGCACTCAGCAGCTACTCTAGCCTCTCCTTGTGAGACCCGGTATTTTATTTCTAAAGTCTCTACAAATCCAGCATGAAAAATGACCATCTGTTCAAGACTCAGTTCTTTTACATGACTTCCAGAGTCTTCCATGACTCTGCCTTCCACCTGGAAAATCTCCTTTCTATGTAAACATAAAAATAGCTCAGAGAGGCAGCACTGAAAGGCAAAAATGCTGTTCTGGAAAACTAGAGGTGTGTGGTGAGTAGGAGGAAATGCTCTCCTGAACTTAACTTACAGCACCTTGATTTGGCTACACTGATGGGTAAAATCAGACATTGTGGTCATGATAAGGAGCTTTGTCTTCATTTCTAAGATGTTCTCTTTTTCCTTCATTTTACCATAGTGAAGTGTGGAGGAGACTGATGCAATCTAGCCAGTGTGCGAGACAATAGGAGGAGCGGCAGTTTACAGAATCCATGGTCTGAATCAGGAGGACATGGGCTGCCAGTGTTCATTATGGAGCTGCTTTTTGGATATGTTATGTTAAACGCTCACAAGCCATTGCCTCAGTTGATTATTTCACCAACTATATGAAGTCTGGGAGAAACTACTTCAGAGATACTGAATGATACATTCAAAGTTCCCCAGGGATAGCTCATGGATGAGAGCCTGAGTCTGTGTAACTTCTCTTATTTTTACTGGGGCACATGTCTTCTTCCTAACTTCCACAAATCTTATTTACAAACACTCATTGTAATCCCAGACTTCTCATGGATAAGGATCTGGCTGTCCGTGGACTCCAGCCACCCTGTATTTTCCTTCCAGCACCTTCAGAAACTCAAGTACTCTTCCTCATCCCAATCATTAATGAGTTCTAGAACGCCAACCAGTAGTTTATTTTCAGACCAAAATAAAGAACATCTTGTTTCAAGGTATTTGAAGAGATGTATCATATCTGAGATCCACATCTTGACTCTGATAATGCACCATAGAGAAAACTATGGCAAAGCAGCTACAGATTTTCGAACACACTCCCAGAGAGGACTCAGGCTTAGCAAACAGACGGTTCTGATGGTGACCTGAACACAGATAGTACTCATGAGGGAAGTGGAAGAAGTACTAGAGCTTTTGGACCAGGAAGCAGTCTCTGTGTGAACACGGAAGGAGGACAGCATGTGAGTCCAAACTGTAGTAGGCAAACATTCCAGGAGCCAAAGGCAGCAAAAGGCTCAAAGTCCATGCAAACGGCACTGCAGACCCTTACATACTGGCTTAGCAGCTACACCTGTGGCACAAGGGCCCCAAAGGGTCATCTGCCAAGGAATAGTACCTTGTAGAAGTGAGGAGTAAGTAGGCAGGACAGATGTTTAGCAACAGTCACAGAGAAAAGACTCCTTTACTCCCCATACGATTTGTATCTGGAATGTCCCTCAAAGGCTTCTATGTTGCAGGTTCAGTCATCAATACAGTGTTCATAGGTGGAGCTTTAGAAAGGCGCCTGGGGGCTGGAGGGATGGCCTAGCGGTTAAGAGCGCCGACCGCTCTTGCAGAGGACCCGGGTTCGATCCCCAGCACCCACATGGCGGCTGAGAACCGTCTGTAACTCCAATTCCAGGAGAACTCCAGTTCCAGGGGAATCCGAGACCCTCTTCTGAACTCCGCGGCATTGCACGACACGGGTGCACAGACCTACATGCAGAATTTTTTTTTTAATTATTCGGATGTGACGGGACTGTATTGCTGTAGGTTTGTGCACCCGTAAGTGGGTGCAATGCGGCGGAGTTCAGAGAGGGTTGTCGGATTCCCCTGGAACTGGAGTTCTCCTGGACTTGGAGTAGTTTTACAGACGTTTCTCAGCCGCCAGGTGGGTGATGGGGATTNCTATTTTTGGACCTTGTCTTTTTTATTTTTGATGTGTAATCGAGAAGTATGAGCAGATAATAAACCCTAAATCCTTGATCAAGTTTTCATGCCCTCCCATACAATAATTCTTCTCTTAAGTTCACACCTTTCATCTTTCCAACCTTTTCATTCTGAATCAGAAATGATTATTTCCAATTTATTTGTCTCTATTTGTAGAAATTGTAGAACCCTACCGACAAATTCGGTTCTCTCTTCAAAGAGTTCGTCACAGTTCCTTAGACTGCCTTTTAAGTTTCCAGTGCGGTCGATCATACTTTCGAGAAGCTGTATCAAACTAAGCTTAAGCATATTCAACACCTTCTCACTGATTTCCAAGTAGGTTAGTCAACATTATTATAGCAAATCTATTCTCAATATAAGCCCTAATACCTTAGGCAATCATTAGCAACGTATCTACACGATAAGTAGTCCTGTGTGCATAAGCGTCGTTAACCTATATTAAACGTAAAAGGTAACTGGATGAACACCGTTGCCTTGGTACTCTTTACCAGATCCCTCTGGGAGCTTAGCACCTGGTGAGTACTCATTTATATAATATATACTCGAAAAACATGTATTTGACTGAGGCTTATATATGTGTGTTTGGAAGCGAGGACGACTTGATGTCCTGTAGAGAGCTCAATAAACAGCTTGCGTAGAAATTACTACGGAGAATTGATATTCACTGTGGAAAGCGAAATCTATCTTGTTCCATTGTTAAAGCCTTTAATTAACCGTTGTTCGCGTGCTAATGAAATAAAACGTTTTACAAGAAAAGTGACCAAATAGATATACCAAACCTTATTCATCGAACTATAGTGGATTGACTTGAGGTGACTCGCTCCATGGTTCTGTATTGTAGAGATCACTAGAGGGACTTCATGTTCTAGTATCACAATTGTATCCTTATACAACATCCACCCGCGAGTTCAGATACTGCTCTAACCGCAAGCGTTTTGTGTAATGTAGGGCTTAGTGGTCATAGGTTCGTATACTTCTTGTGTCAAGCGGAAGGAGGGAAACCCATATTTGGTAAGGTGATCAGGGAGTGAGAAAGATATACTTGGCTGCGGCATCAGCATCATCATTGCGTAAAATAGTATCTACATCCATAGTCAGTAACTCTTACTTCGTTCATACACGCAAAGTGGATTCAGATAAATCCACTAAATACACTAAAATCAACTTTAGTATTCCCAATCTCTATATATTAAAATGGTCGCACTATGAAGCGAGAACTTTGATATCTAGGTTTTGGGCTCGTTGATTCCAGTGATGTAACTTGGCAAAAAGATTGATTTGACATACACATGGAAACTTTTTCCTAATATAAAATCATGAGACAGTTTTGAGTATGAGCTAAACGACTTTTAACACACTATTGAAGATATATATTATGAGCACTCTATGTCTTGAGAAAGTGATGAATATACATCACTACTTCTTTTTCTCATTTTTTTTTGGTGCAGTTCCTGAGACAGTCTTCTGTAAGCCCCCCAGCTAGCCTGGACTCGTCCTTTTGCATATGGACGCAGGCGAGAACCATGTAGAGAATCTCACTGTAAAAGGATCGGCCTGGTGCCCCTGTGTGCAAGTGTAGGATTAGACTGACGTAGTTTTCCAGAGCTTTGCCTGTTAAGTGCCCTTTCCT
Source organism: Rhizomys pruinosus (assembly GCA_009823505.1). Lineage (NCBI taxonomy): Eukaryota > Metazoa > Chordata > Mammalia > Rodentia > Spalacidae > Rhizomys > Rhizomys pruinosus. The sequence goes on from VZQC01012184.1 coordinate 852,961, forward strand.
ATATTAGTAATCTCATGCATTAATTCAAATACAATCTCTAACTTACATCACTGTTGCATCAACATATAAACTAAGATCTGAGGGAGTCATCACTTTGTGGAACGCTGTATTGCGGAGGCAAGTCTGTCACACATACTTAATAAATGACTGTTTGTTCTACTCAAGGCTCTGGTGTCAACCATCAGAATTGGTTCCTTAAGGTCGCTTGACCCTCTCCAAGCATTTTTTGATGAGTGCTTAAGTGTAATAAGTTTGCCCGCGTTGCACTTCACTTAGGCCGGATTTGTATTATCACCTATCCGCCCCCTTTAAGAGTCTGTTGAGGTGACATGCTGCACCATCATGCAAACCAGGAATTGCATAATGGATTCCTTCTTGACACCACACAAACCTGACTCATAGGAGGCTCTGTGTTCGCATTTTAAGTTTCTTCTACAAATAGTCCTTAACCCCAATGATATTGTTACCTCAAACCGTGCCCTGCATCCATTTGAGGCATAAAACCGCAGCGCAGGCTGATGGCTGTAATGAGTTCTTATTCTGATCGAAGCTCTAAATTAAGTCAGAGCGTTGGCCATAGTACACGAATGGACTCGCTGCCGGTGGTTTGCCTCTAGCGATGTGTTTCCGGCATGTCGGTAACTTAAGCAAGAATCAAGTTTTAATCTTCAGTTGCAATCATTATTTTTAAAGCGCAGACATGTTATTTACACCACTTCTGCTGAACATTATCTTATTAACCAACCTTGGCTCTTTTGGAGTCCATGCATTATCTATTAGAAAATTTAAAAACCGACGATTTTTCTTGCTTCTCTGGTTTAAAAAAATGTGCTATATTCTGTATACATGAGCGCCCAGAAAATGATTACACTAATTTTAGAGGACACGACGACATTCGCAGTAAGTCTGCTATTTTTGTTCAAGGGGAAATAACCCTAGTACTTTATTACCAAAGCTTCAGATATTTTTAAATGTTCCCAGAGCAAGACGTTATCTCTCTCCACGCCTGCCTCTCTCACAACCTTCCTACCTGCGCAATGACCACTAGCTCGCTTCCTAGTCCAACATGCCAGCACAGAGAAACTACATATGAGAATATGACTATGCTTAACATCATAGTCGTACTACTACAAATAACCAAATGTTCTATTTCCCATTGCCATCATACATAATAAATTACCTATCGCAAATTGGCAAAGAGCAGTTGGTAAAAGCTCCTTTTGTGAGAGGGAATGACGATTTCGTTGGTTAAACAGAAAGTGCTTCATTGCACAGTTCCACGTAAAATATGATACATGTAGTCTGGGACTATAAAATGACTATGTAAACCATCAAGATAGATATATTGTAGACCAGACACTCATTTATTATTGTACCTAATACAGACATGCTTCCAGTGGTTCACGGGACCTGATAAGAAATTGGGTTTTATAATAGATGAAGTGAATCTGGAAATAGATGGAGACTTAATAACACTTACACATACGATTACACAACATGAAATCTACAGAAGTTGCATGCTATTGGCGCGAGGAGCCACCTTGATCCAGCGCTCTTGACAATTTTGTCGACGGTCTCTCATTTTGAATCGACGATCTATGGAGCTACCTGCATCTTCTTCTCTCCCTAATCGAAGCGTTAATTAGTAAAGTTTGAGAGGTTAGATATGGTTGAGTTGCCTGGAATGGAATTATATTGTATGTATATGAGTATACTGTCTACATGTGGGTTTATGTACGTTAGTAATTCGTCTGTCTGAGCTCCTCTTGATCAGCTTTGAGAGCAGACGCATAAAGGAGGGATGTGGTCTATCCTCTACATTTGGTCACAGTACTAGTGAGAGCTGTGAAGTGACTATCGAGGGAGAGTATAATGCTTCTGGCATTAGAATCACCAGATTGTATTCTAGACACTTAGGGATACGTAAGACAAGATTGTCTGACAAAATAAGGGTGGATCCAAGCTTGACGCTCCCTGCCTGAACCTGGAGATATGGTTTTGAATAAAAGTATGGGTATAGGCCTAGTCCAAGAGACAGTCTCAGAGAAAACGCTTCTAAATGGACATCTAGAAGAACAGAGCGATGCTCCATGTTAAAGTCTCACGCATGAAGATTAAAAATTTGCTTATTTATTAGGTTGATATCGAGATGTTATGTATATATAGGTGTATTGAGTTATAATGTGATCATGATAATATGAGTCACCTGTGTCTTGTCAGTGCCGCGGAAAGGTTCAGAGGACGGGACAATTGGATTCCTCTGGAGTGAACTGAATTTTTGGTAATGGTTTTATGCATAATGTGTAGAGTGAGCTATGGACTGATCCCAGACGACTCTGCAAAAGCAGGGGCCAGTGGCTCTAACTCCAAACCACCGTTCCAGCCCTTGGCCTACTCTTTAAAAAACTGAAAAGTTAGGAGTCAGGCTGTTTTATTCAGGTATCAATTGTGATGTGGCATGATCATGTCATATCACCCAATAAGACAAAGGCTACCACCAAGAAGAGAATATCATAAAAGACTGCAAAAATGTCATCAATAGAGAGGGACCTGCTAGAAGCTACTCCAAGCAAACTTAGCGTCTTATTCTAAAAACATCATGGATTGACCCTGGAAGTGTTTGGAACCTCTACCCGGTCATTGTGTTGTATTCACCTGCTAATCAGCTATTTTGTGCATCATCCCCCAAATAACCTTCATTTAACAAAGAGAGGAGAGGGTTGCTTGAGGATGAAGAAGAAAAAGGATATCAGAATAATGCCACCTCACGACGACTCGGGTCCTAGTTCCTCTTTCTCCTCCCCCTGGAGTCTTCCTATCTATCCCGTTGGAAATGCTGCTGACCACAAACATAAGCCCGAGGGCTTTCCATTTAAAATGTGGCTCTAATTCTTTCTTAAATTGAGATGAGCTTCATTACAATCTCTTATGTGCCCACATCTTGGCATGTCAAGTGATGGGAGGGGATGTAACTTCTGACCCAAGAGTGTAATTTCAGTGATGAGTCTCTCATTTAGGACTATAGTACAGATATTTCCCTGAGACCAGGCAGTAACAAGCTGAGAATTAGACCTGAAAAGTGAGCTTTCCCTGCCTATTTTCATTTTTCTTGTTTTTTAGCTATCAAACTAATTATAGTGACAGAGGATATTAGGCCACAGCCAGAGATTGCATGTTTGTTCAGTAGTTAACAAAGAAGAGGAGTAATATATTTGGAAGAGGATTTTTCCTGGGGTAGAAGTAAAATAGAGAGTACTCGGAAAGCAATAGAAGACTGCACTGGCGACAGCTAGAAGGAAGCTTTTCCTGGCAGTTTGTACATTGTCCCGATTCAAGCCTCATCTTCCTCTGCCTAGTCTCAAGTAGCTGGAGGAGACCAGCAGGTATCCAGACATTAATAGATCGCCATGGTGAGTGGGGGGGTTGACGCAGTTTGAAAATGTTCCACATGAATGAACACCGCCAGAATTCATTCCTTATTATGTTTGACTGAAAAGAGCCATATGCATTGTTCTTCCCATAGAATAGGGTCATAGTTGTATACAGGCGAGCTAGGTGACTAAAATGGAGTACTGGGGTATCTTATAGGATTAGTTTGTTGGGTGGCGGAATGAGGTGGCCTAGCAGTCGTTAAGAGGGCAACAATCTGTACAGAGGGACTCGGTTCTGAGTCCCACGCACCGCACGTGCGGCCGAAAGACACAGAAAACTACGCATAAAATCCAGATGCGAGAAAGTCTAGCCTTCCAAGGGAATCCGGACACCACCTTATTAACTCCTCGGCAATTGCACGAAGCACGGTGGTGCCCACCTGCAGTGCAACAAGGATACAGTTTATAGCACTGAAGAATAATAGAAATTAATATAAATTTTTGTTTAATTATTTACCTATTGAAATATAACAAGAATGTATTTTACCTTCGTTATTTTATTTATCTATTTATTTATTAGTATGCATGAGGTGCGTTGACTTGTTGCATATATGTAAGATGCATCATGTGTCATGCAATGCCCATGGAGGTGGCCAGTTAGAAGGGTCTTCAGACACCCTGGAAGCTGGAGTTCTGGGCAGCCGTTATGTATGCTGCCATAAGTGCAGGTCAAGAAGTAGCATGCTTGGAGCAGGCCAGATACTACCTACTGAGGTTACCTAGGCTCTTATTTTAATTTTTCTTGCTCATCCTTTGTGCATTTAAATCTAAAGACATTCAGTTGCTTCAAGGACATGATGACAGAAAGGCAGACATGAAGGTGGCTGGAGAGGAGATGGTAGGGATTAGTAGCACTGACTGCTCTTGCAGAGGTGACCCGGGTTGATTCGCCAGCCCCACATGGTTGGCTGGAGAACCGTGGAACTGGAGTCACAAGAAGCCCCCTGGGAACTGGAGGGTTAAAACGGTTCTTTAACGCATGTAGGGGGAAGTGCCAGGATGCCCTCGTTCTCGACGTGACTCGCGGGGGCATTGCACGCATGGTGCACCAAATTGCATTGAGACAGTACATCATACACATAAAAAATAATAAATTAATAGAGTAGAAGTAAATAAATAAATAAATAATAGTAGAAATGACAGAAAAAAGTGTAGCACAAAACATAGGCTTTGGCATAATGACTCCAAGAATGACAGAATCTGGGATAAGTAAGTATCAGATATCAAGGATAATACTGTGATTTAGAGACAGCTTTTGGTGCCTATCTAGAGAAGAATTTCCCGATGTATAAAAGACAGAGCAATGAAAAGACAGTGTGAGAGAGGAGAGACAACAGAAGAGAGGATTTATAAAGTCCACAGCAGACTGGGGTTGTGGGGAGGAAGAGGTTGACATTGAGGGTTTGGGTGCTTCGGAGCCTGGGCGTGAGTGAATGTCCGCACGACACTGTCGGGCCAGGAGTTGGGCGGTTGGAGGCTGAGGAGGATGGACGAAGTCCAGATCTGTACCCGGCTAGTTCAGCCACAATGTTTGTGCAGCTCAGCACTACTCTAGCCGTCTCCTGTGAGACCCTATTTTATTTCTAAAAGGTCTCTACAAAGATCGCAGCATTGAAAAATGACCATCTGTTCAAGACTCAGTTCTTTTACATGACTTCCAGAGTCTTCCATGACTCTGCCTTCCACCTGGAAAATCTCCTTTCTATGTAAACATAAAAATAGCTCAGATAGGCAGCACTGAAGCAAAAATCTGTTCTGGATGAAACTAGAGGTGTAGTAGTGACGTAGTGAGGACAACTAAAGCTCCCTGGAAACTTAACTTAATGCCGCCTTGATTTGGCTAGCACTGATGGGGTAAAATCAGACATTGTGTGTCATGATAAGGAGCTTTGTCTTCATTTCTAAGATGTTGCTCGGAGGTTTTTCCTTCATTTAATACCATAGTGAATGTGGAGGAGACTGATGCAATCTAGCCAGTGTGCGAGACAATAGGAGGAGCGGCAGTTTACAGAATCCATGGTCTGAATCAGGAGGACATGGGCTGCCAGTGTTCATTATGGAGCTGCTTTTTGGATATGTTATGTTAAACGCTCACAAGCCATTGCCTCAGTTGATTATTTCACCAACTATATGAAGTCTGGGAGAAACTACTTCAGAGAGGTACTGGAAATGGCATACAATTCAAGTTCGCCCAGGGATAGCTCAGTGGATGAGAGCCTGAGTCTGGTGTAAACTGTCTCTTAGTGTTTTACGTGGGCACATGGCGTGCTGGTCCTAAACTTCAGCAAATCTAATGATTGATACAAACACTCAGTTGTAAATCCCAGAACTTCCATGTGATAAGGATCTGGCTGGGTCCGGGGAGGGGCTCCAGGCCACGCCGTATTTTCGCTTCCAGCACTTCGAAACTCAAGTACTCTATGCCGTCATCCCAATCATTAATGAGTTCTAGAACGCCAACCAGTAGTTTATTTTCAGACCAAAATAAAGAACATCTTGTTTCAAGGTATTTGAAGAGATGTATCATATCTGAGATCCACATCTTGACTCTGATAATGCACCATAGAAACTATGGCAAGCCTACAGATTTTCGACAGCATCCAGCATAGGAGGACGCTCAGGCTTAGCTAAAACGCCGATTCTGATGGTGACTAGAACACAAAGATACGAATACTCAGTTAGTGAAGTGACGTACTAAGGAAAGGTCTCTTTATAGGTACCAAGGAAAGCAGTACTCTGTGTGGAAACGCGAGGAGTGACAAAGCATGTGGGATCCAAACGGTTAATAGGCAACACAATTGCCGAGAGCCAAAGGCAGCAAAAGGCTCAAAGTCCAATGCAAAACGGCAACTGCAGACCCTTCACATAGCTGCTTGCCAAGCTACACCTGTTGGCACAAGGGGCCCGCAAAAGGGTCATCTGTCCAAGATAATGATACCTTGTATAAGTGAGGGTAAGATAGGCGAGGACAGATGGGGTTGTAGCAACAGACACAGAGAACTCCTTTACTCGCCCGATACGTTTGTATAGTAGGTATGTCCCTAAGGCTTCCATATGTGTGCAGGTTTCAGGTCATCAATACAGTGTTCGATAGGGTGAGCTTATAGAAAAGGTCGCATGGGGCGCTGGTGGATGGCCTAAGGGCGGTTAAGAGTCGCTGACCCCGCGTCGAGGGAACCCGGGTGTTTTCTATCCCGCAACCACAGGCGGCTGAAACCGTCTGTAACTCCAATTCCAGGTAGAACTCGCAGTTCCAGGGGAAGCCGAGACCACTCATTCTAACTCCACGGCATTGCAGACACGGGTGGCAGACCTCTGCGACAGTACATATCGTACGAACATGACAGAAAATAATTAAAAAAAAAAATTAAAAAAAAAAAAAAAAAAGAAAGGCGCCTGGATCAGAAGGGATGTGAATTCATCACTGGATAATCTCTGATAGATTTGCAATTTGATAGTATTATTGAGAGGCCATGGAAATTATACAAGGTGTAGCCTGGAGATGAGGGAGTAAGTAGCAGGAGCGTCTACTGGAGCGTGCCTGAGCGTGCCTTCTAAGGGTATTTCTTGACCCTAGTCCCCTCTCCCCGGTCCTTTTTTCTTGGCTTCCATGAGATGACCTTCATTCTACAGAAATACTCACCTCACCACAGTCTTATAAAATCGTCAGAGCCATGTGAGCATGGGGTGCAGTCTCACAAACTGTGGAGCCCAAATTAAAACTGTTGTCCGTCCAGTGCATTTTCTCTGGTGTTTGTCATACCAGAAAACTGACAAATATACTGTGGTGGTTTGAATAAGTGTTCCCAGTAGGCCCAAGTATTTGAGCATTTGGTCATTTGGTAGTTATTTTGGGGAAGGTCATGGAATCCTTAGGAAGTGCAGCATTGTAGGAGGAAGCACGTCCCTGGGGGGGGGGGTCTTTGAGAGTCCCCAGCATTGCCCTAACTTCCAGTATCTCCCTCTCTGGTGTCTGTTTGCCATTGAAACTCTTATTTCTATAAGCTGCCTTGGTCATAAGAGTTTTATCACAGCAAGAGAAAAGCAACACACACCAACACACACACACACACACACACACACACACACACACAAAATCTCAGTTCTGCTGTGAGACCCCCAGAAGCAGCCTAGACATATGTCTGAGAGAAGAGGACCACTGCAGCACAGATGTTTTCTGCTCCAGGAGGGAGCATTGATCCTATATTCTACATGGAAAAATGTCTAGCAATGTTTAGCAGAGTCTCATCTTGAGACTAACCAATTTAAAATGTCAGTGAACATTATACTATATGTCACAGAATTCCAGTCTCATTATCTGTGTATACAGATGTCGACAAATAGATATCATTAATGTATATTACAGATTTTGTGGTGTATTCAAGATTCCTCCAATATGTTTTTTTTTTTTTTTGGAAGTTGTTTGAAAAAGCAAGACTTAGGATTGAATCCAGGAAGTAGTAAAGTATATTTGATCCTCACTGTGTATACATCAGAATGGAAGTTGGAAAGATCTCTAAAGGGAAATTTGAAGTGAATTTCCTTTATGTCTGGACCTGCTGAGAAGGCCTAAAATAAGAAAAGTTGATTTGTATCTGTTGTTTTATATGTTCTATCCTCCAAAAGAAATGTGGGGTCCTTGGAAGCTGGAACCCAAGGTGGACCGTGTGTCCAGGGGCCGGTAGAAAGTGAGAGAGGGCGAGGTGACTAAATGGCTGCAGATGCATGCAGCCTGAACATGCTCTAGCAAAGCTAGCTCTACCATGAAGACAGTTCAATTCTCATTATGCCTTTTTTTTCCATTTTCTTAGTATCTTTCATTATAATAAATTTTACTTTTATATGGGGCCATGAAACAAAATGAAGAATTATTCTTTATTTATGATGAGCCATCATGATTTAACGAACTCTTGATATATCTGTTCTGGGAACCTCCACCTGCCCACCCCTCCTAGGTACCACCACGGGAAAACCATGAAATATAATGTTGCATTCTGTTGTTTCTTAGCATTTTGTTTTACCTACTATTAAGTATCACATTTTGACAGTGAAAATCCTACTATGCTAAAGTGAATATAAGGAAAGTTTTTGTTGTTGTTATTGTTGTTGCTGTTTTGTTATGTTTGACCTGTAGAAAATGAGGATAGGTCACAAAATAAAGTGGAAGTGATACACAAGAAGATGACTTCACTTAAGCAAATGCCTGACTGAATCATAACCTCCTCCACAAGAGCTTCTTCTGGGGGGTTTTCCATCACTACACCAGTCCATTCAGGCAAAAACTTTTGTCTCATCAAGCCTACCATCAGTTTCTTTTAAGATAACATCACCATATTCATCTCCTAAGCACATAAAGTCATGGGTGAATAGTTGCTCCTCTAATGTTAATCTGTTGGCTGCCAGTTGTCATTCATATATACTAGAGTCTGTGAATAGGTGAAAGGGCTATATAATTCTTGTGATGCACCATAAAAGACATTTCGTAAAAAGTTAATGCATACCATAGTGGGTACTGTGATCAGAATATGCAAGCTCAGAAATGCAAGTAGGAGAGGAGTAGGTTGGTACTGATTTCAGTTTGTGGTTCTCCAAATGGAAAAAAACAGAGAAGAGCTGACCATGCCCCTCTCTCCACTCCCTCGGGGAATGAAAAGTATATCCTCCCTCTTTGGAAGAGTAACAAGGCCCAGAGTTCAGGAATCCTGGGCCAAGAAATTAGGAATGAGTGGACCAAGACTGCAGTCTCACAAAACTGCAAGGCAGGCTTGAGGAGCACTGGAACTGGTCAGACCACTGGGAACTTGGCACGAGAGCTGAGTGATGAGAAGAAAGAATGGAACCCAACCCTAGGAGAGAGTAAACAGCATCAGATGGCTGAGTGAGGTCATTCCTTTTGTGAATACAAAGTTGTTGGTGAATAACTTGCTTTGAGCAACAGTCTAATTTTCTAAGGTGGTGGTAATTTCCTAGAGACTAGCTCCAGGTTAGGTTTTGACCTTTTCCAGTTAAGGATGGAAAATTTTGCCCCATCCTAACTCCCCACTGCCTTGTGTTTGTTCACACCGTGTTGCTGCTCTTTCTTCTGATACCAGTATTACTCTGAAAGAATGGTTTATCCTTATATACATACAACCTATATACAATGTATGATAAACTTTAATTTATAAATTAGGCCAAGTAAAAGATTAACAAGAGCTAATAATAATATAGAAAAATTAGAAGAAAGTTTTGTAACAAAATTGCCAGCACTTTTGGGATATTATTAAGTAAAATAAGGGCTCTCTGAACATGGCAGTGTGCTACCATAACAATTAATCTGATAACCAACAGTGATACTTGATGACTAACAGGTAGATAACACATTGGTACACTGGATGATTCATCCCCTTGGCTGGATAGAGACAGAAGATAAGATATTTCATGGTGTTACTCAAAAACACACCTAATTTAAAACTTATGACTTATTACTGGAACTTTCCACTCAATATTTTCAGCCCATAGTTTCCCATGGGCAATCAAAACATCAGAAAGTAAAATTAGATAAGAGAAGAGGGCACTGAATACATAACATGTATTTAAAATTGCTTTATATGGATAATGGCACTCTTATTGGAAACCAAATATATGGAAGTACAAAAATATTATACAAATTAAGATAGTAAAGGATCACGAGTTATAACATGCTTAAACTAATCAGCAGCACATATTATTCATAAGAGTTATGGATTGGAAATACAATGTTAACTCCATTAACTCAGTCTCTTCCTTGCCAACCATACTGATAAACAAGTATGGTCCATTGTGTGCCTCTGGTTTACTGTAGAGCACAATGATAACCTGTAGGTCTTCTGGTTTCTGTCTAGATATAAAGACACAATTTATCACATTAAAACAAAACAGAACCAAATTACCAAATACAGCCATAACAAAATAATCCAGAGCAGATATGTACAATCTAATAAACTCCAAACACATACAAATATCATAATGAAATTAATAAAAGTAGAACTTTGGGGTAATGAATGGTCTTGATAATATGCAATGTCAGTTGGTCAAATACAAGTCATTATATAAAAAAGAAAGAATATTAAAACAAGTACTTTTTGCAAGCCACTAAGGGAGATCATCAATAGATGGTTCAACATCAGCTTCAAGACCAAATATCCATGTCAAGGGCCAGTACAGTATATGACATTGGTGCAATAGCAGGAAATCAATGGCTAACCAATTGGACCTAAAGCCCACTCAGGAGGAGGAAGCTCATATGTGGTATTGATAAGATCTTAGACAATTCCACAAGATAGACACATCCCTAGGCTAAGGTAACATTTTACAAACTACAAAAGAAGTATCCTTATATTTACAGACCAATATCTCAGACATTACTCAGAAAAGAAGCTTCTTTTGCTCCAGATGAGACTAGTACAGAGTCCCACAACTGGACACACACAGACATGGTTTGTGAATGACTCATGCCTAGGCAAAACATCTACGGTGCAACCCCTGCACCCAAGACCCAAGCCTCATAGGACAAAGACCCAAAAAAGCATTAACTACCTCCTCTCATTAAGGAAGCTCCTCCATGCAACAGGAGACGAGGAACTCAAAAGGGCCTGAATGGCCAAACTGTGAAGATTCAGAGTCTACAGAGTGTGGTATCAGCATGCACAGGATCCATGCAAGCTCAGCCAGACAAAAACCCAGCACAAAACGGCAGAAATGGGTAGCAGAGCCCAACCTTGGCTGAGGAGATATTATCAGCAGATGCTGGCCAGGTGAGGAAAACCTGGCCTTCTTTAGAAGAGATTCCGGATATGCTAAATAGAGCTCAGGCGAGGAGCTGGCACTGAGGAGAAGGCGTGGACTCCGGGGGAGGAGGCAGGGAGGAAGGGTGCCAAGGGAGAAGCAGGTATAATGGCGATTAAGACTTAACAAAAAATTATGTATGAAACACATATAAATTTGATTAAAATGAATTATTAAAAACAAGTACTCTAAGAAAATTAATATTAAAAACACTAGGACTCCGTTTTTATTTTTTGTGTACTTCATACAAAACATATTAACATAATAAACATACCCTGTCCCCTAGCCAAACCCCCTCCACAGCCTACCCCACTGGATTTCATGCATTCTGTCATGTATGTTAAGGCCTATAGAGTCTAGTTAGTGTACCCAAATATCCCTCTGTGCAGGTTCATCCACTGGGTCTAGTCAGGCTACCTGGAGTCACTCCCTTACAGATGAGCTCTCCCTCACCCAGCAGTAATCAGCTGCCAATAGATTTTGGCTAAGGTCAGGGCCTCTGTTCATTTCCCCAGTTCTGTGTTTGGTTTTTGTCTGCTAGAATTTGCTTGGGTCTTGTGCATGCTGACACCATTGCTGTAGGTTCCTATGCGCCAGGTCCCAGGAGCCTGTAAGACTGTTTCCGTACGGTCATCCATCTCCTCCTCCTCTGGCTCATAAACTCTTTCCACAATGGTACCTGAGCCCTGGGTGGGTGGTGTTTCATATAGGAATCCTGTCCAGGAACCCACACTCTCCAGATTATTATTCTGTATATTTGTTGCCTTTTGTGTTCATTTCCCTCTGTTGCATGAGGAAGCTTGACTGATGAGAGCTGAGAGATGTGTTAGTAGTCTGTCCACCCCTTATTCCACTATGCTCCATGAGCCTTAGGCATAGCAGTTCCTTTGTAGATGTGCCACTTAGGGTCAGGCATCTCACAGACACTTATTCTTTGTGTGTGACCAGTTGTACACCTCCATGATAGTGTCTGTCTCTTGCAAAAGAGACTTCGTTGATAAGTGGTAACTGGCATACTGGTCAGTAAATATGAGGATCCATATTTAGCATATAGTAAGAAGACATATTTGTCTAGGGGATGTGACAGGCTAAGGGTTTTCTCTTAAGAACTATGACCTCTCTATCCATGTGTATTTAGTGATGTTTGCAGTACCATGCAGGAGTTCCTTCCCATTGAGTGGGCTTTAAGTCAAATACCACCCCCAAGATAAAAATGCCACTACTGCACCACCATAGTTTTCTGTTGGTCATTGTTATAGTTATTAGGCCTTAAACTTGGGTTGGACCATCAGTTGAAGTTCTGCCTTAGACTTTTGAACTAATACATTTTCTTCTGGTTTTAAATACCAGCTAAGCATTATTTGTCTATTCTCGCCTCTCTCTCTCTCTCTCTCTCTCTCTCTCTCTCTCTAACATTCCCTCTTCTCTCCCCAGGTAAAGTACCCCCATTTTCCCATTTCACCCTTGATAATACCTGTCTCCTATGACCTCCCCCCTCTTGAGCTCATTCTTCCCATTTACCCAAGTGGTTCCTTGTATAACCTTCACATTTTACCCATTTCTCCCATGGTAACACTATTCTCTCAGGATCCTTCCTTCCTTTTACCTCTAAGATTTCTTTCCATTTTCCTGGCTCCTGCATTTATATCAGGATTTATACTCACATATGAGGATTTGGTGCTAAGATCCACAAATGAGGGAGAACATACATTGTTTTCTGAGTCTGTTACTTCATTTAGTATAACAGTTTCTACTATCCATTTACCTGCAAATTTCATGATTTCATCTTTCTTTACTGCTGAATAGAACTACATTGTGTAAATGGATCACATTTTCATTATCCACTTGGCAGGTCAGGAACACTTGAGTTGCTTCCATCTCTTAGCTATAGTGAAAAAAGCAGCAACAAACATGGATGTACAAGTATCTCTGCAATAAGATGAATTGTTTGGGTGTATTCCAAGGAGTAGTATTACTGGATCATATGGTAGATGCATTTTTGGGATTTTTTTATGTGTTTCTGAGTGTACTGTCTGCACGTAGGTTGGTGTATCTGTGTCGTGCATTGCTGCAGAGGTCAGAAGAGGGCATCAGATTCCCCTGGAACTGAAGTTAAAGACAGTTCTTAGCCACCATGTGGGTGCTGGGAATCAAGCCCGGGTCCTCTGCAAGAACAGTTGGTGCTCTTAACCACTGAGCCATCTCTCCAGCCCCGCATTTTTAGTTCTTAAAAGTGGTTGCATGAGTTTGCAATTCCACCAACAGTGAATGAGCATTCCCCTTGTCCCACATCTTCTCCAGCATTTGGTATCATTTGTTCTCTTGATGTTAGCCAGTCTAAAGGGGGTAAGATGAATTCTTAAAGTAGTTTTAGTTTACGTTTCCCTAATTACTAAGGATGCCCATGTTCCTGTCACCTTATTTCTTTTCCTTCTTTCTTCTTTTTTTTTTTTTTTTTTTTTTTTTTACTTTTTAGAACTCTCTGTTCAGATCCATAGCCTATCTTTTAATTGGGTCATTTCTTTTCTTGATTCTTTGCTTTTTGAGTTTTTTATATATTCTGGATATTAATCCTCTGTGAGATGCATTGCTGGTGAAGGTTTCCTCCCACTCTGTGGGTTTTCACTTCACTTCCTTGGTTGTTTCTTTTGCTGTACAGAAGCTTTTTAATTTAATGAGGTCCCACTTGTAGATTGTTGACCTCAATTCCTGAGCAATTGAAGTCTGATTTAGAAAGTCCTTTTCGTACCTATATCTTATAGGGTACTACCTATCTTTTCTTCTAGCCATTTCAGAGTTTCAGGCTTCACATTGAAGTCTTTGATCCATTTGAAATTTATTTTTTGTGCAAGGTGAGAGATAAGGGTCTAGTTTCATTCTTCTTAGGTGCAGATCTAGTTTTGCTAGAACTGTTTGTTGAAGATGCTGTCTTTCCTCCATTGTGTGTTCTTGGCACCTCTGTCAAATATCTGAAATTTCATGCATTCATATTCGGGTCTTCCATTATGTTCCATATGATCAATGGATATGTTTTTGTTCTAGTACCATGCTCTAATTATGATTCTGTAATACAGTTTGACATCTGCTATGGGAATACCCAAGCATTGCTCTTTGCGCTCAAGATTGCTTTGGTTATCCAGGATCTTTTGTGATTCCACATGAATTTTAGGATTATTTTTTATAATTCTGTGGAGAATGTCACGGGGATTTTTATTGGGATTCCACTAGATTTATTAGATTGCTTTCAGTAGGATGGTTATTTTCCCAAAATTAGTTCCCATTTTGAAAGGACCATTTTAATATCTGAGCAAACAAGAGGGGGGCCTATTTGCACAACTGACAAACAGATCATAGAGATAAATCGGGGTCCTGGAATCAGTTCTCTATAGCACCAAGAATTCTCAGAGTCAGGGTAGTTCTGACTGTTCTGTCTTGCTCTTTTGAACTTTTAGAATTTCTTCCAGTAGCAAGTTCACAGCTTCCTCCCTTTGACTTTATTTAATAACCACTATCTCTAAATAAAATTAATTATTAATAGGTGCTCCTTTCTAACTGACAAGTCTGTGGCTAACTAACTTTCACTCTCATGGCTCTCTGGGGAATCCTGCCATCCAGAAGGAAAAGTGCTTCTTTACAGCACAGTCTTATGTGTTTGTGTGGGTCTGTCTGCTCAGCTGTTCTCTAATATTCCCATTTACCTGCTCTAAGATGGGAAGGCCTGCAGAGTCAGCATCCTTGACAGAGTGTTTCCTGTATCTCTAAGACAGAGATAGGAGACTTCTGAGCAATCATTTTGGCAAAGCTCTGAAAATCTGGAGCCTGTTCTTTTGGCTCCAAATGGAGGAGTTACCTAGATTATGGAAAGCCTCTTAAGAGGAGGCAGTACAAATCAGAAATACATGAAAGTGTAGTTTGAGGAATAGTATTTCAATTTTTTCTCAGGCCTCTAAGTTTGAATCCTAAAATTTGGGAACTTCTTCATAATGTCCAAACAGGAGACCTTCTACTACCAAGTGCTCCCGGCAGTGACTGGAGCCCCTGCACATTCAGCTGAGGGAAAGCCCTTCTCTACCCTTTCTTGGAAAGCCTGGGATCATTGCCAGATTATGAAAACCAAGAGAGAGGAAAACTCACCCAGCCTGACCACACACTGAACACTTTAGTAAATATTACTCAGCATGAGTTATTTACTTGAGTAGGTCTCTCCTTATAGGAGATTAGAATTGACAGCCTTAAAGATGTAATGCAAGGGATGTGGAGAGAGAAAGTTCCAGAAAATCTATTTGAGATTTTTTAAAATATAGAGAATTAGAGAATATAGACTCTGAGAATTCTTGGTGCTATAGAGAACTGATTCCAGGACCCCGATTTATCTCTATGATCTGTTTGTCAGTTGTGCAAATAGGCCCCCCTCTTGTTTGCTCAGAACAACAAGCAACAGAATTCACATTCCAAGGCCTTACTTGGTGCCTAAGATTAAAAATATTAAATACTATATATTGTTTAATATTAATATTATTCAATATGTAAGAATAATAATACATAACAAAAATACATACTACTACTTCATAGTAGTACTACTACTTCATAGTAGTATGTATTTCCATGTACATGCATAGAAGTGATTGTATGTAGTACTAAGGTAGCAGAACAAGCTGGTAATATGGTATAGTATACTACTACTTCTACTACTGCTAATAATAATAAATATTGTTTCATATATTCATACTAAGTGGTATTATTATTAAAATATATTGGTATTAAAATATATATTCATACTAAACAATATTATTGTATAACATAATAATTTATTTTTTAAATATAGACTCTATATTTTAAAAATATAAGCAGTAGAGAAAAAGGAAAAAAAATGAGATCTGGAATCTGCAGTTCCCATGGGCAGGAAGGAAAGTCAGGGATAGGAAATTCTGAGTCAAGATGACTGATAAAGCAAGTTCGCATTTAAAATATTCAGGTGAGACTCTGGATTTAGAAGCTATGGGAAGATGTTACCAAGAGACGTCAGTCTCTACAGGAGAACAGAATAGGAAGAGAAGCACTCAGAATAAATACCCCTGTGTATAGTCAGTCTATCTGGAAAACATTATAGTTTTAAACCTTTGTTTCCATTTCCTTCTGAAAACAATTTTCTGACTGTACATCTAGTAATATATCTCCGGTCTTTAGAAACAGAAACGAGGTGGAAGACAGATGTTCAAGTCTTGATGGGAAAATGTGTGATTAGAAGACAAGAGCATCCTCTGAAGGATGTTGCCCTGTGTCTCATAAGAACAGCATCCCTGGAGTTGTGTGATTTGCTTATAAAGCCAGGATAACACTTGTAACATTCATGGCAAAAGTCTCTTACTACAGAGAACAGGAAAACCCTGACGACTAATGGCTGAAGCACTCCTGACTTTTCTGTATCCCCTTTCCAATGGTAAATTAGCACCTCCCAGCCTGCAGATGCTCTGAAATATACCATGATGGAATGGTTTTGTCACCATAAGAAACACTAATGTGTTGATAGTAAACATTCCAGTTTGAGATTCTGCCAGGATTTATCATGATGGATGATAAAATAAAAACAACCATCTAGTGAGCTAGCAATATATTTGAGAAAGGGAAAAATTGCAGCCTAGAATGATTGTGACTGCAAGAATAAACATTTCAGGCTAAATAAAATTTTAATATGGTAATGTTGACAGATAAAAGAATGTTAGGGAACTCAAGATAATTAAGTTATGCAAATATCATCTGATAAGTATTTCAGAATCCTCAGGCCCTTTGCTGTCTACATCCACCATCCGAAAGGGCCATTGTTCAAATATCTGTCAGAACTCACCCTGAAAGTCACCAAGAAAATGAACAGCATAAGAAGAGGATTCTGCCAAGTTTTCTAGGTGGATTCATGAGGGAACCAGTGGCAGATTCATATTCTCTGGGGTAGTAACAATTTCCTTTTCATCCTGGAGGTCACATTAGCTGGTTTTGAAATCTAACAGGAAATCAATTTTCTTTTCTGAAATGTTTTGGACAAGGGAGACTACAGCCTCACAGATCCCTGAAAACTGTTACTTTAGGGAGAATATTTGACTTCTCATTAAGCATCCATATCTGATTCCTTATCCTGCTCTCATGTCAGCCTTGGATTGGTACCCCTCTTGAATCTTGATAGAGGCACACTTCACAAGAGCACAGCAAGAGAATTCAACATCAGCTTTCTCCTGAAAACATGCTCTTGAATCTTATTAAATTTAAGTATCTTCACTTTGTTCCCTTGGATTCCTCCACCCCCAAGAAATCCTGTCTCTCAGGCAAAGTATTACATGAGAGGTGGCACTTACCAGTCTCTTGGACATGTTTAGACATAACCTACATCTCAGGGAGATCGCACAGGGTTCAGCTAGAGCTGAACTATATATTAGTGATGCAGCATCAAATGTATCACTACTTAGAGGTTTAGTCTCACTGAAGATAGGCTGTGGTCCAGCTTTGGTTGGATTGTACCTCCCAGTAACTATAATTATCTTATAGGATAATAAAAATTGCTTAAAAACATTAATTCTAGTTTGATTTTAATATATGTTATGTAGCAATGTGGCAATTAAAAAGAACAAAGAAGTCATCTTCAAATAGTTTCCTGCACTTTCATCACTGAATTTTATTTTATACATATGCCACACCACGCAGTAGATTGAGCATTTGCCAACATTTTGTCATACAACTTTCACAACACCCCTATGAGGTAAATTCCATTCCATTATCATCCCCATTTCAAAGATGACCAGTGAGGTTCGATGTAATGAAACAACTCATCCAAGGTCACAGTTGTTTATTGTAAAAGATTGACAAGTTCTCAAAGATAAAAAGAAGAAAAATAGAATTTGCTATAAATCCTACCTCTAAACTAACCACTGTGAACACTTTGATGCATTAATATATCAAAGTGTTCCTGCAAGAGACCAGCTTGTTACGTTATCTGCCTGTTTGGGCTTGGATAGGAAACATTCCCCTAAGACTTATGTCGAGTACTCAACAGGTGGGCAAGATGTGACTGGATTACAATGGTGGCAACTGCATGGATAAACTAGTGTGTGCATGAACTCATAGCTGAAAGGATTATTAGGAGGGAAACCTTGTTTGAGGGAGTAGGTCACTGGGCACATGTTGTTGGAGGGTAGATCTTGCCTCTGAGCCCTTTCTCTCTGACTTTACCCTACTGGCTGTCAAATGAATAGGGATAGAAATTTCTGAAATGATGAACCAAAATAAATCCTTCGTCTCTTAAGTTGTTCTCTCAGGCATTTCATCACAGCAATAATGAAGTCACTTTTTGCTGAGTCAAGTATTGGAATAGTTCGCATCATTCATTATTACTGCCCTTGCATTATTATGTAGCTAGACTTTAATATATTTCCTGGGCATTCAGGATACTCATGGGATTTTTGAAGCTAAAAACGAGAGCTAGCCTGAGACCTAGCTGTAATCTGTCAAAATCTGTGATCCAGTTGAAAATGTTTGGTCTTGAAAGATGGTTCTCTTTTTAAGATGTTTCTCAGCCATCTCTGTTTCCACACTTGTGAAGTCTCTGTTCAGCTCTTTACTCCATCACTAATAATTAAGGAAATGCAAATTAAATTAAAACCACCTTAAGAGATCATCTCACCCCGATAAGGCTGGCTAGGATAAAGAAAACAAATGATACCAAATGCTGGAGAGGTTGTGGGGAAAGATAAACACTCATCCACTGCTGGTGGGAATGCAAACTCGTACAGCCACTATGGAAAGCAGTATGGACAATCCTTAAAAGACTAAAAATGAGCTTAACACCTGACCCAGCCATACCACTTCTGGGTATATATCCACAAGACTCTTCCTACCACAGAGATACATGTACAGCCATGTTTATTGCAGCTCTCTTCGCAATAGCAAAAAGCTGGAATCAAACCAAGTGCCCCTCAACCAACAAGTGGATAGAGAAAATGTGGTACATAAACACAATGGAGTTCTATGCAGGAGTAAAGAAAGATGACATCATGAAATTTGCAGGTAAATGGATGGAGCTAGAAGATTTTATGTTAAGTGAAGTAACGCAATCCCAGAAAAACAAAAGATGAATGGTATCTCTCATCTGTGGGTGCTAGTACCAAGTATCTAGTTGTAAGGCAAACTTGAGCACAAAGAGCAATGCTTGGGTATTCCCATAGCAGATGTCAAACTGTATTACAGAATCATAATAAAAGCATGGTACTAGAACAAAAAGAGACCCATCGATCAAATGGAACATAATGGAAGACCCAAATATGAGTGCATGAAATTTCAGATATTTGACAGAGGTGCCAAGAACACACAATGGAGGAAAGACAGCATCTTCAACAATTTGATATTTGGCATATCAAATTCCCCATGTGATCAGACTTTTGCCATGAATATTACAAGTGTTATCCTGGTTTTATAAGCAAATGACACAACTCCAGGGATGCTGTTCTTATGAGACACAGGGCAACATCCTTCAGAGGATGCTCTTGTCTTCTAATCACACATTTTCCCACCAAGACCTTGAACATCTGTCTTCCACCTTGTTTCTGTTTCTAAAGACAGGAATATAATATTAATGTTATATTCCTCGTGATCTGAAAACAACTGTGCTCTTACATTGTGAATCCCTAGACAGGTTCTAGAATTAACCTACCATTTATTTTCAGACTTTGGATTTTTGGTATATGATGGTGGGTATATATGCATCTTTTAGAGTAATATAAAATTAAAATGGAAAAATGCAAATCAAAAAATATGATATGGAAATAACATACAGTATGTATGTACTGAAGATGCTAAAACCTACGATATATGTGGCATGTATATGTGCATATTTTGGAGTGATGCATATTGGAAGGAATAAGAACAACAGAAAAGACTGTAACAAAGAACTGACTGAAATGGTGAACTTCTGCTGGAAATGGTAAACTTCTGCATTTTGAGAGAGACTGAGAATTCTGAATTTTGAGAGAGACAGAAAAAGATGAAAAACATGTTTGGCAGAATGCATGAGCTCTGGTGGGGTGGGGGGGCAGGGAGAGGGGCACAGGTCTAGATTTGATTTGTAATGTAATTTTGTATGAAATGCACAGAGCTTCAATAAAACATTGACTTAAAAAGAAAGCTAAAACCTTGGTTAATCTGGGCTAACTGTGTGGCCTTAAGCATCCGAAAGGAAAGTAAAACCAGAAATAATCAGTAAGGCCTGAGAAATTGTACATCAGATAAAAAACTTGAGATCTTAGTAAAAAGACAAAAGAAAAAAGAAAAATGGTTCTCTGTCTAACTCAATAAGGGGAGACAAGACAAATCTTTAAACTTCTAAAATTTTATCCTCTTTTCTAGAAAATGAGATTGAAAGGATTAGAAATAGTCTAAGCATCACCCAGTTCTGGGTGCCTGGCATCAAGCTGTGTTTACTAAGTAACGCTGTGTGCATTCCACCAACCATTCCTTCCTTAGTCTATGAATTTTTTATGAGTAAAAGAAGATGGTTACATAAGTTTATCACAAAGCTACAGTTAGGCACCCTATTGTAGTTGTAATACATAAGATTTTAAGATTATCTTTAGAGATTTTAGAAACCTCTTAATCTAGTCCTACAGTGTTAGAGCAAAACTTGGAAAGCTTTATTCACTGTTACACAGGTAGAATCAGTTAAAATAAGTAATCCTCTCTAGTCATATCCCTCTGATAGCCATGGCTTCCCATGGCCAGGTAGGAATCAATGATACTTGACCTCTTCTTATAAGTGACCTGGTGTCTTGGCCTTAGTATGTGTAGAGTTGTAATGCACTGAAGGATATATTGCAGGTCATGTAGTTACAGTGAAGAAGCCAAATACTCAGATTTGGGAGTAGTTCTGTATGATAGATTGGAGATTGTTCCTTTAGAAGAGATTTCTTGGTCTTATTTTTCATTTGATGTTATTCTCTTTAAGATGGGAAGGGATGGAGCACAACTGAGTACAATGATCTCTCTCTCTCTCTCTCTCTCTCTCTCTCTCTCTCTTTCTCTTTTTATTTATTTATATTTTTTTTAGTCTTTTCGAGACAGGGTCTCCTTGTAGCCCCAGCTGTCCTGGAACTCGCTCTGTAGACCAGGCTGGCCTTGAACTCACAAAGATCTGCCTGCCTCTGCCTCCCAAGTGCTAGGATTAAAGGCGTGCGCCACCACGCCCGGCTCTCTCTCTCTCTCTCTCTCTCTCTCTCTCTCTCTCTCTCTCTCACACACACACACACACATGCACACATTCTGCCTGCATATGGGATCGGATTTGCAATATCAAACTCCCCATCTGATCAGCAAAGGGAAAGGTTAGAAAACTAGATGAGAAGAGCCTGGGACTTAGCTAAGCTATGAGTTTGGCACCAGATGGTTTCACCCGGCTGCATCTCTAGAGACCCCACCTATCTAAGCAGCTCTAGATTCTTCAAGATTATCTCCATGGAAGCTATATAAATAATGGGTGAAAAATCTGTATCTCCAACAGAGAAAACCCCAGGACCCTGAGTCCCCACAGTTCTTCACTCACAGTTCTTCACACTGTCTCTCTCTCTCTCTCTCTCTCTCTCTCTCTCTCTCTCTCTCTCTCTCTTTCTCTCTCTCTCTGTGTGTGAATTCAGTGGATATCTTCAACATGGGATATTATTCTATTTCAATAAAAGCCTAGGATATGTGCTAACACTTTAAAACAGTACAAACCTTAAATATTTTAATGGGCCATAAGAGAGAATCATGGCTTTCAGACAGCTGCAAGACTGTGGAGATGAGGAAGAGAAAGAAGCCTGGTGTTTTTGTTGTGAAAATTTGTGATCTTCCTCCTAGAACTGTGATTTAAGTATTTAAGAAAAAAGAGAAAATCCCAAAATTCCCAGATGAAGCCCTGCAGACTTCACTGGTAAAGGGACTTGATGAGAAGAAAAGGCAGGTTCTCAGAAGACCTTTGAGGGGAGATTCAGTGATGAGTCTATAGTCCAGGGAAGTATGCAGACCCAGACTTACACCTGCAGCTTGTATCCTGTGACTTTGGAGAATGTTCCAGTACAATTTAATGAAATCCTGTTATATGCTAGAAGAATGTCTTGCAAAGCTGATGAAAATCTGATGGGCGTTCTGCATGGGAAGAGTGTAAGGAAGTGAATCAATGTTTTCCACTGTGATTAGCAAGGAATCCACTAAATATTGATACAATTGGTAATTTCCGGCATATGTCAGTAAGTCATTATCTTTCAACATAAATACCTCAGAGTAACATCAGACTATTTTATAAGGAATAAAAACCTTATTCTGAAAGAAGAGATACTTCCCTGTGTAGTACCAGCATTATTTTAATATGTGATTTTGTATCTTGTTAAATCTAAATATAATTTCTCTCTCTCTCTCTCTCTCTCTCTCTCTCTCTCTCTCTCTCTCCCTCTCTCTCTCTCACACACACACACACACACACACACATACACACTTAAGAGGTTTGATTTTAGGAAAAACTATGAATGGATTAATTCTGTTCAGTGTTCTTTATCAACATTCATGTGTTTAGGTCACATTTCCTGATTAACATTTATTTTTCTCAGAGAATACACAAAAATATTAACATTGGGAGAATGTCCTCAAAGTGTTTATAATAGTAACTCCTTTGAAATTATCTCTCTTCCTCAAATATTGATCATAGATATATTTTTCTCTCAGCCTACCAAATTTTTCCATGCTAATGTGTCCTTCATATTTCCTGAAGAGTTGCTGGTCCATGATAATGACCCATCTATTACCTCACAGTCCAAGTGGGTATATGAGTGGGCGCTCTTTGATAAACATGCTCTCATCTCTGTTGACAGCTAATATGGAAACCTAAGTGTGACCCACTGGATGATTATGTTTATCTTCTCCACAGTGAAGCTACTCACATGAAATGCCAATAGGCGAAGATAATAATTTGGACTAATGGAAATGACTTCAGACTCCAAAGCTCTTAGTAATGTTCCCAACTCCTCCTTAGAGCCAGTGTGCCCCTTTTCCAGTTGCTATGAGTCTGGACACAATGGCTCACAGCTATCCCTCTTTTGTGGGATTTTCCCTCAACTACAATCTCATTGCCACAAGACTGCAAAATCCCAGGCCATTACCTCAATGGGACATTGAACCCATTGCCTTAGTGGAACAAATGTTGTTCTGAATTGGGCCCTGAGTTTTTTGTAAGATCCACATGAAATTGAACTGGCTTGCAATTCTATCCCTTGCTCACCTCTGTCCCCTTCCCAGCTGCCTTTCATTTCTCTCCTCATGAAGTTCAATAAATCTCATGTGTCTGAGCCCCTACCTGGAGCTCTGCTTTCAGGAACTCAAACTCAAGGCACCTCAGATAACCTGTAGCCTACACTGTGGGTATTTTCTTCTCCAATGATGATCAATAAAAACAAAGAACAGTGGGGGACGCCTTAGGGAAATTATCAAAAATTCATTCACAAACCCAAGAGATTCATTATAAAAATATTTACACAATGAGAAAAAGTGCCCATACCACAGTCAAGGCAAACATTATCAAATTTCTTAGGTATAAATAAAAATTAATGTTTTATAATATCACAAAACATTATTTGCATCACTATGTAAGAAATAATAAATCAGTACTATTTGATAAATAATAAAGAAATAATGTTGATAAAATGAACCCTTGTTCTTTTGCTGTTTTGAAATATTTTTGCTCATTTCAGTTTGCAAGCTGAAATATAGACTGACCATACATCCTTAAAGACACAGGGGTCTTCTATCTTTTTTTCTCATCCTCGTTAATTTTGTACTATTTTCTTTTTTTTTTTTTTTTTTTTTTTTTTTGGTCTTTTTGAGACAGGGTCTCCCTGTAGCCCCAGCTGTCCTGGAACTCATTCTGTAGACCAGGCTGGCCTTGAACTCACAAAGATCTGCCTGCCTCTGCCTCCCGAGTGCTAGGACTAAAGGCATGCGCCACCACGCCTGGCTAATTTTGTACTATTTTCAATGTTAAATGCATATTTCCTTTGATTGTCACACTATGCCTAGGATACAGAAAATATGAATACTTTTTTTTTCCATTAACAGGATACTCAACTCTCCAAATTCTGTCAACCCAAGTTAAGCTTCAGAATCATCGAGGGAAGTTTTTTAAAAGAGAACAGTGAAGACCCCACCCCAAACTGCTCTAACCCAAGGCTTGAGGGTAGAAAGGCCCTGGGCAGTCACGAGCTTCTGAATATTGCTAATGTGTCCCCAAGTTGAGGAACAGCAGATTAAGGAGTTTGGCCAAGTCTCTCCAGCTGCTAAATCCCAGAGTCACGTTGGAGCAGACTTTCTTCCACAGAAGTTCAAAATTTTAACTGCCCTGAACTCTGTTTTCTAGTGGAAGGCAAATAATATGGAGAAAAAAAAAATGTGAACCTGTCCAAGGAGCTCTGGCTTTGAATGAGTTGTCATGAAACCAATTTGGATGGGTGAACCATTTAAGGAAACGTAATAAAAATTTCTTTTTCAAGCATAAGTGAGTTTAGACCTGAAAAACAACTTGACAGACAAAGGATAAACAGAGTCTGTTCTCCAAGTGTATGACATCAAAGTAGCTCAATTTATTTACCTAAAATATATGCCCATCTTCACAAGTATTGAGAATAACATTAAATGTTCAGAAGACAGAAAAAAAGAAAAGAATGCTTAGTAATTGGCAAAGGCTTGCCACTTGTGGGATCAACAATTAACTGGTTGACATTCTTTCTTCTGATACAATCTTTTCTTAATATGTCTTTATCAACCTTCACTTAGAAAGAAATTTTCCTTGATCATTTTGAGTTCCGTGGTGGGAAATTCAGTGT
Organism: Rhizomys pruinosus; assembly: GCA_009823505.1. NCBI lineage: Eukaryota > Metazoa > Chordata > Mammalia > Rodentia > Spalacidae > Rhizomys > Rhizomys pruinosus. The sequence goes on from VZQC01012184.1 coordinate 878,078, forward strand.
GAACATGATGCTGTCAGAACTCCTGTGGAGTGGGTATGGTGTTCCAGCAATAGGAATGTACAGGCTGGTTAGAGGAAGAGACTAAGGGAGAATCACCTTGAACTCTGGGGCCCCAAGAGGACATTGTACTTTTAGCATCCTGTCTTCTTCCAGTAGCCTGGTTCCCTGTAAGTAGGAATCCAGTTCTGAACTTATACCTGGTTAAAGGGAATACTTGAGTCACAAGCCAATACTTCCTAGTCTTCAGTTCTCTTTGGGACCAGAGATGCTTGAACTTTTTGTTCTGTGAATTCATTAGTGTGCTGTGAAGGCCATGAACACCACCATTTCAATTCTTTTAGAACTGTAAGGTTATATGGGAAATCATCTACATTGCAAAACAGGATTAACTCAATATTCTGACTGTAAAATTCCCCTATGAAATCTAACCATGGTGTTCAGCTCACTGGAAACCATCACAATCCAAACATCTTGCTTAGGTTTATGGGTCTCTGGGCTCATAATGTGAACTCTCTATAACCTCAAAAAAGGATGACAACCCCACTGTTGGCTCAAATGCTTTCCATTCCCAACTTCCCTGTTTTGCCATCATTTCTCATGCAGGTTTCAAGCCTATCCCTGGAGCTGAAGGTCCTGTGACTTATGATGCAGCTGACCCTCTGGAGGCAGGACTGGATTATGCGATGATTCCGTCCCAGTGATGATCAAGCCAGAGACTTATTTATTTCAAAGGTGTTGTCTGTATGAAAGATCCTTTAAAGGAAGCCCAGTGTGACTATTAGATAAAAAGCATTACAACCTAGGCAGAAATTAACACTCTATGGTTCCTTCCTTTCCCTACTGCATATGAAAATTATTGTTTCAGAGACTGTCAAAGATTCTCACATGTGTCTTAAGCAGGAGGGCAAACACTGACTGTTCTATCAACTGTGAGACCCCCCCCATCATTTGCTTATTTGAACTCAAAGATTATGTCAGACTATGTAGTTTTCTTTCTTATTTTGCACCACCCCAACCAGTCTCAAAAAGGGTTGCAACATATTTTAGTCATTTTTAAGAGTAGCAAGATAGAAAGTGAATTATAAAACTTTTTGTGTACAGTGTATGAGTTTATTACTTGAAGTGCACCTGTCATGCTAATAACTCTTAAGCACATTTACTCAATTATTAGTTCTCAAAATACTGATTGTGCAAATTCTTCCTGTTAAGAGCCAACTAAACCCTGACCTTTGAAAAGAGAAAATTCAAATCTGTAAAACATTTAAGGAAGAAACCCTTCAAATTTTTTATATGGCTGCACACACTTGCAATCACAGCATAGCAGGCTGAAGCAGAAGCACTGCCTGAGTTTAAGCCCAGACTAGGTCATGTGGAGAGTCCTAGAAAAGTCTGTGCTCCAGTGTGAGTCCCTATCTCAAAAACAGTAAAGAAATTTTATTTAATAAACTTTGGCTTCTTGGAGGAGCAGAATCTACCATGCAGGTGCCACTGGTCAAACTTTTTAAAAAGTGCTTTTTACTAGATTCACAAAATAGCAGATTTACAAAGGGTTCTTTTATACCTCCTTGATATTGGCCAACTCCTCCTCTTACCCATGCCTCTCTCATAGCCTCTTGCCCCTGTGCCCACTTAAACCTTTCTACCCCCAGTGTTGCCTGCCTCTGCACTTTCTTATCTTATATGTTCTGCTGCCCTCCTTCCCTTGAGGCCTCTTTTTCTCCCTTCCCATCACAGCCAGCAACTTTGCAATAACTATGTCTCTAGCTTGATCACTGCTGGATATAAACTATAGCATGATCCAGTACTGCCTCTGTGGAGCCTTTTGTATCACAAGTCAGATGACTCTTTCTACTTATTCTGACCTTCATGGGCACTCCAATTTATTTATTTTTAAAATTTTTTAAATTTTATATTATTCCAAAATATGCATATATACACTCTACACATAAATCAAATCTACAAATTCTGAAAATAAACTATAGGTTGATTCCTAAACACATTTAGAGATTGACATTTTTTAATTTTTTTATTATTATTTTCTTATGCGTATGAATGTACTGTCTGCATGTAGGTTGGTGCACCCATGTCATGCAATGCCACGGAGCTCAGAAGAGGGTGTCAGATCCTGCCAGCTCCTCTGGCAGGTGAGATGGAGGGGAGAGTCGGGCCAGCCTATCTCTCCTCCGGGGCTGAGTAGGATGGCGAGTGTCGATGACCTGAAAAGAACTACATGGGGGTCGGGAGTCTCAACAAAGCAAGGACTCACTTTATTGCATCAGGCAGCCACTTATATTTGCTTGGCAGGAGGGGTGGAGGAAAGAAGGAGGGAGAGGAGATATGTAGAGGGAGATAGCTTTGGGCCAATAGTAATTCACCACATCAGTTTTATCCGGGTAGAGGTGCTTTTAGGTTGGGCTATGCTGAGTCACTCCTATGCAGAAGTGACCAGCCAAAGACAGGTCATCAAACTCCAGTCAGGCTCAGGGGATTCCAGTAGGCTGCATTCTCTTCCACACCATGAGTATGGAGAGCTCACAGGGCCCAACAAGATCCCCTGGAACTGGAGTTAAAGATGGTTCTTAGCCGCTATGTGGGTGCTGGGAATCGAACCTGGGTCCTCTGCAAGAGCAGTCAGTGCTCTTAACTGCTGAGCCATCTCTCCAGCCCTGAGATTCACAATTTAACAGGAAATTTGCATGCAGGTATAAAGAAGTGTAACTTTACATTCCTTTTTTTTTTTTTTTTTAGAATATGACTACATATCTTCCACCCATATATGGTAATTACAATGTGAGAATATAAGTGGTAGGACAATTCTAGGGCCCTAGAGTTCCACACATTTCTAGATATACAATTCTAGAGTTCCATATACTTACCAGCAAAACTCATTATGTCATCTTTCTTTACTGCTGCATAGAACTCCATTGTGTAGATGTACCACATTTTTGTTATCAGTTGAGGGGCATTTTGGTTTGGTTCCAGCTCTTTGCTATTGTGAAGAGAGCTGCAATAAACATAGCTGTGCATGTATCTTTGCAGTAGGATGTGTCTCGTGGGTATATACCCAGGAGTGGTATGGCTGGGTCAGGTGGCAGGCTCATTTTGAGTCTTTTAAGGGTTCTCCACACTGCTTTCCACAGTGGTTGTACCAGTTTACATTCCCACCAGCAGTGGATGGGAATGTAAACTGGTACAACCACTGGTACAACCACTTTCCCCACACCCTATCCATCATTTGGTGTCTTTTGTTTTTTTGATCTTGGCTAGTCTTTTTGTTTGTTTTTTTGTTTTTGGCTAGTCTTATTGGAGTGAGATGATTCCTTAATGTGGTTTTAATTTGCATTTCTTTAATTATTAATATTATTAATGATGTTGAACACTTTTTAAGATGTTTCTCAGCCATCTTTACTTCCTTACTCTGTTCAGCTCTTTACTCCATCTTTTGAGTAAGTCATTTGTTTTCTTACTTCTTTGTTTTTTAAGTATCTTATAAATTCTGGATGTTAACAATTTGTTTGATGTATCAGTGGTGAAGGTTTTCTCCGACTCTGTGGGTTTTCTCTTCACTTCCTTGATTGTTTCTTTTTTTTATTTATTTAATTTTTATTGATGGTTTGTGCATTTTATACATCATTTTCCAATTCAGATCAGGCATATTTCCCTTTCCCTTCCCCCCCACCCCCACCCCATCCCAGATCATGTATTCTGCCATAACTGTCCTGCATCTTTCAGGTTTTTTTTTTCCATTTTTTAGCTATAAGTGATAATCCATGAGTATAAGCATCCTTCGTGCAAAACCAATCTATAGACTGTTGTGCCCAAACCCCCACAGTCCCACCATTCAGTGGAGGTTGACAGGTTGTTTGTTCAATCAAGTTGATCAAATGAGTGTCCAGACTACATCGCTGTAGTTTCACCGTTCACCCCAATCGCAGCCTTTACATTCTACCACGCCCCCTCTTCCGCAGATTGTTCCCTAGGCTTAGAAAAGGGGCACAGGTGGATGAGAAGTAAAACTGTCCTCTCTCTCTGGAGCTGTTGACTTGGATTCTGGTCAATTCTGGCTGTTTCCTTTCATGGGCTGACAGTTTGTTCAGGAGTAACCTTTCGATCCTACTAATGAAGCACAAGCAATTAGATATATAGGTATTTAAGCAGCACTAATAGTTATGGTAGGTTACTTTGGCATAGACACATATGTTTGGATGATATGTTAATTCATGAATTACATTTTTACCCCCTGATAAATATAACAGGGTCTTGCTGTGGCATATGACATCTCCTAACCTGTAGAGGATGTAGGCTTGTGGCATCAGCCATGGGTTATTCCTCCAAGGAGAGAGCCAACAGCCAATTAGATTTGGGATATACAGGCACATGGCTGCCTCTGCTGCACAGTATTTCCAGGCAGGTGAAGTGTAGCTGGTGCTGATGGTGGAGTCTTGCTTGACTCAGGGAGACCCGTATTTGCTTTATTGGTTTAGTGGCCTTTGGGAACACTCTCCTTGATTGTTTCTTTAGCTGTACAAAAGCTTTTGAGTTTGATGAGGTCCCACTTGTCAGCTGTTATCCTTATTTCCTGTGCAGCTGCTGTTTGATTTAGAAAGTATTTTCCTACATCTATGTCTTGTAGGTTGCTGCCAACTTTTTCTTCTATCACCTTCAGGGTTTCAGGTTTTAGGCTGAGATCTTTGATCTACTTGGAGTTTATTTTTGTACAGGGCAAGAGGTAGAGGTTTAATTTTGTTCTTCTACAAATGGTGATCCAGTTTGGGCACTCCGATTTAAACACACTGGTCTAAGAATTTGAATATGGTTCTGCACATAAGAGAAAATGTGCCGTCTATTTGGGCCTCACGGTACATCACTCGGTATAATTTTTACAGTTATATCTATTTTCTTGGAAATTTCATAACTTCTTTTGATAATTGAGTAAATTTTCATTGTGTATATTACCACAATTCATTTATCCATTCATGAATTGATAACCAGCTAGGCTGGTTCCATTCCCTAGCTATTGTGAATACAGTGGCAATGAACATGGATATATAAGTATCTCTATAGTAGGATATAGAAACTTTTGAGTATATCCTTGTATTAGTCACTTTTCAATTGGTGTAATAAAACCACAATGAGCAAGGGAACTTATAAAAGGAAGAGTTTGTTTGAACTTACAATTGACAAATCCAGGGAATTAAGAGTCCATTGTGGTGGGAGGCATGGTGGCAGGGGCTGTAGCAGAAAGCCAAAGCTCACATCTTGCAATGAGCACAGGAAGCAGAGAGAGAGAGAGCAACTGGAGACTGGCAAGGCTTTTGTACTCTCTAAGCCCACTCCTAGTGGCATACTTCCTCCAGCATGGCCAGACCTTCTAAGATCTCCCAAATCAGCACTACCAACTGGGGACAAAATGTCTGAATATTTGAAGTCTATGGGGGACATTCTCATTCAAACCACCAAATTCCACTCCCTGGCCCCCATAGGCTCATGACCATATAAAATGCAAAATGTCTTTAGTCTAACCTTAAAAGTCCCCATAGTCTTTACCAGTTTCAATACTATTCAAAAGTCTGTAGTCCAAAGTCTCTTCTGAGACCTAGGTCAATCTCTTAACTATAAACTCCTGTAAAATCAAAAGACAAATTACATACTCCCAGCATACAGTGGAACCAAATATGCATTCCCTTTCCAAAAGGGAGGAATAGAGGCATAGGGAGGAAATATAGGACAAAAACAAGACCAAAAACCAGCAGGGCAAACATCAAGTCTAGTAGCTCCATGTGAGACTTCTGGGACTTTACTTCCAAAGGGCTTAGATGGCTCAGCTCTTCCAGCTTTGCCTGCAACATACATCTCTTTCTTAGGCTGGTACCACTCCGTGTATGCAGTTCTCCTTGGCAAATATCTCACAGCTCTGGCATCTTGAATGCCTTCTTGGGGTCTCTGCTGCCAACCAGGCTTCACCTTCACAGCTTCATGCAACCATGTATCAGGACCTTCTTTATGCAGGGATGCCCCTGCTGCACTCTGCCTGGCCTCAGCAGCTCTCTGAAACCAAGGAGGAAGAACTGATGACTCCTTCACTCCTGCATCCTTCATGCCTCTAAAGCCAGAACCACATGAATGAAACTCCTAAATTTGACTGCAAGTTTAGGATGGACCCTGGCCCACTTCAACCACATTCATAGCTTTTCTCTGCCCTGGACTTGTTGGAGTAGAAAACCCCTTCAGTATTTTCCTTTCAAAAGTTGGAGGCTTAGCTGGGTGTGGTCTTGCCCTGAAGGTACTGTTTCTGTTGTTTACTTGTAAATCTCGAGGCCTCTCCTTAATCACTTTAATCTCACTCTTTCCATTGTTTACTTGTAAATATCTAGGCCTCTCCTTAATCACTTTAATCTCCTTATCAAAGGGATCCTCTCATTCACATGCCTTGGCTCCAACATTAATCTTCCTAGTGCACTTTTCTGAGCCAAACTGTACATTCAGCATTTCTCTCTGCCCCATTTGCTCTTTTTCACTGTAGATCTGTGTAATATTCGCCATTAATAGCCATGCCACCATTTCTACATTAGGCTGTCTTGAAATATCCCCCACTAAAGAAATTAATCCATTGCTTCTCAGCAGCCTCAGGCAAGCATTTGGGCTGTGGGCAAACTCCAGCCAGACTCTTTGCCAAAATATCCCAGTTGCTGCTTAAGTCCTTATTTTCCTCTGGAAATACATTTTTCTCTGCACTGCTTTCTTCCAAGCTTCTACTAGAATGGCCCATTAAGTTCTGCTTATGGCAGTCAACAGCTTTTCTAGCCAAAAGTTCCAAAGTCTTCCACATTTCTCCAAAAACCCACATGATCAGGTTCTTCACAGCCAACAGCCCACTCTCTGGTACCAAAAACTGTATTAGTCACTTTTCTGTTGCTGTGATAAAACCACCATGACCAAGGGAACCTATAAAAGGAAGAGTTTATTTGAGCTTACAATTGATGATTCCAGGGAATTAAGAGTCCATTGTGGTGGGAGGCATGGTGGCAGGGGCTGTAGCAGAAAGACGAAGCTCACATCTTGCAATGAGCACAGGAAGCAGAGAGAGATCAACTGGAGGCTGGTAAGACTTGTACTCTCTAAGCCCACTCCCAGTGACATACTTCCTCCAGCATGGCCAGACCTTCTAAGTCCACCCCCCCAAAACAGTGCCACCAACTGGGGACAACTGGGGACAAAATGTCTGGATACTTGAAGCCTATAGGGGACATTCTCACTCAAACCACCACAATGCCCAACATTGGTATAGCTGAGGGTCATGGGCAGATCTATTTTTAGCTTTATTTGAAATTCCCAAATATTTTCACAGTGGCTTCACTAATTTACACTCCCATCAACAATGACTAAATGTTCCCTTATCCCCACAATCTTGTCAACATTTCTTGTGATGTGTTTTTTGGTAATATGGAGTTGAATGGAATCTCAAAGCAGTTATACTTTCCATTCACTAAAGGCTAAGGTTGTTGAACCCTTTAAAAATATTTAACAGTTATCTGTATATCTTTTGGGGGGTCGAACTTTTCATTCAGACCCCAGCCAATTTTTTGGTTGGGTTGTTTTCTTGAAACTATTTTTAGTTCTTTGTATATTCTAGATATTAATCTCTATCAAATGTATACTTAACAAAGATTTCTCTCATTCTGTAGGCTATCTCTTCACTTGATTAACAGTATTTTGCTATGCAGAATCTAGTTAGTTAGTTAGTTAGTTAGTTAGTTAGTTAGTTAGTTAGTTTTGTCTTTTCAAGACAGGGTCCCTCTGTAGCTCCATCTGTTCTGGAACTCACTATATAGCCCAAGCTGGCCTTGAACTCACAGAGATCCACCTACCTCTGCCTCCTGAGTGCTGGGATTAAAGGCACATGCCACCCCAACAGCTATGCAGAATCTTTTTTAATTCATGAGGTTGCATTTGTGAATTGTTGTCCTAAATCTCAGCACTCAGTATGAGAAATGAGTTACTGGTCAGGGGTCAGACTCATAAAACATACAGAATTTTGTCAATGCTCTTGGTTGCCTGTTATAACAAGAAATACCATATTACTGAAGATACAACATACTTGGGTTGTTAAGATACTGAGACATCAAACTGGATCTGTACTAGATATTTTCTCTCTGTTGGCTAGCTTTCATAGTACTCTGCGGTGCTGTGTGAGTGCTGAAGGAGAAAAATACCAATGGTCCTACAACCAGCTGAAGCTGCATTGCTGCTTATATTTTCTGTTTTCAATCTTTAATCAAAGTCAGATGAGCCATTACTTAGAGTGACTTAATTTAAAGATTTTTTTTTTTGCTAAACCCATGATATGAAATCTATATATATTCAGTAGAAAACTTCCAAGTCTGAATTTTTCTTAGACTAATGGCAGATGGTTATACAATTTCCCTCACAGTCCTGGGCAGAGAAAGCCGGCTGCAGTTCCCACTGGTTACATGATCATAAGGGTTAAAAATGGATGCTTCATAGTGGATGGTGCTTCTATTCCCATGTTTGATGTTTGGCAGATTAAGTGCAACAAATGCATTTTTGAGTTAGGATATTATACCTTTCAACAGGTGTATAGGGGTGCAACCTCATTTTAAGTTGAGGGAGATATCAAGGAGAAGTTATTATAACCTTCCTATTTGTTGGGTTAAGAAAAGTGGGTATTGGGGCTGGAGAGATGGCTCAGCAGTAAGAGCAGTGACTGCTCCTGCAGAGGAACAGTGTTCGATTTCCAGCACCCACGTGGCAACTAACAACCATCCCTAACTGCAGTTCCAGGGGATGCAATGTCCTCTTCTGACCTCCATGGGCAATAAACTCATACATATAAAAATAATAAATAAATATTTTTAAAAAATGAAAAGGTGGGCATTATGTGAAAATTATATTATTAATGTTTAGACTTTGAAAAAAGTCTTGGAATGACAAATTACATACAAATACAAGGAGTATTTTAGACTTTGATTTTTGCCATATGTTCAGAAATATCCTAATTTCAAGTTTACATTTTTTATAATTACAGAGCTAAGAATAGATTTGACCTCTGGAATTCTTGTGTAATATGTTTTAAATTATAAAATACACTACCATCATCCAGGAAGTGTTTACATTCTACTGTCTGCGTTGGGCTTGTTACATACATTATTTCTCAGTGCCTTAAAATACAGGCACAATTCATCTAATTTTGTGCATCAGAACACAAAGTTACATAGAGTTTAGATAAGTTGGCCAAGGTTCCCAGTGGGAAAGTGGGGATTTGACAGCAGATCTGACTGATTCTAAACTCTTTTCTATTCATCATCTCTCTTAATCCTCTTAGCAATTCTTTAAAGCCCACAGCTGGTCTTTGCCTCTTATAATGGAATGTAGAAGTAAAGATCAAAAAGTTTAAGTGGTTTACCAAGGAAACACAATTAGAGACATTAAGGGAAAGTTTCTGATTTTAAACCTCTATGCTCTTTGAATGGAACTGCCTTGAATTAAACTTACAGGCCATTTAAAAATCACCCCGCCCCACTAGTTTCATTGTGACCACTGATTTCATACATGTTCCTACCACTGCTATTTGCCCCTCCACCAGAGGCTCAAGCTATTGGGACAATGGGATCTTAGACTACAACCAAAATTAACCTCTCTATTCATAACTAGTTTTTGTCAGATATTTCATTGGAGCAGGGCAAAGCTGACTAATGCAATTATCATAGTAATAACATGGATTTAACAGTTTTCTAGGTGCATTTTGCCTAAAAGAGTTCTGTTACTACATCTATAAGTAGGTGGTATTACTTTTTCCATTTTGCTGATGGAAAGAAATGAGCAGAGATTATGAAACTTGTCCTTGGTTTCGCTGTTGGCCAGAAACAGAATGAAATTTCAAGCAGCTACCAAACCTGGTAACCAATACCCCACTGTGTCTCCTTGAGTTAATCCTGTTTATTTAGAAGGAAAATAAAAACTTAGCAAAATTCTAGGAACTCTTCCTGAAGGATTCCCTTCTGGCAGAGACTTAACATATATATCTATTTTCTTTTCTGCTAGTTCTTATATTAGAGAGTCAGGTTGATTTATTTGGAAAATTCTTCTTTAGGATGTCAAAAAACTGACATAAATATTTATGAGTTTGTGCACATTTAACTCTCCCTTTCTTTTTTTATGCTGCAACATAACTAAAATTAAACTGCATTTTTCTTTGCTGTTGTCAAATTATGACTGCCAAGAATGGCATCCCCCATTTGTTATAAAAGAGGGTCTAGGCCAACAATTTTGAGGCTATGGATTCTGACAGCTTTAGAAAGTAAATATTAATAATTACCCAAGAAGTTCTCAATAAGTAACATGATGGAATAATTTCAATCTTATAATGCAGAAGTTTAGAGAGTCTAAAAACTGAAGAAAACTATAGCCTGGCATTTTCAAGCTCCACCTCCCATTTTTCAAAGACATGGCCTTAAAAGACATCTCAAAATTAGTTTTCCTGTTGGGTGTTGCTTTGCCCTGGATTCATGGCTTTTCCATCTTCCTGAAATTGAGCCACACTCAAGATCAAGATCCTTGGTAACTGAAGAGGTTTTTGGGGGAACTATAGGGAAAACTGAGGCAGCCTTTACATGACTTGTCTAATCAGTGGAGCTACATGGTGTTCTTTCTTTCTCTGCTAATTTGCTCAACAGTCATTGGCATTCTCTTGAACCTCAAGGCGTCTCAGATCTAGATAAGCAACACTGCTTTGAGTTTTGCCTGTTTCCCTCAAAACCATTTTCACCTTAGAAGAAAGACTGGGTTTAAATAAAACAAACTTCACCCTAACATATGAACACATTTTGCTGTGTGTTTTTGAACTTGGAAAATGGTATCTTAGAGAATCGGAGTGCACATTCCTCATACTTCAGTGCATAAGAACTGTAGCAAATGTTAGTTTGAGGTTAAAGTAAACATTATCAGGTACTAGAAGACTGTACCAAGTCACAGTCTGACCTCACCAACAATTAGAGCTCTGTTAACTGTCTGAGAAAGATAATTTTAACATATATTTTGTATTAAGTTTGTGTGTATCTCATACAATAAATATTAGCCATAGTTAGACACCCTCACCATCCTTACCACCCATACCTCCCCACCACTGGATCTCATGCATTCATTCATATCCGTTAAAGACTATTGAGTCGCCAGGAGTGGTGGCTCATGGCTTTAATCCCAGCACTTGGGAGGCAGAAGCTGGAGGATCTCTGTGAAGTCAAAGCTAGCCTGGTCTACAGAGTGAGTTCCAGGCCACCTGGGGCTACAGGGAGACCCTATCTCAAAAAGACCAAAAAAATAAATTAAAAAAAAAAAAAAAAAAAAAAAACAAAAACTATTGAGTCAAGCATTGGTACCCACATGTCCCTCAGTGCAAGTTCATCCACTGGAGTCTAGTCAGCCTATCTAGAGTCTCTCCCTTAAAGAAAAATCAACTCTCATCCAGCAGTAATCAGCTGCCAATAGTCACCCAGCTAAGGTCGGGTCCTGCTGTGCATTTCTCCAGTTTTAATCACCTGTTTATTTAAGAGTTAACCATGAGTAACACTAGGTTCCAAATATTTTACAGGTTTTATCTCATTTATTCTTCCCAATAAACTCATGAGGCAGACACTATTGCTTTCAGAATAATTTCATATTACCACAGGAAAATTGAAAAAGGATGAAGAAGAATCTTGCCTAGTTACATACTATGAACTGCAACAGACATTCTCTGCAACTTCAAAGAAGAGTTGTTTGTTTGTTTGTTTAGTGATGGCAGCTAATTCTACATTTAGTTCATCTTCAGCATAACCAGGCCTCCAGAGCAGGTGATACAACATTCAAAATAAACATTTTAACTTTGAAGCAATTTAGCTGCAGTATGTGTGTATATTTTATATGTGTGAGTGCACATATGGGGAGTGCGTGTGCATGTGTCTGCATAAGGAGGACACGAGTCATCCTACATTTTTGGCCATCCAGGCACTGCCCATCTTATTTTTGGAACAGGGTCTCTCGCTGACCTGGGGCCAACTCCTCGAGGGTAGACTGGTTGGTCAATGAGTCCCAGGAGTCCACCTGTTTCTGCCTTCCTAGGGACAGGATTTAGTACATACCGCAAAGTTTTTTTGTTGTTTTTTGTTTTTCTGTCTTTTTGAGACAGGGTCTCCTGATAGCCCCAGCCAGCCTTGAACTCACAGAGATCCGCCAGCCTCTGGCTCCGGAGTGCTAGGATTAAAGGCTTGCGCCACCACTCCCAGCTTAAAGACGGTTCTTAGCCACCATGTGGGTGCTGGGAATTGAACCTGGGTCCTCTGCTAGAGTAGTCAGTGCTCTTAACCACTGAGCCATCTCCCCAGCCCCCCAAGTTGGTTTTTAAAATATAGGTTCTGGGGGCTGGAGAGATGGCCTAGCGGTTAAGAGCACCAACCGCTCTCACAGAGGACCCAGGTTCAATCCCCAGCACCCACATGGCGGCCGAGAAACGTCCGGAACTCCAATTCAGGAGAACTCCAGTTCCAGGGGAATCCGTCACCTTCTTCTGACCTCCGAGGCATTGCATGACACAGGTGCACAAACCTGCATGCAGACAGTACATTCATACACATACATAAATAAATAAAATTTAAAATAAAATAAAATAAAATATAGGTTCTGAGAATCAAACTTGGGCTCTTATGTTTGCAAGGGAAGCATTTCACCAAAAAAGCCATGCCCGAGCTCAATTTAGTCACCTTAAAACATTGAATGTTATTTACATTTTAGTGAAATTAGAAAAAAATGGGGCTGGAGAGATAGCTCAAAAGACCTGGATTCAAATTACAGCACCACCATGTGGGTGCTGTAAACCAAATTTACATAAATCAAGTTCCAGGCAATCTAACACCGTCTTCTGTCTCCATGGGCCCTGCATGACATAAGTGCACTTATATACATGCAGGCATAACACTCATACACATTAAAAGAAAATAAAGTAGAAAAGCAAAAACCCTTCTTGTGTCATTTGTTCCAAACAGACCCTGTAAAATAAGCTCAAAGCACTGGGCAAAGGATCTTCCATTGAGATTCTGTGAACTGGAATGTTCCTTCCACTTTATAATGGAAAATTCGTAGAAACCATTGTTATTCCTATCACAAATCATAAAAACTCCAGAAGTCCCCAGAAACATAAGCCATAGCTTCACTCCTAAGACCATCTTCATGTCCCTCCTTGCTTAAAACTTGGAACTAAACTTCCATATTCCATCAAATTCAACCATACTCTGTATGGTTTTTGTTTGACTCTTAGTTTGAAGTGTTGGAGAGAATAGGATGGTATTTGACTTGAACTATGGCTCATGGCTTACCAAAGCCAGTATAGCCTGGCTGGAAATAGCCTTCATGTTTGTGAACTTACTTCATAAAGGCTCAGAAATTACACCCTTTGCTTTAAGTTGCCTCGGGGCACAGATAGATATAAAACATCATTAATTAAAATAGTAATCTCCTTAGATCATAACCAAAGAGCTGATGGTTATACTGCATGTAAAATATATCATTTTCTTTAAGCTAAGAAGTTAAATTCTCAAAGCTAGGTTCAACTGCTCAAGAAGTAAGATTTTTAAAATTTTTACTCTAACTCTTCCCAAAGAAAATTTTGGAGGGGTTATCTTGATTATGCTCTGTTAGAACAGAGAGACATATTTGTGTATTTCCCTGATGTCAGAATTTATTTAATAACAAAAATATTCACAAGTATGTCCTTTTCCTTGCTTGTAATTGAATAAGTAATCTGATTCCACTTGATAATGTGGCCATTGGTCATCACGGTTTCTTTTATTCCCATCGTAACTGTTTTTATGACTCCCACATCACACGCTACAATTCATTTATGTGCATACAGGTTAAACAAAAAACATTGAAAGGGTTGAAGAGGCTGCTGGATTCCCAGAGACCTGATGGAAGGCTGGGGCAGAGGCACTCTGGGTGTGCCATAGCTTGTTCTGGAGTGTTCTGTTAGTAGGCAGACCTGATTTTTCTCATATGGTTTTGACATTCCCATTTGTCCATATGTCCTTGACTTGGTTGCATAAGCCCATAGGTGGTAATGTTTTATTTGCATTAATAAATGTCTTATCTGTGTGTGTCTCATTGTCCATGCTGGACAGGGCTGGCTGTTTATTTTCATAAACGAGTTGGGCTCATTTCTCCTTCAATCACTGCACTCAAAATGAAATATGCTGTTTTGTAAAAAGGACTCACTTGGGGCAAGACAGAGGCTGAAAGCCATGATTTTAAACAACATGGAGTAACAAAGGACAGGGGATGGCCTGATCTCCACAAGGAGGCCTAGCAAGGTCCAGAGAAATCACACGTTATATTCTCAGCAGCCATTCTATCCTGGAATCTGTACAGACAAGGTTCTACAGACTAGAGACAGTTTTCTGAATTTGAAGCTGCTAATCTCTGAACAGCTGATCCCTATGGATGTTATGCAAAAATATATCCATTTAATATGTATTATGTAATATATAGTACATATATAAATAATACATCAGCCTGAGACTTGCTGGAGGAGTTACATGTAGACACTTGGGAGCTCCCCACATTTGTATGTTGTACAGAACTGGAGAAGATGACCTGCTGAGACTGAGGGAGGAAAGAGCCTAGAAATGGGCTGAGGGGAGGGCAGAGGAGCCGACAGAGGAGACGGCCTGGCCAGCAGCCAGCCAAAATAATAATAATAATAAATTACCATAATGGAGGTTTGGATGGTGTCTATTCGTTTAAATAAACTCCAGAAACAACTCTTCGTATTCTCTGAAATGACTTATTTTCAAAATGATGGGACGAGTATAACAGCATCTTTTCAGAATAATTTGCAGTTTGACTGACTGTAACTATTCTTCAAATCTGTTTGAATGCATCAATGACCATGCTGATATTCACAGCAGGCAAAAGCCCTGGAAAGTTCAAGAAATAGCTTCTATTTATGCTCCAGATAAACACACTAATCAACTAATTTATTTTCCTCTTAGACTAGTCCCAGAACACAGCAGAATTAATGTTAATTATGGACATTTCTTCTATTGAACGAATAAGCTGGACTCTTATTGGCTCTGTTTTTCACACCAGAGAATCAAATTCAGACATTGCTTCCATCTGATATTAATAATGAACAATTAGCAGTTAGTTCTTTGAATCAAACCACATACAGAAAAATAAAAAACTAAATTTTAAATGCCTATCATTTCACTGTATTGTAACTTATTATTCCACACTGAAATATGTACTCCAAAACTGTAGTGTTTATTTTATTTTCTCCTTTTATAAACACATTTTGAGCCAGAGTCTTACTCTATAGAGCTATGGCTCAGGTTTGCTTTGAGCTGATGGCAACTCTCTGGCCTCAGCTTCACAAGTACTAGGATTACAGGCATGAGCCACCATTATGCCTGGCTTTGGTCTCCTTTTGTATAGTGGGGGTGGAGAGCCGTATACGGGCTCCGAAATATCTGAGGCACTCTGCACACCCTTGTTTTGTTTTAAAGCAGACTAGACATTTATTTTCTTGGGCACTTCCTCTTCTCTTTTTTGCTCCCTCTGGCATTTAATGGCTCACAAATGGTCACTCTCTAAAATTGAGGTTAGACCCTATTGATGAAGACAGCATTTACCTGACACGTGAGGAGACGGAGCCGAGCTGAACTGGAACTTCATTCTTTCTAGCTCTCATAGTACCCGGAGATGCAACGACTGCACCAGAGGAGAAATGTGATCATCCATCTCACCTAGCTGTTATCGTCCGCTTTAGAGTCTGAGGCTCTCTTGATCCTTTCTCCTCCTTTTAATACCCCTTGCTGCTACCGTTTTTCAACATATCTTATTTAATTGATGTATGTATGTAATTTATAAGCAATAAAGTTCTCAAGCACTGACTAGATATTGGGCTATAAATAGATATAAATACCTGTGAGGCTTCAAATCCTTCACCTCATGTAAGTCCCTCATATACTACCCCGCTAACTTCTCCCTGGGATAACCACTGTTCAGATTTTTCTCCCTGTAATTAGCTTTGTCTGTCCTAGAACTTCAAACAAAGGAAGCCACATAGCACTGGTATCTATTTGTCTGATTGCTTTCATGTGGAAAAACAGGTTGAGCTTTATGTCCGACCAGAATTAGGAATTTGTTCCTTTGTATCACTAAATACTGATTCATTGTGTGTAAAAACTAGTTTGTTTATCCATTCTCTTGCTAATTGACAGTTTGATTGTTTTCAGTTTGGATCTACAGTAAATAAAGCTGCTATTAGCATTTTTATACCAGCCTTTTGGAGTCCATGTGTTTTTACTTTTCTTGTTTAAGCAACTTGCAGTGAAATTGCCCAGACTTGATTTCATTTTAAACCTTCCTCCTTTCATACATACGTTAGAGAAAGAATCTCCTAAATGCTATACCTATTTATTTCTCTTCTCTTACCCTGTGGTAGACAGAGTAATATTTACCAAAATAGTTCTACATCTTGATCTCCAGAACTCAAAAATGTGTTGCCTAACAAAGCAAAAGGGACTTTGAAGCTTTGTTTAAATTAAGGGCCTTGATAAAGGATCTTTTCTTGGATTATTCAGATAGACCAAAATATCACAAAGCCAAGACATGGGGATTAGAAGGAGAGAGAGGAAGAGAAATTCGAAGTTACTCTGCTGCATTTGAAGATGGAGAAAGGACACTGAGCCAAGAACTGAAGGGATGGGAGTCAAGGGAGGCAGCGGAAGGTTGGAAGCTAGACCAGGCCAGAAGCCAGTCCTTTCCCAAAGCCCCAGAAGTAATACAATTCCCACCCTAGGTTCAGTGCTCCTGTCCTCTAATAACTTGTAATAGTATGACAGGAAGCTGGTTCACACTATCAAGCCCTTTCAATTCATTCTTTCTGAAATCCAAAGGACCATTTTATCTCAGAACGAGACTGTCTGATTACCTTGCTTAAATCATTCATCCAGAACTAAATCAAAGCTCTGATTTTACATAAAGCCCCTCATCTCACCTGCATCTGTCAGTCCATGCTTCTTAGCACCATGGTCCCTCAGCACACAGCCCTATTCTCCATTCCCTTCTGGCACCCGCATCCTTCCCATAATCTGGGACTTCTCATTCACCACGAAAATGTGTATTTATTGTTCAAGTTATATATTCATTAATACTTCATCTAGGAAAACTTCCCTGAAATGTTCAGAGGCTATAATTTAAAAAAAAGAAACCTCTGTAGTGAGATTTTCTTGTGGTAAATCACAAACACTCCCTTATAATCTTGCCTCAAAAGCCGTGGCTTTTTGCTCCTCTATAGTGAGTAATTGATGGAGATTCATGAAATCAGATGCTAACTGAATATTATATAATGTTATATAATAGAAATAGTAAATTATTAATGATATATATTCATTATTATATACTCATCTTGCATATAAATACAAATACATTTTGCCAGTTAAGAGTTTACAAACATTTTTATCAAGTCGTTGAAAGGTCCTATTTAAGTCATACTATCTGTCTTTTTGTGTGTGTAAAATAGAATGTTGTAAGAATGCCATTTGTAAAAGAATTATTGTTATTCTTGATCATCCAATTAAATTAAATTGAAGATGGAAGAGATTCTCACTGTCTGAAAAGTGTGGGATATATTTTTAAAGTGGTGTGATTAATGTTTTATAAGGAATGTGTGAGAGTAAGTTGAAACACGTCTGCTCACCCATTATTTAACACTCCTTAGGTCCCTCCTCCAGATTCCCCGCGCAACAGTGTCCCCATCCTCATTGTCTCTTCTCCAATAGTTTCTTTGATGTTTGTTCGTCCATCTTCGATGAATACATATCCATTCACTTTGATAAGTAGATCGCACGTAATGTATATTGCGTATAATAACCGTATATATATAATGCATTGAATCCAGTTACTGGTGCCACTGTGTACTATGTACCTGTGTTGGATAATCCCCCAGGAGCTAGTCCCTAGAGAAAACTGATTTTCCCTCCCTCAGGCTCCTTCGATTGCATGTACCTCTTACTCTTGAGGTTGGACCCTATGACACTTCCCCCCATCCATCTTGGCATGTCAACTGGTTTTGTCATTATGCAGATAGATCTTATTAGACTACTATACTGTGGAAATTTCATTGGTGTAGCTTCCTAGCATGTCTAGAATGCATAAAATAGCAGCAGGCATCTGGCCCTTTTGGCTCTTAATTCTTTCTACACCCTTTTCTAAGATGTTCCCTGAGTACTAGGTGTAGAAATTTGCCTTGTAGATGTGTCACTTAAGCTGGGCATCTCACAGTCACCTTTTCTCCACATTTGACCAGTTGTGGAATTTGTAATAGTCTTCATCTGTTGCAAAAAGAAGCTTCTTTGATGAGTGGTAAGAGGTATGCTATATGTAAATATAAGCATACGTATTCAGAATTTAGTAAGAAATTATATTGGTCTAGGAAAGAGACAAAAAAATAGGTCTTTCTCTGGGATCTGTGACCTCTCTAGCCATGTGTATTTGGCTATGTTTATAGTACCATGTATAATTATCCTCCTATTGAGTGTGCCTTAATCCCATTAGACAGCTGTTTATTACCCCCAAGATAAAAGTGCCACTCCTACACCAATAGAGATGGTTTGCTGAGCTGGTCATTATTGTGATTCATAGACTTTACAGCTGGGTAGGATCACTGGTTTTCTCTTAGCAGGTTGCATAGTTTCTTCTGATACTATGAGAGCTGGTCTTCAGGGAGGAGGCTTCCAGGACAGTTCCAGCTTGATTGCTCCAAGTCCCATGTCTAAAATGTGTCCTGTTTTCAGCAATAGGGTCTTACATTCAAGGTCTGGTTGGACATCAAGGGCTGTGGTAATAGGCTGTGTTGTTTGGGGAGTCTCTTGGACTACCCTGACCAACAATTAAAGGGAGATTTCCCTTGCCTGGCACTGTGATTTTTGATATATAGTCTTCAGCTGTGTACATGTGCTCACACTTATTATATGTGTATTTTTCTTTTCTGTTTATGCTTTTTTATTTCATTTTTTAACAATAAGTAATAAATTGTGAGTACAAGCATCCTTCATGTAAAACCAATTTGAAAGCAGTTTGTGCCCAAACCCACAGAGTCCAAGGCTCCCACCATCCAGCCGGAGGGGCATGTATGTACATTCAAGTTGATCAAATAAGTGTCCAGTCTATATTGCTGTAGTTTCACCATTCACCCCAATCGCAGCCCTTACATTCTACCATGCCCCCTCTTCTGCAGATTGTTCCCTAGGCTTAGAAATGGGGCACAGGTGAACGAGAAGCAAAACAGTCTACTTTCTCTGGAGATGTCATTTTGGACTCCAATTGGTTCTGGCTGTTTCCTTTTCTGGGCTACCAGTTTGTCCAGGAATAACCTTTCAATCCTACTAATGAAGCACACACAATTAGATATATAGATATTTAAACAGTACTAATTATTATGGTAAGTTACTTTGGTATAGACACAGATGTTTGGATGGTATGCTGATCCATGAATTACATTTTTTCTGTAAAAGATGACTAGGTCTTACTGTGGCTTATAACATCTCCAAACCACTAGAGGATGTAAGCTTGTGGCATTAGCCATGAGTTATTCCTCTAAGGAGAATAGCCAATTAGATTTGGGATATACAGACATATGGCTGCCACTGCTGCACAGAGTTTCCTGAAGGTGAGGTGTAGCTGATGCTGACGAAGAAGTCTTGCTTGACTCAAGGAGACCAGTATTTGCTTTATTGGTTTAGTGGCCTTTGGTAACATTCTCTGGTATTCCAGAGACCAACTGTACACTTGCAAGTGTGGTCTCAATACAGCTTTCCCATGCTTACTTCAGGTCTTTGACAGCAGGGCCTTCCTGCCTCTCTTCTTGCAGGTATCCCAGTTTACAGGCAAGAAGCCTTTACCTTTTGAGGGGGCTTGGATCCCCTGGCCAACATCTCCTTGGTAGAATAATCCATTGGTGATATCAGAGCTCTCCTGTATTAATTTATTTTGCTTAAATGCACATCTTAAAGAGACTTTAGTATTATATTTGGTTCTGGATAGAGAAAAATCCTTTTTACAGTTCCTATGTCTATTAGTCAATTAAAGAAAGCAGTTTTACTAGTTTTATAAGAGATTTACCTCTATAACAGTCGGCTCTAATTTACAGTTAGAGAATGACTTCATTACCATCATATTTTTCTTTGTTCTATGAAAAGGAGGTAAGAAAATCTCTCATATTAGAACTTTGCAGCACCTAGAAGGTAAGGTTCATTAGGACTCATTATAAACAGTTGTAACAAATAGGATCCACAGAGATGTTTGATGTCTGTAGCAGTCTGAGGCTTTTTTCATTTTAATGTTTAGATGGGCCAACTTCTCTGCTGGTATTTCTTGGTACAACCTGCACAATGCAAAGCTGTATCTTTTATTTCTCAGCCATTAAGTTGGTGACATTTTGACGTGTGGGAACATACAAATCTTTTCCTGTAGTTAGTTTTAAGATTTAAATTGAAAAAAAATTTTTTGACAAAAAGGTTTAATATATAACTGTATTCCCCCTTTTTTATTTTAGGTTTTTATTTTTGACCCATAAGTCTCACAAAGGCAGTACACATACCTATAGGCAGGAATCAAGGTGTAAATTTTATTAAATTTACCCAAGCTAATTCGGTGACTGTATGTTGTTAATTTGGGAAGCAAACTTAATTCCTTAAGTTAAATTACCCTACAGGTAAAAGAGAATGTTACAAGATGATACCGTATAACACAAAAATTATAGAGAACATTTGTACATGTTAATCCCAAAGTAACTGTTATACAGATTTTAAGTAAAACAAATGTGGACAGCAACAATTTACATTTCCAATTAACTTAGATGTATTACCATTTTTGTTAAAAACCTTTAAAACAATGTTGTATAATATAGACATTTTTACTTTTACTAAGTCCTAAAATACCATGTAATTTGTAATAGAGTTTGGGCAAAAATGGATACTTGTTGAACTCACGTCAATTAAATATACATTAATCGAATATAGACCTGTGCCCCTCTCCCACCCCTCCCACCCTTCGAGAATCACTATTTCAGTCAGTTTTCTGATACAGTCTTTCTGCTGTTGTTCTTTCAATATGCATCCCTCTCCACAAGAAATGTTTCCAACTGAGTTATTGACACTAGCATCCACAGATTAGGGATACCATTCGTCATTTGTTTTTCTGGGACTGTGTTACTTTGCTTAACATAATATCTTCTAGCTCCATCCATTTACCTGCAAAGTTCATAATGTTGTCTTTCTTTACTGCTGCATAGAACTCCATTGTGTACATGTACCACATTTTCTCTATCCACTCATCAGTTGAGTGGAATTTGTGTTGTTTCCATTTTGCTATTGTAAACAGAGCTGCAATAAATATAGCTGTGCATGTATTTCTGCAGTAAGATGAGTCTTGTGGGTATATACCCAGGAGTGGTATGACTGAGTCAAATAGCAAGCCCATTTTGAGTCTTCCAAGGGTTCTCCACACTGCTTTCCATAGTGGTTGTAAAAGTTTACATTCCCACCAGCAATGGATGAGTGTTCCCCTTTCCCCACAACCTCTCCAGCACTTGACATCATTTGTTTTCTTGATCCTGGCCATTCTTATTGGAGTGAGATGATATCTTAAAGTGGCCTTAATTTGCATTCCCCTAATTATTAATGACGTTGAACAGTTTTTAAGATGTTTCTCAGCCATCTCTAATTCCTCATCTGTGAAGTCTCTATTCAGTTCTTTGCTCCATCTTTTGAGTGATTCATTTGTTTTCCTTCTTCTTTGTTTTTTGAGTAGTTTGTATACTCCGGAAATCAATGCTTTGTCAGATGTATCTGCAGTGAAGGTTTCCTCCCACTCTGTGGGTTTTCTCTTCACTTCCTTTTATTGTTCCTTTTGATGTACAGAAGCTTTTGAGTTTAATGAGGTCCCATTTGTCAATTTTCCATCTTATTTCTTGTGCAGCTGCTGTCTGATTTAGGAAGTCTTTTCCTACACCTATGTCTTGTAGTCTGCTGCCAAGTTTCTCTTCTATCACCTCCAGAGTTTGGGGTTTCACGTTGAGGTCTTTGGTCCATCTGGAGTTGACTTTTGTACAAGGTGAGAGGTAGGGGTTTAATTTCATTCTTCTACAAGTGGTGATCCAGTTTTGCCAGCACCACTTGCTGAAGATGCTGTCTTTCCTCCATTGTGTCTTCTTGGCCCCCTTGTCAAATATGAGGTGGCTGAAATTGTATGAGCTCAGGTTTGGATCTTCAGTTTTATTCCATTGGTCAACTGGTCTGTTTTTGTGCCAGTACCAGGCTGTCTTTATGACTATAGCCCTGTAGTATAGTTTGATGTCTGGTATAGCGATCCCCCCTGTATTGCTCTTTTCACTCAGGGTTGCTTTGGCTATTCGGGGTCTTTTGTTTTTCCAAATGAAATTGAGGATTTTTTTTTCCAAGCCTGTGAAGAAACTCTTGGGGATTTTGATTGGGATTGCATTAAATCTGTACACTAGTTTGGGTAGGATGGACATTTTTACTATATTTATTTTCCCAATCCATGAGCATGGGAGGTTTGTCCATCTTCTGATGTCTTCCTCAATTTCCTTTTTCAGGGGTTTAAAATTTTTGTTGTAGAGATCCTTGGTGTCTTTGGTTAGGTTTGTTCCTAGGTATTTTATTGTTTTTGAGGCTATTGTGAGTGGGAAGGTCTCCTTGTAGTCCTTCTTCAGTTGCTTGTTGTTGGTGTAAAGAAAGGCTACTGATTTTTCTAGATTTATTTTGTATCCTGCCACTTTACCAAAGCTCTTAATCGTTTCTAGGAGTTTTCTGGTGGAGTTCTTAGCATCCCTTAGGTAGACAATCATATCATCAGCAAAAAGGGATAGCTTGACTTCCTCTTTTCCAATTAGAACTCCTTTAATTTCCTTTTCTTGCCTTATTGCCCTTGCAAGGGTTTCCAGCACTATATTGAAGAGGAGTGGTGACAGGGGGCAGCCTTGCCGAGTTCCTACCTTCAAGGGGAATGCTTCTGTCATTTCCCCATTTAGGATGATATTGGCTGTGGGTTTCCTGTATATGGCTTTGATTACATTGAGGAATGATCCCTCTAGGCCAATTCCCTCCAGGACTTTAAACATGAAAGGATGCTGGATTTTGTCAAAGGCTTTCTCCGCATCAATTGAGATGATGGTGTGGTTTTTGTCCTTCAGTCCATTGATATGTTTGATGATGTTTATTGATTTTCGTATGTTGAACCATCCCTGCATCTCTGGTATGAATCCAACTTGGTCATGGTGGATGATTTTCTTGATGTGAGTCTGTATGCGATTTGCCAGAATCCTGTTTAGAATTTTGGCATCTGTGTTCATTAGGGAGATGGGTCTATAGTTCTCCTTTTTGGTTGTATCTTTCCCTGGTTTTGGTAGTAGCGTAATGCTGGCTTCATAGAAGGAATTTGGGAGAAGTCCCTCCATTTGTATCCTTCTAAACAATTTAAGTAGTAATGGTTGTAAGTCTTTACGAAATATTTTATAGAATTCTGCCGTGAATCCATCCGGGCCTGGGCATTTTTTGGTTGGGAGGCTACTTATTACATCTTCGATTTCTTCCTGTACTATTGGTCTGTTTAGGCTGTCGATCTCTTCTTGGTTGAGCTTTGGTGATTCCCAGGATTTCAGATATTCATCCATTTCTTCTAGGTTTTCAAACTTAGTAGAATATAAGTTTTTGAAGTAGTCCCGTATGATTGTCTGGATCTTTTCATTGTCTGTTGTGATATTTCCCCTTTCATCACAGATTCTATTGATTTGGAGTTGTTCCCTCTTTCTTTTGGTTAACTGGGCTAGAGGTCTGTCTATCTTGTTTATTCTCTCAAAGAACCAACTTTTGGATTCATTGATTTTTTGTATGGTTTTCTTTGTTTCTATTTCATTGATCTCTGCTCTGATTTTTGTTATTTCTTCTTGTCTGCTCCGTTTAGGGTTCATTTGTTGTTGTCTCTCAAGTATTTTTAGCTGCAGTGTTAGATCATTCACTTGTGCTCTTTCTGTTTTTTTAATGTGGGCACTTAGAGCTATAAACTTCCCTCTTAGGATTGCTTTTAGAGTGTCCCATAGATTTTGCTGTGTTGTTTTATCATTGTCATTCAGTTCCAGGAATGTTTTTATTTCTTTTTTTATTTCTTCCTTGACCCACTCATTATTCAGGAGAGTGTTGTTTAGTCTCCATGTGTTCCTGTAGGTTGTAGGGTTTATTCTGGTGTTGATATTGAGTTTTATTGCACTGTGGTCTGATAGAATGCATGAGATTATTTCAATCTTTTTATATTTGTTGAGTTTTTCCCTGTGTCCCAGTATATGGTCTATTTTGGAGAATGTTCCATGAGGTGCTGAGTAGAAAGTGTATTCTCTGGTGTTTGGGTGAAATATTCGATAGATGTCTGTGAGGTCCATTTGGTGTATTGTGTCATTTAGTTCAGATGTCTCTCTGTTTATCCTTTGTCCTGTTGATCTGTCTAGAGGACTTAATGGGGTATTGAAGTCCCCTAGTATTAGTGTGCTGGGGTTAATCTGTGCCTTGAGATCCTGAAGAATTGTCTTTATAAAGTTTGGTGCACTGATGTTTGGTGCATATATATTTATGATTGTGAAATCTTCATCGTCAATTGTTCCTTTAATAAGGATGTAATGGCCCTCTTTGTCTCTTTTGATTTCTTTTGCTTTGAAGTCTATTTTGTCTGATATTAGAATAGCCACACCCGCTTTCTTTTTGGTACCATTTGCTTGGAATACTTTCTTCCATCCCTTCACCTTAAGTTGGTGCCTATCCTTGAAATTGAGATGGGTTTCTTGTAGACAGCATATAGATGGGTTTTGTTTCCTAATCCATTCTCCCAGTCTATGCCTTTTGATTGGGGAGTTTAGCCCATTAATATTTAAGGTTACAATTGAAAGATGGATGTTGCTTCCTTTCACTTTATTATCCATTTGGACTTCTAGCCTTTGATTTTGCTCCTATGGTTATGTTTTTGTTAGTTTCTTTTCCTAGGTGTTTGAGGATTGTTGCTCCTCTCTTCTGCCCTTTGAATTGCTTCAAGTATTTTATGAAGAGTTGGTTTTCCAGACATGTATTCCATCATCTTGTTTATGTCATGGAAGATTTTTCTCTCTCCTTCAAGTATAGTCGACATTTTTGCTGGGTAAAGTATTCTGGGTTGGCATCCATAGTCCCTTAACACAGGGAATGCTTTGCTCCATGTTCTTCTTGCTTTCATGGTTTGAGGCGAGAAGTCAGTTGTAATTCTGATGGGTTTCCCTTTGTATGTGACTTGTTTTTCTTTTGTGGCCCTCAGAATTTTGTCTTTGTTTTGGGCATCTAGCATTTTAACTATGATATGGCGTGGGGTGTTTCTTTTCTGATCTTGTCTATTTGGGGTCCTATGTGCTTCTTGTATTTGTATGGGCTTGTCTATTTTTAGTTTGGGGAAATTTTCATCTATTATTCTGTTGAAGATCTGATCAATACTATTCTCTTGAGATTCTTCTCCTTCCTCTATTCCTATGATGCGGAGGTTTGGTCTTTTCATAGTGTCCCATATTTCCTGGTTGTTCCACTTTTGTGTATTTTTAAATTTTTCATAATCTTTATTTGAGCTTTTTAGTTGCTCTGTGTTATCTTCCAGATCTGATATTCTTCATTCTGCTTCCTCCATTCTATTTCTGAGGCTTTTTCCTTTCCTTTCTTCTTGATTGGATGAGTGTTCTATTTTCTTTTTCATTTCATCCTGTGTTTTCTTTAGTATTTCCATTTCCTTTTTGAGCTTCTCAATTTCTTCTTGGTACTCCTTACTTCTCTGGTTGGCTTCCTTTTTCAGTGTTTCTACTTCCTTCCAGAGTTTGTTGTTTTCTCCCTCTAGTTCTTTCTGGAGTTTGTCATTCTCTTCCTTTAGTTCTTTCTGGAATGTGTCATTTTATCCCTCTAGGTCCTTTCTGAGTTTTTCATTGTCTCTCCTTAGTTCTCTGCCTTCTTCTTTATTTTCTTTAATTTCTCTGCATAGGTCTGCAATTATTCCTCTAACATCTGTTTCTTGGGTCACCTCCAGGGGGATCCCACTGTCGCTATCTCCTACAGGGTTGGTAGAGCTTGGTGCGGAGTTATCCTGCACCTTTCCCATGTAATCCCTTCGCTGTGTCCCTGGCATGAGGGTTTCCCTTGTTTTTGTTTTTTGGGGTTTTTTTTGCCTGTATTCTGATGCCAATCACAAATATCTTTTCACTATGTTGAAGGCGTGATTTGCTTGCCTCCTTCCGAGGCTTTTTTTCCCCTCTCTTCCTTGTTTATGGAGTGTTCACTTGTCTAGGTTTCAGGCTTTCAATTTTGTTTATATATTGGATATTGGAAGTCTAAGTCACTCTTCTCTTTCTGTTCTGAAGGTTTACCAAAGAAATCCACTTGGATACTCTTTCCTCAATTCCAGTTCGGGGGAGGGGGGAGGATGCCTGACAGCCCTGTCTGGAGCAGCCCTGGGCTCTCACCTGTGCTTCAGGCGGTCTTGGCTAGCAAGGGCCCAACCTGAGCACCCTGCTCAAAGACTCACTATGGCGCCAGAGCCGCTGCTGGCTGCAAGGGGGAAAGGCGACCCCGCCCAGAGAGCCACACCCTACAAGGGTTTAAGGTTTAAACCCAAGTAGGCAGGCAGACGGTGTGCCAGGCAGGCCTAGCTTCTGCTTCCCACAATCCCCTACCAGACGTGGCACAGTCCCTGCAGCTCGGCTGGTCTGGGTCTGGCGCTGCTGTGCACCAGGCAGGCCTGGCTTCTCTTCCCACAATCCCCTACCAGATGTGGCGCAAACTCTGCAGCTCTGCTGGTCTGGGCCCCCGGCCACTGCTTTGCGCCAGGTGGGTCTAGCTTCTCCTCCCCACAATCTTTATGTGTATTTTTCTTTTTCTTTTTATTTATTTATTTTTTTAATTTTAATTTAATTTAATTTAATTTTTATTTTTATTTTATTTTATTTATTTCTGTATGTGTATCAATGTACTGTCTGCATGCAGGTCTGTGCACCCCTGTCGTGCAATGCCATGGAGGTCAGAAGAGGGTCTCGGATTCCCCTGGAACTGGAGTTCTTCTGGAATTGGAGTTTCAGATGGCTCTCGGCCACTGTGTATTTTTCAACAGGCTTATCAAGTACTAGTTTTCCCTTTGGTTTTTTTCATACCACTTAAGTATTTAATCTATCTCTCCTCCCTCTGCCCTTGGGTATCCCTCCCTTCTCCCTCACAGCTAAACTACCCCCCACTTCCCCTATTTCTTCCTTGATAACACCTGTCTTCTACTATTGTCCTCTCTAAAGCTCCTTCTTCCCCTCTGTCCCATGGTTCCTTCCCGTTTTCCTGGCTTCTGTGATTACATCAGGATATATACTCACAAAGTAGTCTTAAAATACTTTCATCCAGGGATTTTAAAATGAAAACATCTCTGTTCTAGTTTGTCTTCCATTGCTGTGACAAAACACTCTGACCGACACCAACTTGGGGAGGAAAGGGTTTATTCAGCTTACATCTCCTGGGTCACAGTTCATCATTCAGGGAGCCCAAGGCAGGAACTCAGGGCAAGAACCTGGAGGCAGGAGTTGAAGCACAGGCCATGGAGGGATGCTGTTCACTGGCTTGCTCCCTGGCTCATGCCCAGCCTGCCTTCTTAGACAGTACACAACAACCAGCCCAGGGTGGCACTACTCATTGTGGGCTGGGCCCTCCCACATTGCTTGACCATCAAGACAATACTCCACAGATGTGGCCACAGGCCAATACAATGGAGCCAATTCCCCAATTGAGGCTCCCTCAACCCAGGTGTGTCAAGTTGACACTAAAGCTATCCAGCACAATTGACCCCTTGTCAACTTGACACACAAAACACATCACTATTCAACCACCACCTTTCCAGTTCTTATCCCCAAAGTATGATGTTAACATTAATCACAACCTAAGACAGTACAAACTTAAAAGCTCGACAGTCCTTAAAATGTCCAAACACTTAAAAGTTCACGATCTATTAAAAGTCTCTTAACTGTGGGCTGCTGTAAAATCCAAAAAAAGTACTGTCTTATTTCTTTTTTCTTTTTTTTTGGTCTTTTTGCGACAGTACTGTCTTATTTCAAAGGGAAGATCAGGCACACTCAACCAAATCTAAGTTCACTCACGATTTTCTGGGCTCCAAAGGGTCTTGGCAGCTCCCCCTCTCTGACTCTGCTGTCTGTGGCACACATAGCTCATCTTGCAGGCCCAGGCCAACTCCATTCCATACCTGCTGCTGCTCTTGGTGGTCATCCCATGGTCCTGGCATCTCCAAAAAGCTGGGGTCACCACCGAAACTGAGGCAGCACCTTCACCAATGGTCTCTTCTGACCTCTCCTGGTGCAAAGCCTCAGCTTCTCTCCATGACCCCTGCAATCTTGGGGTCTTCACTGCAACCAAGGTGCACTTCCACCAATGGTGCAAAGCCTCAGCTTCTCTCCATGACCCCTGCAATCCTGGGGTCTTCACTGCAACCGATGGTCTTTCCTGACCTCTCACAGTGCCAAGCCTCGGCTGCTCTCTATGACCCCCTCAAATTTCAACACCAGAACCATATAGGAGACTCTTACACACTACCAAGTCCTGCTTCTGGCTTGACATGGAGGTTCAGGCCCCTTCTGTATCACAGCTTCTGTGTGCTGACCCTGAAGAAATTCTTCCCAGAAGATTTAACCACAGTGATGTTGCTCTCTTGTTACTTACAGCTGATTTTTCAGTCCCAGGTAACTAGCATCAATTGTCCCAGTGCCACAAAGATTTCACTTCAGGTGCTGGTCTCTTGTTACTTACAGCTGATTCTTCAGCCCCAGCTCACCAGAACCTACAGATTAAACAATCCTGATGATCTCTGCTTCCCTTTGAAACTAGAAACTTCACAAGCCAGGCCTCCATCTTCTACAACTCCTTCAGCAAAACTGCTCCAAGTTCCACAACAACAATCTTTAGGCATTCAATGATCTTCCCAGCCCAAAGTACCAAATGCCTCCACAATCCTTCCCCAAAACACCAAGGTCAGGTCTGTCATAGCAATACCCCACTCTCTGGTACTAATTTCTGTTCTAGTTTATCTTCCATTGCTGTAACAAAACACTCTGACTGACACCAACTTGGGCAGGAAAGGGTTTATTCAGCTTACATCTCCTGGGTCACAGTTCATCACTCAGGGAGCCCAAGGCAGGAACTCAGAGCAGGAACTTGGAGGCAGGAGCTGAAGCACAGGCCACGGAGGAATGCTGTTCACTGGCTTGCTCCCCTGGCTCATGCCTAGCCTGCCCTCTTATATGGTACACAACAACCTGCCCAGGGTGGCACCACTCATTGTGGGCTGGGCCCTCCCACATTGCTGGACAATCAAGATAATACTCCACAGATGTGGCCACAGGCCAATTCAATGGAGCCAATTCCCCAATGGAGGCTCCCTCAACCCAGGTGTGTCAAGTTCACACTAAAGCTATCCAGCACAATCTCTTAAGTGAAGAAGTACACCATTATGTTATTGCTTTACAGAACTTACACACACACACAGACACACACACACACACATACACACACAAGTTCTGAAAAGTATACTTTATTATTATAAATGCTTGTCTAACATGTGTCAGATGTTTTCCAAGATGAAGAGGATTCCCTCTGACTATGAGTTTGGTTCCATGGCTGATCCCTTACTGCTGACAAAGCTGACAAGGTGAAAGCCTGCCTACAATGAAAGTTCAGAGCCACTCTCTCCTTTGGAAGTAAAGCAGAGGCATTCCTCAGGGGTACTGAGGGGTAGGATCCCACATAGCTGATTCATCATGTACATAGCTCCAAACACACTGACTGAAACGCAAATAAGAATCCTGATGCCTTTAAGCTATATTTAGAGAGTGCACATGCTCCAAGGTGGGTAAACTACCTCAAGTAATTGTTTTTAGTCTTCTAGCCTCCCAGAAGCTTCTCTAAGCAGATTTTCCTCCTTGGCAGTTATTACCAAGCTTTTATTACTCCATGTCTCTTATTGGAAAATCCCAATGAAGTTGATTATTTTTTAGCCACATTGAATTTTCTTTCCATTTGGCCTCTAAGTACTGCTGAGATGGTACATTCCTGCTTATTTTAAAATAAAAATTACAGAAAAATACTGACATAAGGGCATATGCATCAAGGACAAAGGAGTGGTGAGAAGGAGAGGGTAGGATGAAGGAACAACAAAGGAAAGATGACAAGAAAGGAGGAAGGAAGAGAAGGAAGAAGGAAGGATGAGGCACTCCTATGCTGCTGACCTATCCCCTGCTGGCAGTTCTTCATGCTGCTTACTCTCTACTCCTCACAGGCCTCTCTGGCATTGAGGCTCTAGCCCAGATCTCTCCATCCTCAGACCACAACTGGTTCTTCACTACAGCTCTGAGCAATTTTTCTCAAAGAAGTTCCTGCTTGATGTCCCCCATGCACAGCTTGCTGAGGACAGTGTTTTGTTCCCAGTCTAAATTAGCTTTGCCTTTTCTATGTCTGCAGTGGAGCTTCCTCAGAGATGCTGAGTGACTAGAGATGAATGCTGGACAGGGCTTAGGGACAGTGAACCATCTCAGTCCTTTACTCAAGAGTGCAATTCTACTTGTGTCACTGAAGAATAAAGATCCAGAGAGTAGCTAGCTCTTCAGACTCTTATACCTTTTAATCTCTTCACACCAAATATTTGAAATGTCCACAAAGAAACTTAAATTTGTTTTTAATTACTTCATGCTGAATACCCCACTGGAGGTGACATCTTTAGGCCAATGAGTGCCTTTTTAAATTTGTCCTTTTTCCTTCCTTCCTTCCTTCCTTCCTTCCTTCCTTCCTTCCTTCCTTCCTTCCTTCCATGATTTTACGATAACTTTGTTTCACATACTCCTGGGCTCAGCTGACCCCCACAACCTCAGCATCACCAGGAGCCGGAACTAGAGGCATATACCACTGTGGCCAGCTTGATGTGACCTCTGTTTCAACCTACGCAAAACAATACAGTTCCCCCAAGGCAGTAAGTTCTTTTTTAAGAGTTTTGAGCAGGTATTAATGAATGTACTTGGAAGTTATTTAGCAAATAACTTATCAAAGTTTATAACCAAATAAGTGGCACATGGCTTATAAATTTTAATGAGCATCCAAATGAGCATCTGTGTGCAGCTGGGACTCTGCCAAGTCACCTGTTCCAAGCCATGCTTGGCATGGAAAACAGGTTCAGATATCTTAATAACAGAAGGTACTGATGGCATTACTTTCTCCTCAGTCTCAACAGCAACCATTTAATATTATGCCATGGTGCAGAGCACCATATGAATTCCTTCAATCAGAAGCTGCTCTACCTTCAGGCACTTAAATGAATGATACAGGATGAGGATGGTAATGACTAAATCTATTAGACAAATGCAGATGCCATCCAGAGCCCAGTGTTGACTGACTGAGTTTCCGGAAAGGCCTGTAACTCAAGTCATCTCAGAACACACTGGAGATGATGCTTCTCTCCACAGGACAACCCTAGCTTGCCTTGAGATCTGGAAAAAAGTCACTATGAAGAATTTGCTCATAGAGGAAGCATCTACCTCGTACTCAAGTCCTTTCCACTCCCAATTCCTCATGTCACCCTAATTCTTCACCAAATCTGACCAGATCTGCAGCTGACCAGGAAGAAGAAGCCTCAGATAGACTGGAGCATGTTTGCCAGCCCAAGTCCATGGTTTATTTCCAGCTCTCCTGTTTTGTAAACCTACATAAAATTCCTGCAATTAGGAAGGAAGAAAGGAAAGAAGAAAAGGAAGAAAAAAGGAAGAAAAGAAAGGTGTTGCTATCTTTTATTTGATATGTTCCTTTTCTTACAACTTTTCCCAGAAGTGACCATAAAACATAACTCGGAGTATTCTCTTAAAAGGCAAACTGAATAATTCCATTTTATTTCTTTGTTTTTTTAGTAAATATAATACCTGATGTTATTCATTACCTTGGAAAGATAAGTAATATTGTTTATCTGCATACAATCCTATCAAAATGCGAAACCCTAAACATGTTTTGGAATTAACCTAGAGTTCTTTTTCAGATGTCATAATTTTGGTATATCTGCAGCATCCATATAGGCATATTTTGGAACAAAATAAATGAGAAGGAACAACAACAACAAAAATGACTGGGTCAAAGATCTGACTGAAACTGTAAACTTAAGCCCAAAATGGTAAACTTCAGCATCAAAAAATTTAAAAAAGACTGAGAAAAAAGATGAAAGACATGTATGACAGAATGCATGAGCTCTGACAGAGAGGGGGCAAAGAAGGGGAATTGGGTCTAAATTTGATTAAGAAACGTTGAATGAAATACACAAAACTTCAATAAAAAAATCCACTTCCAAGTAGACCTGAAGTAAAATTCAGATTCCCCTGTAACCTACAATGGAAGACACTTGTTCTTCTCTCTAGTTGTAATCACTGCCTCTCTAGTAGCTTCTACATACATGCATGCATATGAGCATACACAGATACACAATCATATAGACACAATCATACATATACACATACGTATACACACACAACTGCTTTCTTCCATTTTTTCAGGTTTTAGTTTCTAAGCAATACTACTTAGAAAAAATAATATAGTAGACAGAACATTGGCCTGTCACAGATGTCTACACCCCTGATTTCTGGAGCCTGCAAGGTGTTCGCTCATATGACAAAGATCTGTGGCTATGTTTAGGCTGCTGATATGAATAATGAGATTATCTTGGTGTTGTCAATTTAGTCACAAGTGTTTTCAGAAGCAGAAGAATGACTGTGGAAGAATGAATCAAAGAGATGAGAGCATGACAGGAATTCACCATCTCTGACAGCAGAGGAAAAGCTCGGAGTCAGGCAAGGGGAGCTGTTTAGAACAAGGGAGACGTTTCTCCAGAGTTCCCAGAAGGAATGTTGCCTGTCAAGCAGCACAACTTAAACCCACTGAGCCTTTCTTTCTAATCAGGAATGACAGAGCAGGGAAAAGAGAGACTCATTTTCAAAATCACAGAAATTGCAGAAAGCTTTTTGTAGCAGAAAGAAGTGGATGCATGGGGGTTCTCACTGACTGATGCACAAACCTTCCCATTTGCACAGCCTCAGCTGTCATTTTCCAGATGTATTAAACAATCAGGATTGTGTAGCTTCCACAAGTTGAAACCAGTTCTTGCTTCTGTAGATGCACTCGATGAGCAAAATGCACAGAAATCCCTTCCCCACTTGGCTTCCCACCAAATATACAATGCTCTTACCTAGCTTCTTAATCATAATTTGGGGGTGTTCTCCAATATCATGCTTACTATTTAGGTTTGGGGACTTTGTTTTCCCTTTTGTTATTTTATTTGAGTCTCCCATGAGACATACCATTTCTCTGTGGTTTGTCACTATGCAAATCCAAAATAGCTTCTGCCATGGTTAGAGTTTGAATGTGAAATGTTTCCCATTGTTTTGTGTGTTGAATGCTGGGTCTTCAAATGGTGGTGCTATTTTGGGGAGATGCTGGAAATTTTAGGAGTTGGTGGGCATGCTTTGAACATTATACCTGTCCCTGCTCCCTTCTTTCTCTTCTTCCTGAATGCAGTAAAGAGCATCCATGAACACATCCTCCTGCCACTATGTGTGGCCAAAGCAAACCACGAACTGAACCCTATGAAATGGAAATGAAACTGATCTTTACTCCTTTAAGTTTTTCTCTTGGGTGTTTTGTTACAATGACAAGAAAAGTAACTAAGGTAGTTACCCAAAATGTTTAGTAACTATTTGCTGGATTAATAAGTGAATGAAACAGATAATAAAATTAATATGTATTCTCCAGAAACAGCTTCTTGATATTTATTATCTCTGATTTCCTTTGTTTGGGGACATTTATTAATCAAAATCCCAAGAATGCACATGAGTAAAACATGATAGTTTCAAAAAAAAAGCCCTTAACAGCAGAGTTATGAACAATTGCTATTTTTAATGGGAAGTGATATTTGCTGTTTCTTCCTGTTTCATCTGACAACTCTCTAGATTGGTACCCCCTAAGGGAGAGAAATAATGGCTCAGTCCATTGTCTGCAAGGCCTCACATTTATTTTTGTGTCTAGAGTACTCAGTGTATGATGCTTAAAATGTTTAAAAGAATAATAGTGGGCTGGAGAGATGGCCTAGTGGTTAAGAGCGCCGACCGCTCTTACAGAGGACCTGGCTTCGATCCCCAGCACCCACATGGCGGCCGAGAACCATCTGAAACTCCAATTCCAGGAGAACTCCAGTTCCGGGGGAATCCAATGCCCTCTTCTGACCTCCGCGGCATTGCACGACACGGGTGCACAAACCTGCATGCAGATTGTACATTCATACACATACAGAAATAAATAAAAATTTTTAAATTTCTTTAAAAAAGAACAATAGTTATATAAATAATTTAGATTACAAATGTTTGTGAGGTTTCAGAAAAAATAATGGCTTCTCCCCCTCAGGTGAAACATATCTTGACTCAATACAACTAACAGGATTATCCAAGAAAGTAAGTAGACCCTTACCAGTGTTGTCTAACCTAGAAGTTAGGTTTAATACACGGAGTGATTTTTCGTTTTGGTATAAGGAAACAGTAATTCCAGTCAACTATTTATTAAGCAAGTAATTAATGTCCAGCCTTTATCAAGCAGTGATTTCCTCCCTTCTCTTAAAATACTACTTGTTAATTGACTTCTTGGGAAAAGTTCAACCTGGACTATAAACACCTAAATGCTGATGCCAAAGACACAGAGATGGAAAGGTAGCCTGCAGGACAGTCATATGGAAGGGGAAAGATTTAGGACTCAGAGAGGGCACTAGCAAATCATAGAGATTGTACTGTTTCTTAGTTTTCTACCAAAGTTGTAAAAATAGATTCCTTCGAGAAAGATTGCCTCAACATGAGAAACCATAGATTTTGCATTTAGAAAATATTTGCATTTAGTCTTTTCTAACCTTCCATGTATATTGGGGTTTTTGTTGCTTGTTTGTTTGTTTGTTTGTTTGTTTTTGAGACAGGGTCTTACTGTGTAGCTAGGCTGGCTTTGAACTCGCAGTCCTTCTGAGTTTATGGCTTTTTTATTTTTTGAAAGACTGAAATAATAACATAATTTCAAAGGAAAGTGGGCATTTAGCAGGATATTCATTCTATTCACTAAACTTCCTTGGTTTATTCCCAGTCTTCTTGAGAATGCTACTCCTTTAACTCTGTCATTTTCAATGCAAAATGAGTGTAAGAACCATGTTCTTTTTTCAAAAAAAATACTTAAACCATCTAAAATATTAACACGGGCATACTAATTACCATAAAATTGGTATTTTATTTAGACTCATTTATTCCAGTTCTTGAATTTTCTCATTGCAATTTAGTAAGTGCAGTGGGACTGAAATGCAACCTAGGTTAAAGGAGCAATAGTGCAAAATCCCTAACCAATACAAATCGAATGCAAATGCTGAGGAAACTTCATTTTCCAAGAATGAGGTCTATTCTTGATCTCTTAATGTCATGAATTACATACTGGTTTGCACAGAGCTGACTTTGGGGTAGTCAGTGGCATTTAAGTCAGCGTTTATTTTCCAGGATGATGAACTATAAGGAGGGTATCTATTCCTTTCTCTTTCTTCATTTTAGTCCTTGATTTTCAAACACTGTGGGTAATAGTTTGGAGATAAATTAGCTTCAGGCTTTTCTATTAAGAACAGTCTGTCATTGCTCAACAGTGAATAGCTGTGATTACAAGGAACAGAAGAAATGATTGCTCAGTGCCCTAGGTCCTGTTAGAGCTTACATCACTGAATGATAAAGACATATGCTGACAAATGAGAATGTGAATGATCCTGCTGAAACAGTCACAGATGCTGAAGGTTCCTCCCACCTAGAGAAGGGACAGAACCAAAGCCCCTCTTGTGTAAGAAAGTTCTTTCAATTGCAGAATCACATTTCTAAAAATGCTGTTGTTTCACTGAGTGACTGTTTCTACAAGAGAACGTGCCTAAAAATATGCATATCCATCCTATTTAATTTGTGTCTAATAGTATTAAAATACATTATTTTCTGTTTTGAGTTTCCATAATCAAATTCTTAGCAGGAAGCATTGAAAATAATATCTGGAATCTGATGGTTAAACAAACAAAGGCGATGCTGCAGAAAATTAATAAGTTTATATACACTGGAGCTCTGTTGAATGAAGTATTGACCTGCCCACCCAAATAAAGGTACTTAGTTTCACACAGAGGGAGAAGTTACTAGGTAAGGAAGCCTGCCCTGCCATTGAAATGTCTATTGTTGTTCACAAATCAGCCATCATGAACATTTTGATGAATCATATCATGCTAGCTGAAAGTTAAACAATTGCAATGCCTTATTGAAAATGAGCCACATTATTTTTATAGTATACAAAAATGGAAAGCTTCTTTGTGTAGAAAGTATGAGCAAGACAACCAAGTTCACCATATGAGCCAGTAATAATTTAAATATGAAATTCTTCAAGACTTTGGCTTTTAATGACATTATGAAACCTGTTAGGATGCTATTTAACGTGTCCTCATCTTTGTCTCTCTATATAACTACCTACCTACCTACACACACACACACACACACACACACACTCATATACAGGGTTATGCTGGGGTCTAACCATACTGTTGTGAAAGGAGCTATTCGGTTAAATGGAGAACATTACTATTTTGTGTTGCTTATGTTCCACCAATAATCA
The DNA here is from genome assembly GCA_009823505.1 of Rhizomys pruinosus. NCBI lineage: Eukaryota > Metazoa > Chordata > Mammalia > Rodentia > Spalacidae > Rhizomys > Rhizomys pruinosus. The sequence continues at coordinate 914,923 of VZQC01012184.1, forward strand.
TTGCCCTTCCAGGCAAATATTTTTGAGAATGAGAACTTTTTAATTCATTCTTGGTTTCTAGAACCAGACATGCAGTTCAGGTGAACATAATGCATCTTGATTATGTCTTTTCTCTTAAGCAAACATGATTTCATATGCTGAATATACAAAGACAGATGTGAACAAAGACAGGACCATTCCTCAAGGAGTTCAAACTAGTAAAAGATTCTTAAACTGTGACAATCATCCACAATAAATTATCTGTAAATGCTGGGTGAATTGACAGATGGTTAACACCAAATAGACAATGAATAGCTAAGCTATTCTTTCCTCAGTTCTGCTGTCAAATAGCACTTCTACTCTCTTTTTTCTGGAACAAAAATACAGCATATTTATATTGTTTTCTTACTGGCGCTTCTAGCCATAACTGTTCAATTAATCAGCCATCAAATGCTACTAATGCAGTAGGAGTCAATTGTCTGTCTTGTGTTTCATTCACTTCAAAATGACTGTGATACCAAATCATAAACTGAAGTTCAAAAACACAAAGGCAGGTGTTTACACTGAAAGGAGATATATTTGTTCAAGTATTTAACATGCTTTCTTGGCCTTCTGTTCTCAGAAGAAAACAAAAGAGAGATCAGTCACTATACTCTGATTTATTGTTTCAAAACTTCACCTGGTAAAGCTATGCTTAGCAAGAAAAGTGAATTTAATATCCAAATGACCTACTTTTCACATATTACTTCAGGATGAAAATAAAAAGCAAAAATATTTTGTAAAATATAGAAATTTAAAATACAACATAATCACTAAAAATTTCTGATTTTTATCTTTGTTCTTTTTCCCACTCTTCAGAAATAGTACTTGTAGTCCTAATCATACTTAAAATGTAGATTCTGACCTTGTTTTAGACTTCATAGTTTCATTATGACAATCTTTCTTTCATTGACTAAAGCCATAAATCAGATTGGTAGGAAAAGAATCACTTAGGCAGGGCTGGAGAGATGTTCAGTGGTTAAGAGCACTGGTTGCTCTTGCAGAGGGCCCTGGTTCCATCCCCAGCAGCCACGTGGTAGCTAATAACCATCCCTAACTCCAGTTCCAAGGGATCCAATGCCCTCTTCTAACCTCCATGGGCATTATATGACACAGGTGTCTTTGCATGCATGCAAGTGCATTCATACACATAAGATAAAATTTAAAAAGGAATCACTTAAACACATGAGTATATAGTATATACTTATAGTTACTGCTTAGATTTTGAAGTGTCCCCCCAAAAGACTCATCTGATGAAAATTTAGTTCCTAACTGGTGACAGTATTTATAGGCTGCTGGTTTATGAGAGCATTAACCTCACAACTAGATGAATGTTCTTCTGAGTTCATGGCTGGATAGACTAGTAAGAGATGGGGTCTTGTAGGAGGAGCCAGTCCCTTGGGACATGATTTTTGAAGGGTATGCCTTATTCATACTCCCTTTCCCTTCCATCTCCTCCCTGCACAGTATGAAATGAGAAACACAGACCTACTATGTGCCCTCTACCATGATGCACTGCCTCACCACAGGCCCAGAAACGACACAGTTAAATACCCATGGTCTTGGTCTGAAACTTCTAAAATCCTGAGTGCCCCCCCAACTTTTCTTCCTTATAAGTTGTTTTCTCAGATAGCTTTTTCAAGAAAATAGTTAACAGAGAATAGGACTGTGGTTGTGGCTATACTTAAAAATGGTAAAGAAGCCCTTGGAACTGGTTTGTGAGGAGAATTTGAAAAAGTGTAGAGAATCATGCTAAAGAAAACCTATAATGCTATTAGTAGAGCTAATCAGTAATTCTAATAGGATTAGAATTCTCAAAAGAGAAAACGCCTATATAAATGCATACAATAAAGACTGTGCTTATGAGGTTTCAGGTGGGAATGAGATTTCTATTGATGACTGAAGACCCCTGACATGACATTCTGACAACTCATCTACATTTTGTCAACATCCAGAAACTTTGTGTGAGTTTGAGTTTAAAGGTGATGGCTTTAGAAGTCATTTGGAGGAAGTATTTAAGCCACAAACCATCCAGAATGAGGTTTATTACTAGCTGCTATTAGCTAGATTTATACTGAGAATCAAGAGCAAAAATCAGAGAAAAAAATAATAATTTGAGAAGTCATACTTGGTCAGAAAAGAGGCAGAGGCAAAGTTGGAGCCAACAAATACACAGTTGCTGAATGGATACCGGTGCCACTTGGTGCCACTTGGTGCCACTGATTGAATCCAAGGGCTAAGGATGTAGCTTATACAGCACTTACCTAATATATACAAGACTCAGGATTCAGTCCTTAGCACCAAAACAATAAAGTAAAATAAATAGATTCCATAGGCAGCAACATGAGACACTGTGAGGATGAAACCTGGACTATAGAGGAAATTCCAGAACGTGAGAAATGTCAGGAATGTGAAACATCCATCCTCCATCCAGAAACCTGCAGGCTGCAGACCCAGCAAAGAGGGCCCACTGGGCTATCCCCATCAAGTCCCTAAGCTAAGATTAATAAGCCCTTTATAGGCACTGTTGAGATAGCTCAGTGGTTAAAAATACTGGCTGCTCCTCTGTAGGACCCAGGTTTGAGTTTCAGCACCCCCACATAGTGATTAATAATGGTCTATAACTAATGTTCCAGGGGATCAGAAGCCCTCTTCTGACCTGCGTGGGCATTGCATGGCACAGCTGCACTTACATACATGCAGGCAACACACTCATAAGTCATACACATAAAATAATAATAGAATAATTTTTTTCGTCTTTTTGAGACAGGGTCTCCCTTTAGCCCCAGGTGGCTTGGAACTCACTATGTAGACCAGGCTATACTTGAACTCAGAGAGATCTGCCTGCCTTTGCCTCCCCAGTCCTGGGATTAAAGCCATGTGCTACCACACCTGACAAAATAATTCTTTTGAAAAATAAGCCCTTTCTAGCACCTATCACACCACTGTGTGTCCTAGAACTACAGGTTTTCATTTTGTCCTACTGTGTTTGGTCTTTTTTGATTCAACTCTTCCTTACTATTTTTCCTGTTCCTCATCATTAGAGTGACAATGTGTGCCCTGTCCCTACGTTATATGTTGTATATACATAATTTTGTTTCTGCTATTACAGAAGATTACAGCTAAGAGTTTGCCTTGATTCTTGAAAAAGATTTTAAACTTGCATACTTGAAAAAATACTCGAACTCTTAAGACTTTGAGGACAAGATGTTATTACTTGTATATGAAGCATCCCTCACAGGCTCCTGTGCTGACAGCTTGGTTTCCTGCTAATAGCACTATTGAGAAGCAGCAAGCTCTGCAGAGTTCATAGCAGAATGGACTACTAGGAAGAGGGTTCTCACCGGAAGAGGTGTGTCACTGAGTGCATGACTTGGAAGGCTGTGTCTGGCTTCTCTTTGCTTCCTGGCCAACACCAAGTGAGCAGCTTTCCTCCAACATAACCTTCTTCTGTAGGCCCTCACCACATGCCCAGAACAACAAAGTCTACTCACTATGGACTGAAACTGTTCAAGCCAAGAGCCAAAATAAATTATTTATTCTTTAAATTATTTTTCTCAGGCATTGTATCACCATGAAATGACTAAGACACTTATTTGTGTCAATACATATCTATGTACACAGACAATCTGCATCCAGAACTAATATGATGTGCTGCAAGAATAATTCCACTTGTTCACAAGGACCAGGCTTCCATGTGATTTTTTCTGAAACCTTGCATTAAACTAAGTGAATTTTCTAAATCAGTCTTATTTGGAAGCAAATGTCTTGTAATACAACATTGCACTCATGACTTTACAGCTAAAACATAAAAGAATCAAACTGAAATGTTATAGAAAATTAGACACGAGACAAATTAACTTAAAAATAATCATATCAATCAAGATGTCCTCAGTGGTCTCATGGGCAGACAAATGATGACATAGACACATAATAGAATATTACACAGCAATAGAAACAATATGTTGTGAGGCTAGAGAAATGGCGCAGCAGTTAAGAGCACTGGCTGCTCTTGAAGAGGTCCTGGGTTCAGTTCCTAGCACCTACATGGTGGCTAACAACCATCCCTAACACCATTTCCAAGGATCTGATGACCTCTTCTGATCTCTGTGGGCATTGCATGACACGAGTGCACTTACAGACATGCAGGCAATGTAGTCATACACGTAAAACAAAAATGAGAAAGGGGCTGGAGAGATGGCTCAGGAGTTAAGAGCACTGACTGTTCTTCTGAAGGGCCCAGTTTAAATTCCCAACACCCACAAGGCAGCTAACAGTTGTCTGTAATGTTACTTTCTTTCTTCTTCTGACCTTCGTGGGCATTGCACGACATGGGTGCACTTACATACATGCAGGCTATATACTCATACACATAAAATAAAAATAATTAAAAATTTTAATAAATAAAATATTTGAAAAATGTGTTGTGAAGTAATAAAAACCATGAAATAAAGTTAAATGTATGCTTCTATACAAGCACCTAATCTGAAGAGATTGTGCAATGTGAGGCTCCAGAAATGTGACATTCTGGAAACAACATGAGTATAGAGACATTGTAAAGTTAATAATTCCTAAGGATTCAATAGGAAGAGAGGAAGAATGAAGAATGTGGAATGTGGGGCATTTTAAGGTAGACAAATGCCTTATCTCTAATCATAGATACATATCATAATATGTTTGTCAAAGAATACACCAAGCAAAACTATGGGCCTAATAATAAATATACCAACATTTGCTTGTCAATTCTAAAGACTACCTTACTAATGTAAGATGTTAATAATGGGGGAAATTGAAGTGCGAGAGGGTTTCTTTTCACCCAACTTTTCTTTCCCTTCTCTTTCTCCTTAAGTTTTTCCCTCCTCCTCTGCCTCCTCTTCCTCCACCTTTTCCTCCTTTCCCTTCTTCTCTTCCTCCTCTTCTTCCTCCTCCTATTTCTCCTCTTCCTTCTTCTTATTCCTCCTCCTCCTCCTCCTCCTCCTCTTCTTCCTATTGTCCTCTTTTTTCTTATAGGCACAGTTTCATTGCATAACCCCAGCTTATCTAGAACATATAACCCTCTTGTTTCAGTCCCCTAAATACTGGGACTATAAGTGTGTGTGTCACTACACCTTTTTATATAATCTTATATAATCTTTATTCTCAAAAAAATCATGGTGGGGCAGCACTAGGGAGATGGCTCTGTGATTAAGAGCTTGGCTGTTCTTGCAAAGGACCCAGGTTCAGTTCCCAGTATTCATATGGTGGCTAACAACCATCAATTACTTCAGTTCTGAGAGATCTAATGCCCTCTTCTGGCCTCTGTGGGCATTGCAGGCAAGGTGTACACTTACAATCAGGCAAAGCACTCATACACATAAAATAAAAATCAGTCACTCAGTAAGTTTTCGCAGTAAAATCTGTCTCTACTCTGCTGGAAGCAAATTTTCAGAGATTAATTAAAATCTTTCCAGTAACAAAATTTTTATATTGTACATTATTGACCTCTTAAAGACAATGGTGGTGTCTTGTAAAGCTTTGTCTTTCATTTGAAATCCAAGACAGTGTTTACATGTCGGCAGTACCCAGTAAGTATCATAAATCCCAAATGGTTGCACATACACAGTTAGTAAGTAGACATGTGACCTTCAATAGTTAAAATTTTAAATGTCTTTAAAAACAAATCAGCTCCTGATTTCTTTTCATCTACAAACCATTTATGTGGCAAGAATAATATTTCTTATCTGACTAAAAATAAAACTCAAGTTAGCATAAGCACTTAAAGCTTTGTTCAGGAGCAAAAAGGCAAACAGTGTTTCTCTTTAATTTAAAATTCATCTTCCAGGTGCCTACTGTTAGTTAATTCCAGCTACCTTCCCTTTCATTCTCCCTTTAGGCAGTTTAAGTTACTACATTCTGCCCCTGCGGAGGAGAGCCTGGCCCAGGTAGAGGACCACACAGAAGCATAGCTGCCTTCACCACCCACCCAGGCACAGACCTTGCCCTCTCAGCATTTATTTGCAGACACAACCTGTCCTGGGCCTCTGCTTGATAAGAACACACCCTGTGGTTTGTCTCCACCCTCAGACTCTCTTCTGACCCACCAGGATTCTTACTGCCAGCTTAGCTTCTACTTTCTTGGGACATGGCGGCTCTCATGTTTTTCTGTGCAATTTGTGCATATTTTTGGCCCCTATGACGCTATCTGCTGCTTCGTTTTCCAGCCCCACAGACTTTAGGCCCCAGACACGTGCACTACATTTGTCTATAGCACTTCTTTCAATATTGCTAGGGTTCACATCACTCTTTGTTACAGTGCTTTTTTCAATCAGCCAACCCTTGCTGCCTATGACTTTCATATATATGTCGGGCTTCTCCACCGATGCCATAAACCAGATTAGCCAAATTAAAAGTATAAAAGCAAGTTTAATAGGACCAGATCAAGCCAAATTAAAGTCCAACAGTGGCAGGTTTGTTAAGTTGGTTCCCGGGTGGCCCACCAGCCCCCAGGACCAGAGCTGGCAGAGACGTGCCCTGGGGCTAGTGCAAGGGGATGACATGTGCAGAGAGCTGTACTAATGCCCAAATAATTTTATGACTGGACCCCTGGGGGCGGGTAGTCCAGTGGACTACTGACTTCTCCCGACATAGCTGAGGGCTGTTTTATTTGTTCTGCTCTACAGCACACCCGTGGGAGGAGGGAGCACTGGGGAAAAGGGCCTAACAGTATGTCTGTACTCTTGACCCCTTGGCATTGTTTCCATAGTAGTCCCATCCGTTAAGATACTCCTTTTTTTTAAACATGTTTTCTTTTTTTTAAATGCATTCATTTATTTTATTTATTTCTGTATGTGTATGAATGTACTGTATGCATGTATGTTTGTGCACCCATGTTGTGCAATGCCCTGGAGATCAGAAGAGGGTGTTGGATTCCCCTAGAACAGGAGTTCTCCTGGAATTGGAGTTTCAGATGGTTCTCGGCCGCTATGCGGGTGCTTGGGATCGAACCAGGGTCCTCTGTAAGAGCGGTCAGCCCTCTTAACCTCTAGGCCATCTCTCCAGCCCAAGATCCTCCTTTTTAAGAGTCTGCTTGGCAGGCTGGCCGGAAGTCACTCGGGCAGGTACTTTTGGGGGTGGACGCTCTCCTGGGCTGCTGCTAGGGGGTCGTGTCTCTGAGGCCTTCTGGGCAGGACCGCCCTTCGCCTTTGGAGCCGGGACCAGAGAGACAGTGGGTTTGGGTCGGTGCCTCTTCACCTTTGTGTGGGCTGGCCAGAAGTCACTCTGGCAGATATTTTGGGGGGTGGACACTCTCCTGGGCTGCTGCTAGGGGGTCGCGTTGGACCGCCCTTTGCCTTCGGAGCCAGGACCAGAGGGTCGGCGGGTTTGGATCAGTGCCTCTGCACCTTTGTGCGGGCTGGCTGGAAGTCACTCAGGCACAAAATGGGGCACAGGCTAGGTCAGGCATATGCCCCCCTCCCCGCCCCACCACCAGAAATCAGTGAGAATCCAAGTGGAAATTTTTTGGGAGAACTTTCAGAACAAGAACAGAAGAGTGCTTTGGCTTCAAATATCCAATATATAAACAAAATTGAAAGCCTGAAACCTAGACAAGTCAATACACCATAAACAAGGAGGAGGAAAGGAAAAAGAAAAAAAGCATCTGAAGGAGGAAAGCAAAATCATCCGCTAACATAGTGAAAAGGTATTTGTGATCTGAACCACAAAAGGGAAGCCCACATGCCAGGGACACAATGAAGGGACAACATGGGAAAGGCACAGGATAATCCCACACCAGGCTCTACCAAACCTGTAGGAGATAGCTACAATGGGAACCCCTTGGAGGAGACCCAAGGAACAGATCTTAGAGGAATAATTGCAGACCTATGCAGAGAAATTAAAGAAAATAAAGAAGAATTCAGAGAACTAAAGAGAAAGAATGAAAAACTCAAAAAGGACCTAGAGGGATACAATGACAAACATCAGAAAGAACTAAAGGAACAGATTGATAAACTCCAGAAAGAACTAGAGGGAGAAAAAAAATATATATATACTCCAAAAGGAAGTAGAAACACTGAAAAAGGAAGCCAACCAATGAAGTAAGGAGCACCAAGAAGAGATTGAGAAGCTCAAAAAGGAAATGGAAATACTAAAGAAAACACAGGATGAAACGAAAAAGGAATAAGAATACTCATCCAATCAAAAGGAAAGGAAAGGAAAAAGCCTCGGAAGTAGAATGGAGGGAGCAGAACAAAGAATATTAGATCTGGAAGATAACACAGAGCAATTAAAAACCTCAAATAAAGATTATGAAAAATTTAAAAATACACAAAATTGGAACAACCACGAAATATGGGACACTATGAAAAGATCAAACCTCTGAATCATAGGAATAGAGGAAGGAGAAGAATCTCAAGAGAATAGTATTGATCAGATCTTCAACAGAATAATGGATGAAAATGTCCCCAAACTAAAATTAGACAAACCCATACAAATACAAGAAGCACATAGGACCCCAAATAGACAAGATCAGAAAAGAAACACCCCACACTATATTATACTTAAAATGATGGATGCCCAAAACAAAATTCTGAGGGCTATGAAAGAAAAATAAGTCACGTACAAAGGGAAACCCATCAGAATTACAACTGACTTCTCGGCTCAAACCATGAAAGCAAGCAGAACATAGAGTAAAGCATTCCCAGTGTTAAGGGACTATGGATGCCAACCCAGAATACTTTACCCAGCAAAAATGTCAACTATAGTTGAAGGAGAGAGAAAAATCTTCTATGACATAAACAAAATGATGGAATACATGTCTGGAAAACCAACTCTTCATAAAATACTTGAAGCAATTCAAAGGGCAGAAGAGAGGAGCAAAAATCCTCAAGCACCTAGGAAAAGAAACTAATAAAAACATAACTGCAGGAGCAAAATCAGAGGCTAGAAGTCCAAACGGATAATAAAGTAAAAGGAAGCAACATCCATCTTTCAATTATAACCTTAAATATTAATGGGCTAAACTGCCCAATCAAAAGGCACAGACTGACTTGGGAGGCAGAGTCAGGCAGATCTTTGTGAGTTCAAGGCCAGCCTGGTCTACAGTGTGAGTTCCAGGACAGCTGGGGCTACAGGGAGACCCTGTCTCCAAAAGTCCAAAAAACAAAAACAAAAACAAAACAAAAACAAAAGGCATAGACTGGGAGAATGGAATAGGAAACAAAACCCATCTACATGCTGTCTACAAGAAACCCATTCCAATTTCAAGGATAGACACCAACTTAAGGTGAAGGGATGGAAGAAAGTATTCCAAGCAAATGTTACCAAAATAAAGTGGGTGTGGCTATTCTAATATCAGAACAAAATAGTTCAAAGCAAAAGAAATCAAAAGAGACAAAGAGGGACATTACATCTTTACTAAAGGAACAATTGATGATGAAGATCTCACAATCATGAATATATATGCACCAAACACCGGTGCACCAAACAATTCTTCAGGATCTCAAGGCACAGATTAACCCCAGCACACTGATAGTAGGGCACTTCAATACCCCATTAAGTCCCTTAGACAGATCAACAGGACAAACGATAAAGAGAGAGACATCTGAACTAAATGACACAATACTCCAAATGGACCTCACAGATATCTATTGAATATTTCACCCAAACACCAGAGAATACACTTTCTACTCAGCACCTCAGGGAACATTCTCCAAAATAGACCATGTACTGGGACACAGAAAAATCTCAACAAATATAAAAAGATTGAAATGATCTCATGCATTCTATCAGACCACAGTGCAATAAAACTCAATATCAGCACCAGGATAAGCCCTACAGCCTACAAGAACACATGGAGACTAAACAACACTCTCCTGAATAATTAATGGGTCAAGGAAGAAATAAAGAAAGAAATAAAAACATTTCTGGAACTGACTGACAATGATAAAACAACACAGCAAAATCTATGGGACACTTTAAAAGCAGTCCTAAGAGGGAAGTTTATAGCTCTAAGTGCCTACATTAAAAACAGAAAGAGCACAAGTGAATGATCTAACACTGCAGCTAAAAATACTTGAGAGACAACAACAAATGAACCCTAAAAGGAGAAGACAAGAAGAAATAACAAAAATCAGAGCAGAGATCAATGAAATAGAAACAAAGAAAACTATACAAAAAAATCAATGAATCCAAAAGTTGGTTCTTTGAGAGAATAAACGAGATAGACAGACCTCTAGCCCATTTAACCAAAAGAAAGAGGGAACAACTCCAAATCAATAGAATCTTTGATGAAAGGGGAAACATCACAACAGACAATGAAAAGATTCAGACAATCATATGGGAATACTTCAAAAACTTATACTCTACTAAGTTTGAAAACCTAGAAGAAATGGATGAATATCTTGAAATCCTAGGAATCACCAAAGCTCAACCAAGAAGAGATCGACAGCCTAAATAGACCAATAATACAGGAAGAAATTGAAGATGTAATAAGTAGCCTCCCAACCAAAAAATGCCCAGGCCCAAATGGTTTCACGGCATAATTTTATAAAATATTTCAAAAAGACTTACAACCGTTACTATTCAAATTGTTTAGAAGGATAGAAATGGAGGGAGTTCTCCCAGATTCCTTCTATGAAGCCAGCATCATGCTACTACCAAAATGAGGTAAAGATATAACCAAAAAGGAGAACTATAGACCCATCTCCCTAATGGACACAGATGCCAAAATTCTAAACAGGATACTGGCAAATCGCATACAGATCCACATCAAGAAAATCATCCACCATGACCAAGTTGGATTCATACCAGAGATGCAGGGATGGGTCAACATATGAAAATCAATAAATATCATCAAACATATAAGTGGACTGAAAGACAAAAATCACACCATCATCTCAATTGACACAGAGAAAGCCTTTGACAAAATCCAGCATCCCTTTATGTTTAAACTCCTCCCTGGAGGGATCATTCCTCAATGTAATCAAAGCCATATACAGGAAACCCACAGCCAATATCATCCTAAATGGGGAAATGACAGAAGCATTCCCCTTAAAGGTAGGAACTCAGCAAGGCTGCCCCCTGTCACCACTCCTTTTCAATATAGTGCTGGAAA